>CM024184.1:1862136-2204834 GCA_013433145.1 Ascaris suum | reverse complement strand
TTGTCGTAGTAGTGGTTGTGGTAGTTGTTTGGTAGTATATACAGATCCTGAACACCCCTCCTGACCAAGTTCTTAAAAATGGTTGAATACAAAAGAAGAGTAAAATGTACAGTGACTGTGTTTTAACCCGACCTGATTGGTAACCGGCTCAGAACAGTTTAGCACCCGCATTCTCGAGTTCGAGCATATCAGGGTCAGCTCAAGATTCTGCTGACACTTGTTCGCACTCTCAATGCTTGCGTCTTGCTTAAAGCCATGGCTTCTGTACCAGACGTTGAATTGTTCGTGACATATATTATGAGGGAAACCAGGAAGCGCAAAGTGAACAGTGGTTCCTGTGACAGTTAATGAAAAAACGATCAATCCCGTCCAAGTGTTTTTGATCCTCTATTTGTTAATAAATAATCGACGCTGTTCAAGCCGAAACCAACCCCAACGCATACACTAAATTAGTCAAGAATGACTGAATGATTCCAGTCCATTTTATCATATGAATCGAAAGCGCTGTAACTTCTCGTCGTGAATACGAACGAAGAGGTATGCCCAATTTATTCGTGCTCTTCTCCGATTTCCGCGAACATCATATACTAGGAGCTAGCACGTTGAAACTCAAATTCCAGATTCGCATAGCGTGAGAGGTAGCCAGACATTTCAGGTTTTTTCTTTCACATTAGTCTTGATCTCTTGCGATTTAACGTTTAATTTAAGGCTCCTCGCACTATATTCAAATTTCGCGGCTAGGAGCAACACATTGAAATCCTGTCCTTCATTGTAAAGCTTTCGGTGCAGGTGTTCGACACTAACATAGGAAAAGCCAAACATGAAACGCAGCGAAGAAGCCCGGTCATCCCAAAATCAAAGCCTATTCGAATAACTAGGCATATTGAAACGACAGCATGCATTATGAGAAGTAAGCAAGGGAAGAACGCTTCTCAGTTCCTCCTTCTCAATTCTCCCTCCTTCCCTCAGCGATGAATTTGTTGCCGGAGACCAATGAGGACCTCGCTTATTCACACATTGCCTTTTGTTTTTGCCGTCATGTTCTCTCCTCCCAATTTTTCTATATGTTTTGCGAAGTGTAATTTGCAACGAACTCATCGGAACCTTGAGCCAATATTTTGCTGTTATTAATGGGACTTTTCAAATTTTCCATGTTCACTCTTGTACCCATTCGTAGTGAAACTGTTGAGGGCCACCTCAGACATGCATTAATTCGTCAGCTGCTGAGCGAAAAAGCATTCTTTGCTTTTTCCAGTGGTGTTTTCGCTATCTGGATGTGAGGCTTTTTTAGCGAATGAGAAAACGGAATGGATATGACGATCTAGTGGAAGGCCGTAAGGGTGGAGCTACCGAATGTTAATCTTATCCTGAATAGGGCTATTTAGTAAAATGCTAAGGCAAATGAGGTCAAGAGACCAGCAGTATATGAAGGTAATTAATTTTATCTCAAGTGATATTGGGCGAATGTTGCCACTATTGGATCCCCATAGACAAAATCACTGAGAAGCATAAAATTCTCTTGCTTGCTGATCTTTAATAAGAAAAGCTGAAAGTCTTCGGAAACAGAACCTAAAACAGGACGATTCCTCTTTCGAATCAATTATCAACAAACTGAATTACATGCTTACTGATGGAAAATATATCGATGATTATGATATTGAATAAGGAAGCAATAATTCTCCAGCGGTTTTTAGATTGCTAGAAGCTAAATAGATCTATCCATCAGTAAGCATGTAATCCAGTTCGTCTTTCTCGAGCGGACGAATGGAGTTGAACCCAACGTCGTGTCGCTTTGATACGACCCAAATCAGAGTAGTCGGTACCTACACGCTTGACATTCATGCAAAACTGGAATTTTTATTGCTGCAATGGATGACAGACATAATATAGCCAGTAACTGCCACTGCCACATTTCTGACAGTCGATTTCTCCCGGATTATGTTTTATTTTTTCTGACATGAAAACGCGAATAGCCATTCCACACTATATTTCCAAACGACTGCTCATACAGAGGCACCTTTGTGCCAGCTTCGTCTCACTTATGCGTCTCATGAGAAAATCCTTTCCCTTGTACATAGAGAAGCGGTGGACTCCGAATATTTTGATCTGGCAAATTGTATTTCTCTAAAAGCACGGACATGTGGATGAAGTATGTACATCATCTAGGCGAAAAAGTACTTTGGCGTTCTCCTCATGTGTGTTTCTCTCGCGACGCCTTGAAAAAGCCCCTTTTGTCGAGATCCCGCTCTCAGCAATTCCAAACACAAACATATGCAACAGCCATTCGTGGACAGGAATGAAAGGGAACCCACCTTTCACCACATAACATCATGTCCCCAGAATATAACGGAACGGATGCCATATATAGGTGTTCACCAAAGTACAAGCCATCTGTAAGTTTTGCAAATGTATCAGTACTTTTGCTGCAAACAAAAACATGTGTGCCGACGAGACCAGAGTATGCCGCCATAGTGGCAATTTTTCGAAAGTTTATAGCGTTGAAATTTCGGAGCAGGTAGGCAGTGATACCCGTAACTTGTTTCAGCTAATATGAGATCATTTAAGTCCTATTTCCACTGTGCTACCGACCACGTTTCTGGAATAAAACAGCTATATGTGCCGCTGATTTTCCGTGGCAATGTTCGCACTGTAGAGCCCCACGATCACACCAATCGCAACGCACAAGTCCTATTGGTCTTAGTAAAACAAACTGATTTTTTTCACTTATCTCAGAAACATTCAAGCCGATGCTCGAAACATCTGTCGCTGATGATCCAACAGTTGAAAAAGCATTTCGGCTAACCCCCTCATTTAAACAAAAACGTTTAAGATGAAGTTTGGCGCAACATGCGCTTTTGCGTCTGGTCGGCTAAACGACCAGTTCTCTAATTAAGGGAAAAAGAAATATATTTCTGGCAATACATTCCTCTTTCAGTCGCACCGAAATACTACGTCGCGCCAGTATATGCTGATAATTCCAAACCCCCAGTAGAGCATCAGCGATTGCCCTGCCTGGGATTCCAGTCATGCCCTCAATAATGAATACTACCCTCGCGAGGGAAGTTCACGCACTC
Source organism: Ascaris suum (assembly GCA_013433145.1). Classification (NCBI taxonomy): domain Eukaryota; kingdom Metazoa; phylum Nematoda; class Chromadorea; order Rhabditida; family Ascarididae; genus Ascaris; species Ascaris suum. The sequence continues at coordinate 2,201,760 of CM024184.1, read as the reverse complement.
GCTGGGTCCCGTTCTAGAAGTGCTTTGAAAATTTCCTGTGGGGGTCGGGATATTCCAGAGGAGCAGCCAGCGTGCGTGCGTTGGAGGGCTGGAAGGTCCTTGATTTTATTGCTGGACCTTAATTGCATAGTTCAAGATAGTGTGCTGCATTCTTCTCGCATAAACTATGGTGGAACACTGTGCTTTCAATAGTTTGGTCAGTCGTGCCAGCACGTTTGAAGAAAGTTGTCTTGACACAGTAGCAGGGGCTAATGTCCAGAAAGCTTAAGCACCGAACTCAATGCGTGCTGTCCGTCAAATAAAAAAGCCCCATAACGTTTTTGTGAGTTGGGAATGACTGCACGAGAATGCTGTCCGTCAGTAAACTTCCACTGGATTCCGGAATTTTGAGGAAATGTTGAGTCAATCTTTTCTGGAATCAGAGCTGAGGTCCATGTTCGCCACCTGAAACACGGGATTTTGATCATCGCATCTTGCGAGTAGTCGAGAGACGTCCCTGCATGGAGAGAAAAATTTCAGGAACATAACTGCAACCCTGAGCTGCAATTATCTGTATCCATAATCCGCTCAGGTGATACCATTGCACATTAAAGCGCGCTTCTTCGAAGAACAACACACGGGCTCATGGTTCCTGGTCTGAACAACCTCTTTTAATTGTTTTTTTTTTTTTGGCTAAAACGTGTAACTGTTCAATCGGCAAGCTGCCAGAGACGACACCTTACATTATGCGAATGCAATCCTTACGACGAATCACTTGCAGTGCGTTGTAACTCTGGCTGCTGCGACGTGAAGAGGGAGGCCGAGTTGATCGTGAAGGACACGTGAAAGACAGTCGGAGTGATTTATTGAGAGCATCACAGCTCCCACAAACAAATATAAACGACGAGAGGCGAGTGCACCAAAAAGGGCTGCCGACTTGGAGGTTCGAATGGAAAAGACCGAATGCGAAGGGCTGAAGCCCGACTTATACAGGCCTCAGGAAGGCCAAAGGCACCTAGGTCGATCGGGGGGGACTGCTGGAGAACAATGAACAACAACCGAGCACGCGAGCAAAATGATCACTACAATGTTAGATCAGAAACAGTTTAGACCACAAGTGGATATCTTGGGATCGCTCGTCATCGCTATACGCCCAAGAAACGTTTAGTGGCATATAATTCCTCAGCCGATTACGTCGTGTATTCTGGAATCCATTTTAGTTACGCGAGTTGAAAAAAGAAGGCATATATGCCTATGAAAGAGAAACCACACTGCAGAATGAGAGGGAACGTCTGAGAAGAATGCCGACGGACACTGCAGAGCAGTGAAAGATGAAAGGAGATTGTAAGAGCTGAGCAGGTCGACAATGTATATGCCTGGAGCGTCTACGCTATATCCTACATATAAATCTCAAGTTGCGCGCAAAAATGAAGTTAAGTTGTGTTATAAACAACAAAAATGCTTTTGTAGTCCTTTATGTACTGCCAACAACCTGCAGAAAGCAGTTTCCAAGGTATTTGCCTGTTGCCGCCAACAAGAACGAGGTGAAGCAAATTTCGCCGTTACTGAACGAATTTGAAAAACGACCGCCGTTTAGCCGTAGTAATATTCTTGTGGAAAGGAAAAAAAAGGGAAAAAAAACAAAACAAAACGTTAGCGCTTAATGAATATAATGCCTTCAAATGATGGTAGATGGCTTCCGACATAACACATGGAGCGCAAAATAATCACGACTAGTTCCCGTTTACCTTCACTTTCTTTCTGTTTTGTTTTTGAAACGACAATTGAAACGAAATAATCACGACAAATCACCTTCACAATTCGTGCGCTTAATCGAACTTAACTCGAAATAAAGTGAACAACTCACGATTCTTATCATATTCAACTCATATTATCGCTCAACTCTCTTTTTTTTTTTAAAATTGCCGGAAGCATTGCAGGAATAGTACGAAAAATTGTGCTTACTTTTTGACAAAACTCCATATCGCATTTCTGAAATGAAAACAAAAGTATAGCATTCAAAATAACCAAATGAAATGAGCAAATAATTATAATGCAACCTGTTATCACTAATCCTAGAGACACCTACAACAAGATCCACATTGTTTATCATTTTCTTTCGTTTCATTTATGTTTTCATACATTTTTATCACCTAGAGAGGTTGTGAATAAATGGTACGCCTTGCAGAACAGTGCGAAATTCATATAGACTTGCGAAACTTCCTCAACCTTTAAGCAGTTTTCAATTTAACGCTTTTTTAATAACTTGAAAGCATACCTCCCTCGTAGTAGAGAAGACTTGGAGCATCTTCTGCAATAAAAACGCTAAGAGCAGCCAAAATAAATGACTCAGTTCCGTTCACCAGCGTCCCCAACCATTAGGCTCATACTCTTCAGAGACTCGGAAGAAACACGCCCAGAACAGATGTGTCTTTAAAAGTCTTTTCGCATGCACTCAAGTATGATTTTGGCAAACGAATAATACCATCTAGTGAAGCGAACTTCAAAATCGAATGGCAATCAAACGCGCAAACACGAAGATAAACATCAGATGCGAGCGGGGAGCATTTTGCACCTATGAGTGAGTCTTGGAGAGGGTGTACCTCATGAGAACGGGAGGCCGGAAAGCACCTCATTTTGTGACGAGTATTTTCACATCGTTTGTGCCATTTTTATATTCTTTTCATGGGCAGCTGCGAAAGTAATAATTTTGCGGGAATTCGCAGTGCAATCGTACTTTGGCAGCTCTTTTGAGTATAGTTGAAAACCGTACTAAACTGGTAGCTGAGGTTTGCAACTTCGCGATGTCCTTGTATATTGATTCTTTTCTTGCTGCTGTTGTTTTTTGTTGTTGTTCTTTATTTTGAAGTTGGTGCTATGTTGCCTGTTACATGCGTAACCGGCCACTTAACCGGCAGACGAAATTTTCTGGACAGCAGGAACAGAAGAAGCAATATGAGTGGGGGGAGTGGACAGGGAACTGTGGAACCGTTGCAGCGGTGAGTTCTTTGTTGAGCGCCATGTGGATTACATGGTTCTGCATTAACGCTGTGTCGCAGATAGTTACGATGTTTTCGTTTCATTCGAGGCATGCTTGCATTTGAAATCGTAGGATTCCGTTATGCTTTTTTGACTGGGTCCATATAATCTGGATATCACCTCTGACGATAAGCTGTTTCTCCTCTAATTAAGTACGTCCACCACATCGCCTTTCATCGTTTCATATTGGAACACAATGCACTGCGCAGTTTCCTCATGTTCTGTGACTGAACCAATAATTTTTTTCAGCTGCGGCCATAGAATTTTGGTGCCCTCACATTAAGGGCGAAAACCACTGGGGCGCCCGGGGGCGATTGGTTATAACCAAAGTGCGGATTTTTTTTGGGGAGGGGGAGTGCTTCCGAGAGAAACCCGTGATCGAAAAGCCCCCTGCGGAAGCGGGGGTTTTTCGATCACGGAGGCCTTCTCGGCAGGGCTCCCGAAGCACAAGATTTATGATTCATTTTAATTCGAGGGACGTCTCGGGGATGACGCCGAACTCCAAACACTGCCTGCATTTATGCCTGCGCAAGTAATGTAAAGGCATATAAGTACACATGAACATGCGGCCATGGGTGCGTGAGGACGTACATACATGCACATGTGCATTTACCCACACAGTTCGACAATTCTCCCTTTCCAGTTAACACCGGAGCGTGTTGTTTTGAAGTATAATCGCATGGAAAATATGCCTCGAGTTTTATCGTTCAGTTGAGGCCGGAAGTGCAATGATTCATGCCGTTGATTAAAGCTGAGGAAAGATAAAAATGGATTGAGACTGCTCGCGAGCACATGACCGGTAAATTCGTCGAATTTAGAAAAAAGTGGTGTGATATAACCATGGGGCCTTGTGGCAGGACGGGAATGTTGGGACATTATTTTCAAGCGGCTTACGCCACCCCTATATTTCAGTCTTTATTGCTGTAGTTTCTGCTACGCTAGTTTACAACTATGTTTACTCATTTAGTAGGAATGTTTTAAAATGCGCTTAATTTTTGGTAATATTTTGTGTGTGAGGCATTTTTCCGAATGCGATTCAGCGGGAATAACGGTTATGCATAGTTTTTTTCCACATTTTCTCCACAATCACTGCAGTGCTGGATCGCTGAGCATGACATAGGGGAGTAGGTTTTGCCTGATCTCTAAACAGTGAACCCAAGGTACACAAATAACTTCATTTTATCGACTCAGAGATTGTTTGCAACGAGCAACGAATTTATATATGCATCAAAAGCTTGGCATTTCGTCTTCACTTTCTCCATCGGAAGTCTTTCAGCAGAGGACACTTCGTGTTTTGCTTTGGCAGCTGATGAACAAAGAGGGTTCCTGTACCAGTCCACGATGTTCAACCTCAGCGCTGTCGAGAGTGGATTTCAACCGGACCAACCTGCTCGTAGGTTTTCGTCATTTCATTATAAATATTCTTTATGCTGAGGTGGTCAAATTTGACGGGATATTCAGGCACTCGTGCTCCTCTGGCCATCTTTCCGCACCTTTTGAAGAATGAAAACGGGTTCTCGTACTTGTCCTACAAATATAATTTTAATATGCAAGAACTTTTATCATCGGCGGAGTCCAAAGGATGGATGCATGTTGCATTGATAAGGAGGGAGGGAGAGAGGCTCGGTTTCCTTGATGTCAATGCTACCAAAAAGGAAGCTGAGAGTGGATTCGAACAAAAAACTTTTCAGCCTTGAATTCCGTGATTCTGTCACAGCTATTATAAACTCTCTTTAAAATATGTCATTTTTCGCGATTTATTTTAAACCAAAGTGCAACAAGTAATGAAAAATATTCGGCAGTACGCACACAACCCTCGGGCATATTTAGCTTAACGTTAATGCACTGTTAGGCCTTTGAGTATTGCACCTACCTAGAAATGTTCCTTAGAGATGTGAATTAGGCCAGGATGAGTCCCATGCAAAACAGCGAGATTGGCATTGACATATCCACCTGTATTTTTCCAAGAGATGCTGCGCATGAAAAAAGCCGGTCGAATCCATTGAACGGAAAACCTATTCATGTGAAACGCTCCCAAAAAAACGTAATATTATGACATGATTACGAGCTACTCACAAGGAGTTGCTCCCGCTCGTTCCTGGTGGATACTAGTCAAGATAAGGAAAATAACTAAGTTTTCCGCTGCAGAAGAAGTCAAGTAATTTTGGGCGAAGGTGGGAATAAGGTAGCTCTCTGTAACCGAAGTAATATTTTCCGATGGCAAACAGACTGGTTCCCAGAACGCATTAGCTGATAGTTTCGCCAAGAACGGCGCCTGTTGTTGACCTTGTTTTCGCATACTTACTTGTATGGGAGAAGTTCTTGATCTGTTTTCAACAAAAGAGATGCGCTTCTTTCGCACTGATTCCCTAGCAGAAAACTTCTCGACGAGTATTTGTGCAAGCATTCGTTTCGAAAGTGAAATAACTCGTTCAAGGCCGGCAGGAAAGTGTGAGAAGAAATGGTACTGTGAAGACTTTGACCTTATGCTACTTCAGTATAACTGCAACGAATACAATGCAGTCTTATCCGGCATCGATGAGATGAAAGACCGCTTTATGGGTCTAGTGGAAAACCTTCATGAGGTGAATGCACAAAAATGTGCAACGACGCTTCAAATGACGTCATATGTAGGATGTTCGTATTTTTTAAGTGGCTTCATATCGTCTTCTGAGAATTATCAGCTGGAGATGCATTCTCGCTCAGAATTAGCAACAAAGCCTACCTTTCTGCGTCTTAATTCCCACATCTTGAATCTGTCCTCCAAGACTCAAGAAAGAAAGACCCGCTAATGAAAATAACGAGAGAAATCTTTGCATGTCCCGCGTCCACTTTTTAGGAAGGACCTTCCTTGAAGATTTCCTCCTAGCTCAAGGCTAAACACCTCCATCTTATGCGAAGATATCGTTGACCAGCGAAGCCACCGTTATTTGTCGCGGCAAATGTCAACAAATCGGCAACTGACTCACCTCTTTACTCTCGCACGTACTGCATACAACTTTCTGGAAAGAAAAGAAATGATATACATTCTTCACAGGGTGTCACAAGTATGCATGTTTCATTTATCGTTTAGAAAGATTCGGGCTTGAACGGTTATCACTGTTCACGAAGCTATTCTTCTATCGGTAGACGAGAAACAGAAGGAAAATATAAAGACACGATCCCCACCGCTGTTGAAAAATGAAAGTTTTCAGGAAGAGTCGGAATAAATTACTACTTCTAGAATTTAAGTCTTTTCTCCACCGCAAATACGGTTATTTTGTATGGGTGTGGCTATGCTTGCGAAATGATTATAAATCTCTAGTGAGGTGCGTGTTGGAAATAATTCAGAAAAAAATACAGCTGAGGATTCTTCAGCCTTTTCAACAGCCTTGACGTTCATGACATGAGACGGTTACACTGTTTTGAAGCAGTCCAAAACTAGGGTCTTAGCATACATTAGGCGCAAATGAACACTAACGGCTTACCGGTTTCATAATTATGTAATAATTTTTCTCGTCTTCATCCGACTCGTACACGCCTAAAATAAAAGGAGGCGTATGCTAATGCTCGCCCGCGTAGATGGGGATACTTTTGTGATTCAGTCGCAATCGTTCTACAGACGTGAGCGGGTATTCCTCCCTCTTAATGAGGTTATTTCTGACGGAAGGTGAGCAAAAGAATTGCACATGAGAATTCAACTGAATCTCTGAAGACCCATGCAGAAGCATTCCTTGTATCCCAGCCCGAAAAATTCTGAAAACCTTGAAAGCACCTGAGGTTGTGGATCCAGAAGAGGAAATTTTCTTGACCGAACAAGTCACATGATACAACCAGTCAGCTGTCACACCGATCACTTCTTTTTGCCTCCCAGTGCCCAGGAAATATACATCGAGGTCCGATGAAAATTTACTACAAAGCTCTACTTACTAGACTTCCATGACTCGCGATCGGTGTTATTTAATGTTTTTTCAGGTAGCTGAGGCTCGCTGATGTCATCACTCCAGAGGCTTCCGTCACACAATCCCAAATTTTTTCGTCGAGCCCTGAGTCTTAACGCTGCTTTTCAGCGTTCAGTAATTATTGTTGTGATAATGAAACATTATTAAAAGGCACTTTACCTGGATATTTTGGAACAGGCCGCAGGGGACTTTTGCTAGCAAAAAGTGGTTGGAAATGCAAAACCAACATGCAGGCTATTACCCGCATGAACAGAACGCTCGTGGTCATCGCAAGACCGAGCCGGTGCACAACAAGTCGAACGAATGATTTCTGATATCGGCTCCATTGATTGCCAGAATGATTCTACAAATATGCATCACAGAAAGGCCAGTTTCACGAGACACAAGTCCTTTCTCATATATATTCAAATTCGAAAACATTTCACCGCAAAAAAATAACTCTGCAAGAGATTCATTACTAAGTCTTCGCAAGTTTAGATCTGCATAATGCTTGATGGCAAAGTCGCGTCTATGCTTTCGCCTATGCATATTTTTGATACTTGGATGATTTCCGTAAATGATTTCAAGTAAACAAATAAAGAATAGTATTAGATGAGTTATCGAAGGAAGCACTTTCATAATTTAGCATGAAATTATGATGTATGCATAGTTACGTTTACATGGCTCATGTGAGCTGACTGAAGTTCATTCACTTGCTCTTTCTTTTTCCTTTGAGAGGAACAATAGATCAACGCGAGGGATATCTTGCCGTTGACTGGATTCGCGATTCTGGTACGATAATCAATCCTATTATGCGGTGAAGTTTGCAGAGCTCTGAATTTGCCTCAAACTTCGAAGAGTTGCCAATTTCCTGCTGCAGATAGTGTCTCGACCATTTCCGTATGGACTCCTAAGTCTACGGACGTCCCACTTCGAACATTCACACCCCTTTCATCTTATTTTCGATGTAGTCTGACTTAAAGAATTTGTAGGTTCTCATGGACACGCCAACGGCGTTGCGCTTCCTAGCTATTTCCTCGGCCCCTTCTCACTTGAGCGTTAGAATCGTTTGAAGATTTTAGACTTTGAAGGTCCAAATTACGACGCGGTGATATTCGATCATTTCGTGGGCTACAGAATTGGGAGAGCCTTTCTCAAATACTGTACGATAGCATCTCTCATTCCGTGGGAAGCATAGCAGAGAATTCATAGAGGAATTTGTTGACCCGCAAAATGTCTCGCATTTTAAAGTTCTCGGTTCCTATGTAGTTGGGTTTGAAACACTCCCTCAGAGCACACCTAGAGCTGAAAAGCTTCGATATTCGGGAGTCCTTTGAACTTCCGGACTCCGAATATTCGTTTCAGTATGCGTACTAGCTCTGCTCCTGAGTACTGAACGCCGATTTGCTGCGGTTATAGCACTAGGAGCGCTTTGAAGCTGTTTGCTGTTCATGGTACTTATGCACTTTATGCATATTTCGTCGTCATGAACTACAAGATGTTCGGTCGGTTTTTCCATTTAAAACTGATTATCAAGCAGCTTGAGCGTAAGTAAATTTCGTCAAAAGCATTCGACCTAGGAAGCTGCTGGAAAAAACTAGACGTATGATAAAATTGCTTGTTGAATAGATTTTCTCGGAAGTCATACTTTTCAGTTTGAAATAGGGAAAGATTTGTTTGCAGTTTGCAACGTTTTCCGTGGGTCACCAAACGAGCAATTTTTTTTGTGCCATTTTTAAGCGACATTTCCCCAAATCTGAAGAACTCTGCTATGATTTTTGCTGTGACGAAACGAACATTTACAAACGCTCGTGGCGCTGTGATCGATTAACGTAAACCGTCCACCGAGTTGTGAGCTTTGAACGAATAGTCACGAGACTAAGAACTAGATGTTTTTACTCAATAATACCTCAACTGCACATGCGTAAAACGTTTTTTTTTTACAACAAAGAGGTAGCTGAGTGGTTTGTTTCGTTGTGGTTGTGAACGCGAAGATGCAATCGTGGTGATGTTTATGCACGAATAAGCGCGGATAAAGATGAGGTTTACAACACAGCAATTTAACAACACAAGTCCGTCGTTTAAAATCAATAACGTGACAATCAGTATTTTTGCTCACTTAGCTTTGTCACGCGAAAGAACGTTTTAATCTCTTATCGCGTGAGCCTCGAAATTTGGATGAATACTTTGCTGTCTTTTTGTAATGAATGAATACCGAATAGTTCGAACTTGGCACAGAAAACTCGAAATGTAGAAAATTTTAAGCACACCTGATCTCGGACAAGCTCACTTGCTCCCCTTTTTTCTCTCTATCCGGTCACTGTTTTGCGCCGCAAGCTTGATAGCTTGGTACTGCGGGCTCGCTCATCAGTCGGACCACAAACTTGGATAATTAAACGTGATACTCGAGTAAACAATGACATAGTATACAGCGGTGACAAATGATTTGAGTGGTAACGAAGGTTGTGGTCTATGGAGGTGGCCTATTGCTCGTATAAAATAAAACGAGAAAATACTCAGAGCTTTTTTCCTCGAAATGAATGACCATTTATTAGAGTGGAAGGCAAGCGATCAAAGAATACTCCGGAATAAGTGATAGTTTAACTGATCCGTTAATGTCCCCTTTTTATTTACTAGAAAAGCTTATGAATTTCTTGAAATTGAAAATGATTTTAAAAGTTTCTTCGCGCAATCCATTACTAAAATTTTTCATGTTTGAATTTTTAAAACCAGCTTTAAAACGTGGTTAGTAATTGAAATAGTAATGCTTTTTCGTAGGCAATTTTTCGGTCAAATTTACTTTCACAGCGTTGCTTTATTACCGTCAAAGATCGAGGAGGACGAAAGCAACTAGCCGTTGTTCAATGCTCATAACGACAACTACTATTCCTATATCGTGTGTTGTTTTCTGGCGTACACGAATCGGTGTATTTCTTTGTGGTATTATTTTTGCAGTTGGTCGAGAAATTTAAGGCCATGTAACGATAAAATTTTATCACTTGATGATGGTGTTCTTTGCTTCGGTGAATCCATTTCTTTTCTCCAATGGAAATATAACTTACTGTGTCGCTATTTTTTTTTTTTTTTGAATCTATCGCTTGTACGAAAATGGTGCAATGTTTAACATGAAATAATTGTTCAAACTGTACCAATTGGAGATGAAAGAAGCTTACAGCGAAACTTTACTGCATAAACCAACAAGTGCTTATTCATCGTCAACTTATCCTTTCCATAAACGAGCTGCTAAACATTTCAATTCATATGAAACTATGCAGGAGGAAAAGAAATTAAACGGGAATTTTTGTAATTCCCATATGCAGCAAATAGGTCTTTCAAAGATCCTTCTTTAAAATATTGAAAAATAATGCTGAATGAGAAAGGGGGATCTCACGAATGAGAAAAGGGGAAATGCAGCGTATAGATTTGGGAATCAACTAATGAACTAAAAATGAGTTAAATTCTTTCTTGCAAAGATTAATCTGTTAAGCATGAATGCTTTTCTGCTAGTTGTACTTCTTCCCATATTTCAAGTGATTAATTGCATTGAAAATTTTCATAAATTTGCATTTGAATTGCATATTTTACATTATGTACTATAAATCAACATTATTTGATAGATGGCACTTTAATTTAAAACTATGCTTGCATGAGTATAATCGCTAATGGCGTCATAATGCAATAATGAAAGTACTAATTAACACTTATAGTCCATACATTTAGTCATTTGTAAATTCCACTCAGTAAGCAATACCACTGACTATCCGACTTATCAATTACCAGTTTATGGTGATTGAAAATCAAAGAGCGATACATATAGTCCGCAAATATTTGGGTTTTTTTGCGTAAAATCATGCTCTATGATATTTTAGCGTTCAACAAATACATCGATCATACAGCCTCACAATGCCATTCAGAAATTTGTTTTATTGAAATCGAGTACATACGTACACATGCATTAGTGAATCATCTACCTGAAGTAAATTTACGTCAATCAAATCCTTTTTGTCCATATTGCTGACGTTTTCCTATAATATGCATAACTAACTCTTCAATACTATTTTAACTGTTTTCAATTGTTTCCTCCTTTCTGCTGGATCTGTTGGAATGATATGGATATAATATCTCCAGGTTAAAAGCATATTTTATCATCTTCGTCTCAAGGATGAGTGTCATCAGATATGAATGGAAAAATACAGGCAACTGACGGGATATCTGTTTCTATACAATAAAGGGTAAATAAAACCGTTTACGTATCTAGTTCGAGCTACATGATGTTCAAACGGAAAGTTTCTCTACATACGCTTCACATTTTATTGTTACATAGCGAAAACGAATGCGTAGAGAATTTTTCTACAAGTAGTCATTGTTTGATCATATCATATCTATTGAAAATATTTGAGTAAATAAGAAATACAATTTTCCACCTGTCAAGAGATCACAGCAAATGAATTTATTTATTTAAAATGAGTTACATTGACGAAATGATGCTCATAATGAAAAACACGTTGAAATTTACATAATTCAAAATTAATGATCAGGTATGATCGATCATTGTAATGTTTTTTTGACGACAGTTTTTTTTTTCAATAGTTTTCTTTATCCATTCACTCTTTTTTGTAAAATTTTCGTTGCAAAAATTCAAATTTTTCTAGAAATTGATTCAATTTTTTTTTTTTTGGTTGTCGTATATTCATTGATAAATTATTGCAATTTTCCCTCTCTATTAGGTGCTTCAAATAGTGTTTAAAATTTTACGATTCAATAAAAAGCAAATCTTTGGAATAATTTTTTATTCTATAATTATTACCTTATGATTGAAAAAATTTACATACGTTTCTTTTATCTTTTCTTGATTGAAAGATAGGATGTTTTTTTTAAATGTTCTTTGTTCAATGAATTATTATTTATTTTTGTTGTTTGAAAAGTCTTTTTTTTTGTTCGAATAAATATATCTAAGCATTAATAATCTATTTATTTCTTTTATTTTAATAATTATTTTCATTGAAAATTTTTCGCATTTATTTGTCCTCTTTTATAAAATGGATACGATAATATAATAATCATATAATAGTTCGTTAAGAAAGATTTAATTTATTGCTTATACGATATTATATTTAAATATTGTATTCGATTCAATTAATAATACCGAATGTTCGATTGGAAATTTCAATTTCGCAATTAATATAAGCGCAAAAAAAAGAGGCGAATACTTCATTGTTATTTGACTGCTCTAAAGTGGTAAAATCGCAGAATTCCTAATAAATGTTGAAAGAAAATATACCGAAATGTAATAATATACTTTTATGAGGATAGATTTTGGCCAACATTTCTGGCCCCATTTCAGGAAAACGAAAACTTATCGATTACGATCATTAAAATTGCATTCTATTTTCGGAAATTTTCCAGAATCATGGAAATAAAAAAATTCATCATTCTCGTATGTCCTGATTATGTATAATGTTTATCGTATGGAAAATAGAACCCAATCGAAATGATTCTTAACTGTGAATATTTTAGCTTGCTAGAGGATTGTAATGATTTGATTTTAATATCTATTCATTTATATATAACTGATAATTGCAACAATGTTGTAGTTTAGCAGTCCGAATTTAGTAAAATATCGAATTGAAGCAGTAAAATGCCGAACAATTATTGACCATTTTTATTCATAACAGATAAAACAATAGTGTTTTATTTTGAACACATGCAGCAGGGCACTCAGATCTAACCACAAATAGGATATATTAGAGAAGATGAGATTCTTAGTCACTGAAAAAGAAAAAAAAAATTCATCGTTTTCGACAAATTCATCTATTTTTAGGCGATCGTATATTTATAAACTATAATCACATATGCAATGGCATCGAATTTACATCGAATATATCACTAGTATAATGTCTTTTTTTTTTAAATTTTTGAAGAAATTATGGTGGTTGAGTTAATTGTCACTTTCATATGATGTCTATATATCTCATATGCACTTAGAGAACACCCATGTCATTGATTCATCCTTTGTTAATAGCATTAAAATAGTCGTCGATAAGATAGGTGTTGAACTTGCTTTCTATTCTGTTCGAAATTATTCTTTCGTCAAATGTATTCAAGTTGAGTTTTCGAAGAGGTCAGATCATAATGAACGCGTTTACTTCGATGAAAAGCCTTTATGAAATGAGGATATTCGTAGGAGAAGATTTTTCCGTGAACTATATCTTCATAAGCTTTGGGTGTTCAATTTTCTCGAACGTCTTATTGATTCTCTTAGGTAATATTTAAGTCAAAGCATATATTGAACAAGTCACATTACCGTCAATTAAATTTCTAAAGGCACACCACCTTCGTTTCGGTATCGTTCTACGGGATGAGATTGTGTGCTTTTCAACCCATCGCCTTCAATCTTCCTTCGTAACGACAATAAAATCGTAACTGATGGGAAATTCCCACTTATGAGATCGTTTGAAATTTCTCTGAGAGGCGCATAATCAACCGAGCAATTCAACCTGGATTATTTCTTCACAATTGTAAAGGGTCAATCGATGGCGAACTCCTGCACTTCGAATTTCTTCAGTAGATCATATCTTCTAAGGTTGGTAAATAGCACGGTGAACTTTTATGAATTCGCCCTTATTCGTCCTCAACAAAAAACAATAAATCCATCGCGTGCATTCAATTTAGTAATACCCACCTTTACATCGGCATCACCTATATGACGTAGAGCCCCGATCTCTACCGTCTATGCAATGTGCAAAATCGCAACGCATGTATTAGCTCCTCACGTTTAGGTTCTTGAATAGATCAAATTGAGGAAAGAAGAGAAAGAGTCAGGCTTGGATGATGTCATCAATTTTCTTCATCGACAGAGGTCCGATATTATAGGATGGCCATCAGTGATAGAACTATCAGGATGTCGGAATCAGTGACAATATAAAACAGTCTAGCCACAATCATTACGGCGTTTCCAATTGAATGCAGTAATCACCGCACTGAAATTCGGGAAATATTAGATGCATTCGTATTTGAATTCGAAGCTATAAAACTGCATACGAATGAATTTAATGGCGAAAATAGCGTAGCTTTTCAGGATAATCCCCTCTTTCTTTCAAGGATACACCATTTTTAGAGGCGGAATATTTGCTAAGGTCACCTAAACTTAAAAATATTACTTTTAGAATCTGAAAACTTTATTTACTCCTCTCCCTAAATTTATATTCCTTTATGCTTAAAATCTATTTTAGTTGAATCAAATATAATCAAAAGAGAAATTAGTTCAAATATGATTTTAACTTCTTATGAGATAATAAATCTGATCGTACATAATTATTCTTCGCTTAGAGAAGAAATAAAGAGAAGTAGAGGAAATTCACTTAGCAAATTTATTGGAAGCAAATTGCTTACCCGTCTAGAGCATGTGCAGCAATCCAAACGACCGTTATGCAAACGAATTGTCCCCATTTTGAGGGTGCAAATCTTGGTCCAACATAAAATATGACTAAAGCGATAATATAGATCGATCCACAAATGCATGACTGCAATAATTAGAAGAGATGGAAGATTGATAAGGTGATACTCTTTCTCCACTGATCTCTTCAACTGGAAAACAGAACGAGCCGCCGCCAAAATTTTTTCATTTCAATAAAAGAATTTTCATCAATTTCTATAATCGCTCATGCTAATCAATTATACCACAGAAAGGCATAAAAATTTATATTATACATATATTTTGTTTTCAATTTAGTTTACTTTAATTCAAGCAGTTTACTTCAACAATCTATTCCAAATTATTTCAATTTAATTCAGGTGAAGACCTTTCATGCCTTCAGAATCTTTTTATATTATATACGAAACTCTGCGATAAGAGCATTTTTTTGCATCCGATAATTTTTTGTGACCATTATCTATAGGTATAGGAAGGATACATAACGTTGCTAAGTAACAAACAACGAGCAAAAATTCTTTCCAAATAGGTAGGTTTATGAATCTGATTAATTCACGTAAAATGTCATGGCTCTGCGCTAGTTACAGATGATAGCCAATAGACAATTATTTTGTTTCGAGCTAAAATTCATTCGGTTTTTGCAGACGAAGCTTAAGCTTGCTGACAATTTTCTTCGTCATGCTCCCTTTGCTATCGGCCATGTCTGCATGGCCAATAGCTCTAACTCATGAATCACTCAAGCTCGAGCTCAAAAGTATCGCTACTATACTCTATGCTCTAATGTGACTCCCTGTGAAATATTTCACATTGATTAAGGAGTTAAGGACGTTCAAATGTGCTAAAAAATTTTACATTCACTAGCCGAGTTTTTACTTCACCCCAATCGAGTTATAGAATGGTAAATCTCTGAGGAAAGATTTCTATCGATTGTTGGATTAACAAAAGCAAAGATGCCTAATTCGCCATGTTTCACTGTTTCTTCAAGTTGACAGGTTGTAAAACTCAGCTGAAAGACCTTTCTTCTAGTTTTCGATGGAGGCCACAATTCGGCTTCACCTGAATAAATGTAGTCGATAGATGTTGATTTTTTCGAATACGAGCGGTTTCACCAAAATTTGCTTCGGAGTTCAATATATTTTGGTTCGTTACAGATGGAATAAAATTTCATTCGATACCCAAAGCTACTCAAGTTACTCTGGACTTCAAACTAAATGTTAGCAGTAGTGAATTAACAGGGTCGGATTTTCTCCTAACGCTGCGGAACGGAATGCTTCATGAATACGCAGTTTCCAAAAAGAGGGGAGGGGGGAGAGGTGGTGAGGAGTGAAGGACAGTTTGCACTCATTAGCCATTGTCAAGAAGAGTTGCAGTTTTCAAAAAATCACAACATAAGGTTTTAAACTGAAGGTGTATTTTCGAGCTTATATTCATACGAATGTATTCATGTATTACCTGTACAAAAAATGCGAGCTCCTTCTTTCGAGTCATGAATTTTTGTTCATTTATTTGAGTACTCATGACTGTTTTCGTCTTGAATTGCTGAAATTATAATAACTAGCATTGCATTGCAAAAAAAAAAAAGGATCAAAACGCAATGTTGGTTATTGTTTTAAGTTTCATGTAATTGTATAAGTTTTGAAAAAAAAAACGTAGAAGATGCATTTGCAAAGTTCGCATGCTATTTAGCTAATTGCAAAGCCCTTCGCTATCCTCTTGCAAAATATCGAACAACAAACATCTGCTAAATGAAAAAGTTTAATTTTTTTTTTCTATTTTCAATATGCAAAAGTGACAAGAGTGTTTAAAAATCGCACATTAAAAATATTTTCATGAAGACTTTCATTGAAATGAGATAAGAAGTTCAAAAAAAAATAGTTTTGTTGTAAGGTACACCTTCATACCTGAAAGGTATTTATTGGTTTAATTGCAGATGAAAGGTTTTTTTTTATCTTATCACAGGTTAGAGTACAACTAATTATCGATTTTCTTGCTAAAGATTAGAAACAAAGAAACCACATCAATATTTCAACAAAACGAATTACCTTACTAAAATGGCGTAATCTTTGCAGAGTAAATAAATCCACAACAGTCATCGTACCTAACATCAATAACGTATAGATAATATTGAAACATGTCTGATAAATATATCCACAAGGTGTATTTTGATATCCCCAACGATAAGTTTCAGCGTTGAATAAATAACCACATCCATCTAGAATTGATAAAAGTGATATTTTTTTCTTAAATGTAAATTTCATAGAATTTATTCAAATTTTATCGCAAAAACCACTGAATTTATCTAGTTATCCAACTTAAAGAAGATTCTCAAATATTATTTATCTTTGCTAGAAATTTTAATGTAGAATATCCTATAGCAATAAATAATTTATTATGTGTAATGAATCGTATGAATTATATTGGCAACTTTATGAATCTATTACAATCGTCAATGCTGAAAGAATTAAAAATTTCATATTTGAGAAAAAAAAGAGTTAAGAAATTTCATATTATTTTAATTTTTTTTTTGAGTGGACATTTTATATTGAAATATCTTACCAGAATAAAGTCCAGACGTCATGAGTAAAGTTAATATGCAAATTCCGATCACTTCATAAATCGATTCTTTTTTTCCAAATAAACGAGCATATTTTGTTGGGAAATATATGGCGCAAAAACGATTGAATGCAATTAATGTATGCATCGCTACACTTGCGTAATACATTGCGTTTGCAATTTGCCCACACATAACAGCAAGAATTGAGGTTTCACATACATCAGCACTAAAAAAAAATTCAAATCAATAAAATAAATAAAAATTTACCTTTCAAAACCTCGTAAAATTACATAATATAAAATTTCGATTTTCTATGCGCACCTCTTTTTGGAGGAAAAATTTTTGTTTTTTCAAAAAATTATCGAAATGAATATTTCTTATGTACGCATTTATTTCAGTGAATAAATCTAATTAGAATCTCGAGTTTCGTTAATGAATGTGCAAATATTTTTGCAAAAAAGGAACAAGAATTCGTTAATGAGCGGAGTAGTTCTTCCTCGTATTTATGTATATTGCAAATTTAAAAGATATGAATGTAACGTTGAATTTCTATTGGGCTAAGAACAATATTTTGCAATGCAAAACGATGTAGCGATAATTTATTGCATTTTTCAAATCACTGAAATTTGAAATGTCAACAAGTTGTCTTTATTGCAATGAAAAAAAATTTAAGCATTTTTCTCTATTATTGAAATTTTTTTTGCAATTCATTCCATATCGATAAATAGAACGAAAATACAAGAAAATCGATAGAAGAGTCCGAAAAAAAAACATAAATATGGTCGAATTTTTGAAATTATTTCTTCATTTTCTTTTTCATTATCGTTAAAGGAAAGCAATTTTTTCTACGCATTCGTCGCACCTAGAGTTTATGACGTGCTGATTCTGGCAAAAGATCGTATTACCGCAACTGAAGGTGTAAAAAAATCAGCGGAGCCTTAAATGTAGCTGAATGTTTGAAGAGCACCGGAATGAAAAATAAACACTTCCGCTTTTTCTTAAATGGTACACTACTAAATTTTCAAGTTCTACCATAATAAAATTCGTGAAAAAGGTAGGCAACTTATCACTAAAGCATCAGCCAATATATGCACTGAAGAAACTTTAAGACTCTTACAAAATAAGAACAGCAGCAGTCCAGCAAACGATAATGAGTAGTACAATCGAATTTATAATGCATACACCAGCACAAATAATACCGAATGAGTTTTGAAAATTTTTACATCTATGCGTTACATATATTGAAGTAGAGTTGAGTAATAAACCAATACCACATGCCTGAAGAGAAGTGAACATTATCTGATGTAAATCTGAAATGATCGTTTAATTTACATTTAGTGGCAATATTTTATGACAGAATATTATATAACAATTAAGCATTTAAAAATTATGCGCTTTATTTGAAGAAATTAGAGCTGTTGGCCACTAAAGTGTAAAGTAAAAGTTTTTGAGCGCAATTGAGTAAAACTCAGATTTTCGAAATACAAAGGTATGATCGCTTTTAGTTGGGAATTTTGTAATTTCGCATAAATTCTCGACTTCATTCCGTATCCTTTGTATACTTAGGAATTTTCGCCAGGTCTCCCGATTAGCCTCCCGGAGATCACGCTTAATAGGATGGTTTCAAGCGAATTCAAATCTCCTGATCGAGAGAGCATATTTCTCTCCTCCGCCAAAGGTCACCGATCGAACTTTAAATATATCAACAAATTCCCGCTCCAAACGCCAAAATTTATTACAATCCCAGCGTGCATCAGTGAGAGCATTTCCATTGCGCACTGAGGATTAATCGATCATACTTGTTATTGAAACATTTTCATGTATGTGTATGGATATCTGTGTATATCTGCATGTGTGCTTATGTACTCGTCTTTATCAATCGAGTTAATGTGCATCGGATTCGCTGAGCCCATAGAAATTACCTTCTCGCTAATTTTCGTGAATTCAGCATGCCGCCATGCCGCCTACCAAAGAATCTAAGTCTTTGGAAGACATCTACGTGTAGCACATACTTTTGTAGGCATTAAGTTGGTTTACCAAATCGATGAGTTATCGTTTCGGACAGTTTCGTTGCAATCAGAGGATTAGATTCTCCGGTAGACTTGAAAAATGAAAAAACTGCAGAAATAACATTAACCCAAAATTATATTTCAATTCCAGCATTATTGCTCAAAAACATTTATTTCATTGATGCATTTTTTTTGCTTACAATTTGTCAATCTCATCATTCAATGAAGGTATCTACTGCTGTGACCCATTGCATAAAAACCTAGCACTTCTGTGAAAAATTCCATTTTCTTTTTTTTTGCGAATTTTTTGCCCCGTCTGTAGGATTCTCTAATTAAGAGTAACGAATTGAAAGCCTAAGTTCGTGTTGATCTCGCCAAATTCAATCGCTGTAGTTCAAATCAGCAATTGCTTCGATTCAGCATAGATGCGTTCAAAAGAATTCAATAAATATGAAAGAATCTGAATGAACGAATTTATTGATCACTTATTATTCAATTTTAATCGTTTAAAAAAATCGTTTATGTGATATTATAATAGACGAAATAATATCCGAAAATGAGTTGATTATTAAAGACCTATTGCATAGCTGTAAAAATATATGTTTCAATGGATTTTTTTTTCCAAAATGATAGCGAAGGCTTATTTCAACTTACATAAAGAAAAATAAATTCCACCTATAGACGGAAGGATTAGCTTATATCGTCTAAGTGGTGCTCTTAATAGAAGACATTAAGTAAACCTGTGAAAGTATGATGCAATCTGTCAATAATAAGTTTTCATAGCAAAGATTAGGATGCTATTAATTTGCGACTAATTATGAATTGCATAAATGTCATAATATCCATATTTCCGGCTATTAGAATGCAAATAAATTTGCAAAAAAACATATAAAACACTTACAATAACGACTACAGTAGTTGCTACTAAATCATCGAGATGCATTGTTATGCTGTTGTGATTACATCGAGAAAAAAAAACGCTTATCTCCTTTCGTTCTGAAAAGAAAATTTCTTTTCTTTCAAATGTGCACAAAGAAATTTTTAATTCAAGATCATCATTTAATGAAAAAATTAATGAAAGCTAAAGTACAGCTAAAATATATAAGAAAAAGGGTAAACTATATTTGTTGTTTATTTATTTATTTCGTAATCCCGAAAAGAAAAATACAGAGAATTATATATAGATATGAAAATTAATAAGCATTTTTCCATAAAAATACAGTATAGATATGCGGTATTCAATATGCAAAAACAATAATAATATGTAGATCGAAATGATTCAATTGCAATATTAAATCTCCTTATATTCATTTTTTTTTCATCGTATAGTTCATAATTTTTTATAGTACAATTTGAGAGTATAGTTTTATAATATAGTCGATAATTGCAATGCAATATTCATTATTTTAACATATGAGCATTCATTTTTTTTAAGGCAATATTTCTTATTCTTTTTCTTGTAAGTTTTCAAGTTGGATTTATACGCCAATCGCCGCTTATGGAAATAATTAACTGATAACCGATAAAGAATCGCTCCTGATTGAATTAATTTATCACGAGAAATGCGAAGTACAAGAGAATATTCAATAAAGCTAATGTTATTCAGCGCTATTATATGGTGCGAAAATGAGAAACAACGATAGAAATGCTAAAATATTTGCTATTACAATTCGATTATCTATGAAAATAGATCTCGAACTTAGAATGTCAAGTATTAATCGAATAACCTCGAAATTTCTACTGTAAGGTTTTTGAAATTGCACAAATTTACAAACAATTACGGGGAAAAAAAACTCATCATGACGATCTTAAGTTTAGGAAAATTCAACGAAAAAATGTTTGTTTTTATTCATTCATTTCTGAATTACTGAAATAAAGGCTATAGAACTTCTCAAATTTGAGGAAGTAAGTGAATTTCCACACCTAATCATAGCATAAGTGTTGAAATATTCCTAAATCAAGCGTATATTTATGAGAGTTAACGTCTATTCAATTTCAGTCATCGTCGCTATCAATTGACGTTAAATAAATTAGCCATTCAATTTGGGGATAGTGTTTGCAAGTTTTTTGCAACAAAAAAAAACATTTAAAATATATTTATTAGCCATTCTTACGCAAGTTCTATGATTTAACAACGATTAAAGCAAAAAAAAAATCTCTGCGATATTTGAACATTTAAACGGATTAAGAAAATTGCACGTTACAAATCTTACGGCTGTTAAATAAAAAGAGCGATAATTTGAAGGAACTAGCACTAAATACGCTTTTTTTATCTCATTTATCATAATTTATTTAGTGAAAATAAAATAACTGATCAATCATCTTTTAATTATTAATCCGAGTTTTTTGTGGAATTCATCTGTCAAATTTTCGGCTTTCCATGTCTAAACGGTGTGAAATGAAAATTTGATTCAAAACAAAAAGTTTACAAACTTTCTTCACCTTCATATATCTACCTATAGGTTTATTTGAAGTTGATAAGTCATTATGGAATGGGAATGCGATATGGAAAATCTCTGAACTTCGTCGTTAACGTTTCCGAGTTGAAATTGCACTGCAAAGGAAGCGACAAGCAGATACTCATACGTACGCACGTAAATGATACAATCATAATGTGTTTTCCTTGTTAAACTATAACAAAAGAACTTTTTGAAATTTCTGTAGGCGAATGATTCACTTAAAACCTAGAAGAGCATCTTTCTGTATATTCTATAAATGATAGAAGTTAAATAGAGATAGAGGAAATGCTAAGCCGGATATTTTGATAACTGCTCTATCATATCTCTTCATTTCTTTCATTTTGTTGATAGATCGAGAAGTTAGTTAGCATTTTGTACACAACAACGAAAATTCATACCTTGACACCACTTTTGGTACGCTTCTCCACTCGGTATCCTTAAACGATGTGAGAATAGTTTGAGCTTGCTGGTGCTGCTTTTCTTACTACCTCTGCGTTTATTGGTGACAGTGGTATAGGTGCACCGATGAAGGTTTTCCTTCCGGCTCACCAGGTGCAGCAAACCTTTGTACCTTTCAACAGGTATTTTATGAAGCGTTTGACCGATATCGATGAGCAGGGAAAACAAAATAAATTGTTACATTAAATGTCGAAATTCTGCAAAGACAGCATGACCGTTGATACAAAGATCAGTCTTCCTGTGCTAATACATCAATTCATTGCCCCTTTATCGCTGTTATGATGTTCACGATAGCGTGCACATAGCAACGCATAAACTTTCACTCTCTGACCGATATGGAGACAACGATTCAAATATGCGTAATATGGGAGTGATTCTTTGAATTTGCAAATAGGTATCCATTTTTTTATAATCATCAAATATTTATTGCAGTAAAAATAAAGAAAATCCATCGAAATATATGCGAAATTCGATAATCTGATTGAAATGAAATTTTAAAAAACTATGCCAATGCTCTATAATAAAGAAATATATGATAAATAGTATAGAAATAATAAATACAAAATCAAATATAAAAAGCAGTGAAAATTTCATTTTTCAATGTTTTGTAAAAATGCCAGCATGAAAAAAAATTTTTTTTTTTTGAAAATTCATCGAATGTAGAAAATATATGAAAATGAAAGCAATGGTAGAAGAAAATGGACTCTCGTAATGTCAGTGGCGAATCCACATGCAATCAAATGAGCACATAAAGAAATAGTACTATTGCTATACATATTGAATTGAAAGTGCTGATTAATTTTTAAAAAAAGTTTGTGCTAGTAATTTTTTAAAAAAAGATTTAAGTGTAATCTAAGTAAATATTTCCAATTGGTATGTATGTTTTTTTTCCCGGATTTTCAATGGAACTAAAAAAAAACTTCTTTATTAGGAATGAAAGCGATTCCTCAGACCAATTAAATTAACCGCAAATAGTTATTTAAGATGTGCTCAACTTCTCTACAGTTGTGTTGATTTTTTGCATGCTTTATAGAGTAATTAAGAATAAATTGTTCGTATCACCTAATTATTTAAATCGTTTTTTATTTGCATATTTTAGTTCTGTAGATTTTAAACGTGATTCAGTAGCATCGACTAGAAGAATAATGGAAGCAACGGACGAAGGGATGTTTCATAGCTTAGGAGAACTAATGAGAAACGATGATGATGATGATAATAAACGCTATTTACATAAGACCGAAAATTATATGTTATTAATGAAAAAAATATATGGTAATTAGAAGAAGTTCAAATATATTTTCATTTTTTTATTAGAATGTACGCCATTGATGACGTTCAATGTGATAATGATAATTGGAGACAAATGAAAAGAGACCACTGAAGAAATTGTTGAAAGATTATAAAGAAGAGCTTTCATAATTACTTGCGTAAGAATCAGGTGAAGATTTCACTTAGTACTATTGTAAAGTTCTAAATTCAAAAATCTTTACATGCATATGACAAATGAAGGGGATGAAGGAAGGTGGAGGAAGTGACGTAATAGGAAATGAACTATTCTACGTCATAGCATTCTTAATAGTCACAGCTAAATAATTCATTATTCTTTGTTCGGTCATTGAACAGATTCTTCATTTCACTGAGATATTGAATAGCTTTTTTTTTAATCGAAACGAATAAATGAATTATAAAGCGAATAAACTTTGAAATGTTTTTTTTTTAGTCAATCGTTTGCGTCCTTTTTTTTTGGCGGAGGGAGAAGGGAACAGTAGCTTAATTAATATTAATATTGCAAGAGTTAAAAATTATTGCATTTATTAAGGAATTTATGAGGACTATTTAAATGGCAAAAAATGCTTCGATATTGTGATAGAAGTTAATTATTGCCGATGAGTTTGCAATGGGAATACGACGTTAAGCGCAAACACGGTGAAAATTGTAGAAGGGCATCTTACGGACAACAATTCACTCGGCAAGTATGAACACCTCTCAAATTCGGTAACACAAGAATAATTCAGACATCATGCTCCACTCCCTCCATGTCCCTCCTCCCCCTTCCCCCCCCCCCCCCCACTGCCTTGACAGATGCATTGGTTACAACAATAACAGAGGTAAATTCTGATAAAGTCACATCCTGTCTGGTTGTTATGAGTGATAATGAATCATATCTACAATGCCTTAAGTGCCCTAAGTTCTGATGAACAAGTCTATCGAAGTAATTCAATATATAAAGCTATATGAGTCAATTAGAAGAGCGAGAAACACAAGTAAGAAACGTAAGAGATTTTAATGTAACATCCAGTCAATAAGCCGACCGATCACATTAATTTTTGGACAAATAATGAAATAATGCGTCATATATTTCTCCCACATATAAATTCCTAACTAAAAACTCATTTTTTGACCGCATTTGGTCGACTAGTAATATGAAATTTAGTGAAACATCGCATATTAAAATTAGAATAATTCAGAAGAAATTTCGTTTGAGTTTCCCATATATTTATATCATAACGTATTCATAAAATTGCATCATCGTAGTTCTTTGAGAATTTACTCTTTGCGCAAGAAATTTGCTTAAAGAATGCAGAAATAATGCTGCAAGTTATGCAAATTACCAAATATGCAAATTTGCGAAAATATATCGTTGAGAATTGTGCTTTTTAGTTTTCCCTAGTCTTAATTCATTGTCGAGGTGATCGTGACGATGACCGGGTGTGTAGTATTTTCGTTTATTCTTATAGC
Organism: Ascaris suum; assembly: GCA_013433145.1. Classification (NCBI taxonomy): domain Eukaryota; kingdom Metazoa; phylum Nematoda; class Chromadorea; order Rhabditida; family Ascarididae; genus Ascaris; species Ascaris suum. The sequence continues at coordinate 2,177,170 of CM024184.1, read as the reverse complement.
AAGTACTGTATGCGGAGGCAAACAACCCTATTTCAATCGTGACGATCTTTACTGTAAGAGTTTATTTTGATTTGCATATGTACATTAGAGTAACCACTTTGAAAAAGAACATAACGGATTTTAGACTTTCTCGAAGATTAGCTATGTTGATAGTTGTGCGTGCTTAATTCAGTTTGTATTCGTCGTTTTCGGCTGATGCTTTGTTATTTTCAGTGAATTAAGCCTCAGCATTAAAGTGGTGGTTACTTGACGTATGGCGCAAATGTCGTGGCACTAAGTTTTTCAGTGAAATGACTGGAATTCCGAACGATGAAACTTTCAATTTAAAAAAAAAGATGCAATCCAAAAGCATCAAAAATTTATTTCACAAAGTGCGAAGAAAACAAGATAGACATAAACAATGAAAACAATGAAAAGGTCAACATTGTTCCGCATGACCTCGGCATGACCTTAACGGCATGCCTTAAGCGTTTCCTTATTCTAAATGATGAAAGCGAATAGCGGATTCAACGGTGTGATTTATGGGAACGATAGATAAATAATACCTACGTGGAGATGGACAGGCATGTGATAAGTAGAAAGTATAAGATTCACTTGAAGGACAAACAGTTCAAAAGAAGGAGAGTTCTATCTCGTTTTCGAATACGAGATCACTATTCCTTCTTCTATGATCGTCACCTCTTAATCTATTTCTATTATTTTTGCTTTTGTCGCTATGGAGAATTTAACTAGTCTAATATCAGTTTCACTTAAAACTAACGTTAATGAAATATCACATTTCATTATTAAAGACGCCCACCAAACCTGTGCTACCTGTCGTATAACATTATAGGATTTACGTTATATGCATGCTTACTTATACATTCAAACTAATAAAAGTGTTTGATAGAAATAGCGATCTGCTTGGCGTCGTATAGTTTATTTGTATAGAGTTGCATTGCATATATCTACAGGATATGTCTACAAGTGCGCTTACCCGAGACATTTCGATGGAATTCGAAATGCTGAAATTCGTGTAGTGAAAATTTCACACGTAAATTTTTATTCCAAATTATGAGAAATTGTTTAATTTTTTCAACAATCACCGATCGCTCGTAATTGAAAGTGGGGCGGATGTTTCAAATGCTTTGTGGGGCATTTAAAGTCCTATAAAATTCCATCATTCCACTTTAAAGTTTTCGAATAGAAAGTCGCTTACGCAATGAATCGATGAGGACAACTTTCAGCTAAAATTGTAACACAACAGCTTCTTTATCCGCTTCAGTAAATGCTGGAGCATTTCATGAGTCTTCCACTCCTTGTGCCTTCCATTCCTCCCTTTTCCTGCGATTTGAAATGCCCGAACTTGAGGATGTTTTGGGAGATCGAGTTTAAAATTCAAAAATTTAGTTGCTGAATGTGTGCCTTTGGATGAAATGAAAACGTATAAATATTATGGTAATCAATCGAGTTATATTACGAGCATCTCGAAGCGACAACAATGTTCTATGTGGTTGGATGCGTCTAATTATATGAGAGCAAGAAATGCTCCTGTATGGTATGTATTTAATCTGTTTGCAATAAAATAAAACATTATTTTATTATTGCATATTGAAGAGATAAAAAATTCTATGAGAATATATAATTTTTAAAATATATTTGAGTGAAAAATTTTGTTCAGAAAATTTCCTATAGAATTTTCACCTAGAAAATATAAAAAAATAATTTCACTCTTTATTTTCACATTCTGGATGATTTATATCAATGGAAAAAAAAAGAACTATCCGGAGAAAAAAGAAAAGAAAATGAAAGTAATTTATATCGGAGAAGGCAGAAGAAAAAGATCAGATTTGGAGAAAAAAAAAACGAAAGGAATAGAAAATGAAATTCTATCACAATGTTTAGTAGTCGTTTATTGTCTGCCTCTAGAACAAATCAACATGCGCGGAAAAATGTTGTAACCACCAAGTTGCACAATTACAAATATAATGTAATATGAACAATTCGTATAAATATTTTGTACTCATAAATAACGGCGCCATTTTTTATCGGCTTATATGTAAGCAATTTTAAATGGCATCAGCTAAATGGCTCTGGCTCCGTACAGGTACTATCCAGAAGAATCGTTGGCTCATAATCAATGCCGCAATTTGGATTTCACATTAGTAGATAAATATGGTCGAAAACATGCAATCGTATATTTCAAACTGTATCATGGTGCTTATCCAGGACCGTGGTGCTATGCAAAGGTATGTAATCGTACCTTTCTCAGATTTACCGCCACTCATTCAATAAAGAGATCTCACAAAAAATAGTTACTGGTTTGAAGTCAGTACAACCTTTTAGTAGAGCTATTGAATACCCACTCATTTGTTTGCCCATATTTTGCCCACGGGTATTTTCAAAGGTTGTTGTATTCTTAACCTACCAATTTACAGAATGCTCTTAACAACTCCTTTTACCTGGATACCACTAGTTACCCCATACCAATAGTTATTTAAGTTTTATTTTATCAGTTACAGGAAAAATGGAAAAATTCAGTAAACTGAGTTTGGGGATAAGAAAATACGATAATCTTCGACATTTATTTATAGATCAAACGGAGTGAATTTCTTTTATCGTAGGTTTTTTGTTTTGTGATCACGATTTAAAGCAATAATCTCAATAGTGGAAAATGGTGAGTTCGGCAATAATGGAACGTTGAATTAATTGCAGATAGATAAACAATTTATACCGAAGCCATGTTTCACAAATTGTCCGAAAGAAATTCACACAAAGCCAAGTTAGATCTTTATATTTTTCACACTAATATACGCAAAAAATTCCCAAATACAGTGATTTGAAAAATGTAATCATGAAATAAATGTTGTTGTTTTTTTTTATTAATGTTATTTTCACAGTGCTATCGTATACGGGATTCTTTCGTTGGGACGAACGACGCTAGGAAGGATGGGGTCGGGAGAGGGGAGGGTTATGGATGAGGAAGTTGGGTGGTGGAGGTGAGTCTATCGTTGACCAACCAGACTAGTCACAATCCTCTGAAATGATCTATGAGTCGAAGTGTGAAGATTTTTTTCCTGAAACGATGAAAATATATTTATTATTAATGACGAAATTAAACGTTATTGCATCCAATTTTTAAATAAATGTAAAATCTTTCAATAAATTAATTAAGAAATGAAAAATTTCTCACTTGTTTTTTATTTGTCTAATATATTCTTCCTTTTCATATCAGAAACAATATAAACGATGATTAGAATATAAACAATAAACAATTCATAAATAAACAATATAAACAAGAATATAAACAATATAAACAATAGAATATAAACAATAAACATAAACAATATAAATTAAACAAAAATTTCTCTTCTCTCTCTCCGTTTAATTCCTCTCAAGATCTTCTTTTTTCTTCTCTTCCTTAATCATCTTTAAAGCTCAGCTTATTAATTTCTCGATGTAATAGGATATGATATAGTCCATAAAAGAAGTTTTTCATCAAAGATTAGACTCGATAAATAATATTATTGCATAATGCGTGAAATTATACCTCATACTAAAGTTCAGTTTAGATGAAGAAGCACCAATTCGTAACGTTTCTGCTAGTTGTTTTGTTCTACTTATAATAGTTAAATATTTTTTTAAATTAAACGTTTTTCCTCTTGTTGCTTTTAACTCTCTTGAAATTGAAAATAAATTCCACATTGTTCACGTAAACAATTACTCTTCCAGCTAATGGCTTTTTTTTTCACGCCGAAAAAAAAAATGAGAAGCCTACATCGGAAGGTAGAATAGAATCGCATCCTGTAGAGCCCTGACATCGATGACTTTCCGTCAGGTTATTTTATGGCTTATATTGGTTTCCATTTTTTACCTCTTCAGATAACTTCTTCATAAAATGAAGGTATTTTCGTTCATTAGAAATCTGCTTTCCATTAGCTGAACGACTACATTTGGCCTGGTAGTGCTGGAAACTTCCCTGGATACCAGGTTGGAGGATGTTTTCCCTCTGCGAGATTCATTTCCATTATTATTTCGATTCAATGAGCCCGTGTTTTAAGGGTGTTTGCGAAATGCATGACGAAAACGTAGCATTTTCGGTTCAGCTGTATGAAGACGAAGTTCAAGGAGTTTCGGCGCGCACGCAATTGCGGTATAGGCCCAGTATTTAGGCGCATTTTTCCTCTCGCGGTTTGGTGCATTTTTGTGCATGACGGATACATTTGCAAGTTTCCGATTCTTCGAATGTTTTCTTTTTGAAGCGATTCGCTTGAGAAGTAAGCACTGTCCTTGCGCGATCTGATTTTACCTCAATTTCAGCGTATTCTTTGTAGTTCTATCAAATTTTGGTCTTTATTTGACTGCATATTGGTGAATGCCTTTATAAGTGCTTTATAAATATCGATGCTGAGCTGCGCAACATCGAGCCTGTTCCGTTTTGCCGTCTTGTTTTCCGGTAACGTGCATCATATTCGGATATCCTCTTTTGCATGCTGTTTCTCTAGCAACAACTATGCGTTACATTTCCGTTCAATGCATTATGCCTGATAGAATTTCCCCATGTTTCTCTTCTTTTTTTTTTCAAATTTCAGTGCTAAAAAAACAACCACGTGAAGAACGAACAAGAAATTATAATGCGAGGATTTTCGACGATATTTCAAATAGTATTTTCAACAGTTATGATTGGGGATCGCCCAGCTATTACTCCTCGGTTTGTTTGTTCGCATAAAACTGCTTGAATTATAGAAACCTACAAAGATCTGCATCATTCAGGTAAACATGTGTCGGGACATTTGCGCCTCGGTTAATTACCACTTGAGCGTTCTAAGTCATAACTCTCATATAGAGCTTAAAACGGTGACATCGCTTCATCCAGATTCTTGTAGAGGGTATACCTGCAATATTAATACCTTTACTTGCACCTATTCTCTCCGCTTCGGAAAATGAAACTCAAGCATCAGCGGATGCCAGCATCACAATATCAGTGATGCGATTATTTAACTGTTGAAGGAGGATAGGTGATCATAAGCTACCGTTGAACAAAAAATGGCGCAAATGCTCGGCAACTGAAATGAACCAGCCTACTTACAATAACTTTGCGCATATCTTTAGAAGCCTTCTGATTCGGAGCATTCTCAACAATTCGCTCAAAATCGAGAAACGATTTTCTTTATGATGGTCATTGTGGTAATTCTAATTATCGTACTCATAATCGGATTTCATATAATGAAAAAATTTTTCGCACAACGTAAAAAATTGGACACTGAAACGGTTAGACATGAATTTTTCTCTAGTTTTTTTTTTAAATCTTATTTCATTGATTTTACATATTCAATTTTTTATATTATCAAACTCTAACAAATATTTTTTAAAATACTTAATTGTTGCCTGTAGCAAATTTAAATTCTAACAAAGGAGGTTGCAATTTTAGACCTTTGTCTCTATAATCTTGCAGAAGAGTGATTTTCATTTAATAAAGATTTGTGTTACATCTCTATTTGCAAATTTTCTTAATATCTGCAGATGTTACAATATTGGAAATCATTGTAATACAATATAGAATATCCATCGATTAAACAGAGAAGTTATGACGATACAATGAAACAATTTAGCGTAGTGCAACCTTACAGTAATTCTACTCACAAATAATAATCGCTCTTTTATCGTCTTTCGATCAATGTGCAACTCGCTCGTTTGGCTTAGCGAGCGTACGTACCATTTTTTGATAGTTTCAGGACTTTTGTGCTTACGATATTGCTCTCAAATTTCTTTATAAAAATCTAAAGCTTCAAAAATTTCATCAGCAGATTATATTGTGAGTTTAAGATCATTTAATCACCCAATTCACGCGCAAATGAACGAGTTTTGCAGTAAAAATTGTGTGGATTTTTTCCCTATCCTCCACAATAATTTTGTTTCATGGAAACCTCAAATTGGCAAAAATTTATTAATTTCCGACAAATTTAGTTCACGCGGTTTTAGCATCGATCGAATGAAGACGTAGGAACATTGCAAATATGTTTCAAAGTTTTCATCAAAACTTAAAATCACTCGGTGCTGTGTATCGACTTTTGGTGAGATAGTGGCAAGAAAACCATAAATAAAATTTCCTTAAACAATATGCTAAAACTTACAGAACCCAAAAGAAGCAAGTGCAAAGGTACTAAAGAAGGCGGAAACTACAAACCAGCCGACACAAACAGCTTCAGCCACGTCTACTGGCGAGAAAGGATTTGCAGCGGCCAACGTAGAGGCTTCAGACTCAGGCGCTGGTTCAACCGCTCTATCGAACAAACAGCAAATTCGACAAGAAAGAGAAACTGCCGTCTAGAAGCAAATGGGCATACTCGTAGACCTGTCTACTTTTCTCGAAGTTCAAATGCGGTGAAATTTTCAATTTCTTCGTTACAAATTATGAAATTTGATCGCCACATTCTACATTTCACTTATGATTCAGTTGTTTAGATTTATTACTAAGCTACAATTTAGAGTAACATTTTAAATAACGATTGTTTTCGTTATTTAGCTCATTCATTTAATGGGAAGCACTTCAACATTTCAAAGTTTTAGCGACTCCGTAGTCAGACTCCTCTATACTTTAGTTGCTAGAGTAAATTCGAGCGCTCCATGGCGTAAACTATATTTCGTTATTTCTAAGCAATAAGTATTAGTTGAACCGACTGGGCAAATGGATCTTCCGAGGAGGTGGAATCAAGCCACGGAGTCACGCATTGGGGTTTTTTGAGTTGGAGCTCTAGGGTATTTGTGAAAATAAAGGTTGTAGACTAAATAATTATTTAAAAAAATTAGGAGTGATAGCGAATGAGAGCTTACCACTAAAATTTGAGGAAAAAAAAATCGATATTTCCCTCATAGAAAAATCAATTTTCATTTAAATAACGCTTATCATCGATTCAGTTTATCTGAATTTAAATTTGAGAATAAACATTGTTATTTTTATTTCATTTCCATCCTTCACCTAATACAAAATCGGTTGTCTTTTATATTGATCATATAATTTAACGTCTATGCGTTCGTTTTTGAATTGACGATTAATTATTACGGTGATGATTGTAGATGATTGTATAGGGAGAATATGGGGTTAAATAATGCATTAATTTATATGATCTCTAATATCACCTATGTTCTTTGAAAATTACAGCTAATTTTAAGTATTTCTCGAATCTCTGAGATATTCATTGCTTTGGATTATTGATGAATTCGATGGTGCTGAGTAGATGCTACTATCGTCTAATATTTTATCTATTTTCGTTGCTACTATTATTAGTTGTTATTCTATAATTATGATATCTTTTACGTTTATTTCGATTGTTTTTGCTTCAAAAATAAAATATTTTTAATGGAATTTCTCTTTTCGCAACATCTAGTTAATCATTTAATCTTACATTCTTTATGCAAATATATACTGAAAAAAACCTCAATTCTGCATTAAAATTATCGTATCCCTTAAATATACACCCTCCCCCATTAGTTAATTATCGTATCCCCTCAAATATACACCCTCCCCCATTAGTTAATTATCGTATCCCTCAAATATACACCCTCCCCCGTTAGTTAATGTTTCACAAGTTCGCTAAAAGGCCATTTTAGAGATGGTTTTGGGAATTCATGCTTCGTACTATGTGATCACCTTTGAATTTCAAAAGTCCTTGATTGTTTTCTTTTAAAAGGCTACAACATTAAAAGCCTTAACGTAATCAACGTACGAAGTTTTAGTATTGTGTCGATAAGGTGAGAAAATTTGTGTAATCATTGATTGTCGATAATATCAATTAAATTGTTTGCTGCACTATCTTGTTCAGTTTATTATTGAATAAATTATTAACGCAAAGTCATGATACTAATACTGTAATATTTAATTACTGATTAACTGCGTTATTCCATCAGTTGTAATTTTCAATCATTATTGTTGTTGTTACTGTTACTGTCATCGTTATTTATATTTTCTCTCCAAGAAGCTAGAAAACGGCCCTTACTCGAAAGGAATGTTTATTTAGTGATCGAAGAAATTAGTTTTTAAAAAAATTCTTGAAAAACTTCTTAGGTTTATGCAAAAATTCTTCTATGCAAATCTATACAAATTTATATATGTAAATTATGGAAATTTATTGCGAAACTTTTTGTGAGGGAAGTACATATGACGATATCTCTGAAGCATCAAAAAAGTTGAGAGCTATATAAATCTCTTTAATAAATAAATTATCAACCTTTGTGATCGTATTTATTTCATGAACCAATTATGCAATGAGTATATCAAAGTCAAAGTCAAAAAAAATTACCTACATTTCAAGCTTATTAAAGAAAAAAAAATTATAGAATTCAGGTGATCAATAAGGTAATTTACAAATATTTAATAATTCGTTACGAAAAATACGAAACTTATGTGCAATGCGAACAAAATAAAATACAAAGCACTCCAGTGAAGAATATTGCTAATTAAAATCCAACATTTTCGTTAGTGATTTTTAATGCTTTAATTCGAAATTCTTGAATCTTAAAATCTGAGTTTATATTCTTTGAGTTTTGAAATAGTTTGTTGTAATAAATAACTTTTTTTTGATTATTATTTATATTATTCGCAAAAATTGTTGAAAAATTAGTTCTTGGATGCTTCATTATTTGCTTTTAAGCTGTTAAATTTAGCCAATAACTTCAAACACTTGCTCTCTTGAAACGACAAATTCAAAATTAACCATGCTCATTCAAATCGGGGGGTCGACGCATTTAGCCACAAGCGCCGACGCACAAGAGAGATGGAGAGCGACCGCGCACGTTCTCGGAGAGCGGCGCGGTAGTGGTCACTTGGCAATAAAAATGTCGCAATAAATATGAAAATGTACCGTAAGGAAACAAAATTAGAAAGACGAGTTTCAACACACTTTAAAGAGCATTGAATGCTCTATCAGAATCATTCATAAGCTGGGACAAAAACAAGAACTTCTTTATAAGATCAATTTCTTATATGATGCGCAATTGACAAAAATTGCACGGTCACCGATAAATCAGGGCCTACAAGTGTATAAATGAACAAGATTTGGGGAGAGTACTAGGCACATTTTAAAGAGCATTAAAAACTCTATCAGAATATTAATAAGTTGAGACGAAAAAAAGAAATTTTTCTATAAGATCAATTTCTTATGCGACACGCAATTGCCATTAATTTCAATGTCGCGTTATGCATTACCTTAAGCGTTATTCTCGTGCATTCGTGACGCTATATTCTTATTGGTGAACTGAATTCATGAAATGACCCTCGGCAGTTTAATGAAATGACACAATCGTTCTTAAGTTGCATTAAACTCGCTGTGGCTCTCCATGAATGGATCTTTCATGCGATTGTTATATGCACCGGTTATGAATTCTTCAGTTCGACAGTTCTAGGTTTCCATCACTTCTTTTCTTTCCCGTATAGGCATACCGATAAAGGGCATTGTAAGTTCGTTTGGTGGTAAAAAGCCAATCGACGCTTTCAGCGTCTAGTTCATTGCACTAACATAATTTGATTGCATGCAGCACTTGCTCTCCGACATAGATAAGTCACGATTGTGAAGGAAAAAGCAACTCGAAGGCGACGTGCTCTCAACTCGAAGAACTGCCAATTACATGGTAGGCGACCAGAGGTGGTTACAAAGCAGGAAACCTTCAATGTAAGCAGTCATTTTAAGTGCGCAACTCTAGCCAAAGAAGCCAGCCAAAGCGTAAGATGTGGAGGAGATCATAAAGAAGATGGGGCTATCAAGAGCACTCGTTTTCGAGCCACTAATCTAGAATGGGTGAATAACGTTTAGAAGTACTTGCCTCATGTGCAAGTTACCTATCCACCGACTCATGTTCATTCCGGGTCGATCAAGAAAAGAGGAGAACGAGCGGCGGTACAGTCAGAGGTGATGGCAATTGTTTTTACACCCAGCATCATGGTAAGCAGTTTCTCGCACCCGCACATTCCAAGAGACAGCTTGTCGAAACAAAATTTGCGCATTCGACAATGCAACCTATTATTAAGTCGACTAAAGCGGATCGGAAGCTTGTTAACGGCATAAGCCGCTTGCAGTGCTCAACCTTCAGAAAGTTAATGGGCAACGCATTTTTGCACAGTGCTGTTAGGATGTTAAGGGCTGCACCAAGCATGCTTATTTCGAACAAGAAAGGCTCCTAGCAAGGGAAATTGGCGTTAGCATTAGATAACGAGCGATTCATTTCGACCTTTCAGAGCACTAGCGTGTTGGATCAAGGGAACGGGACATCATCACCCAGATATCCGATCGATTCTGATGACCTTCAGATGTGGCAGAAGACTGAGCTTTGGATAGTCGTCATTTTGAATGTTACAAAACAGTTCATTGGTTGAGAGGAATCCCTAAACAATGGTTTAAAATGGGAGTTCAGATCATAAATGAGTGTGAGTAGATTTCAGAGATGTTCATATCCACGGCCACATACAGCAGTGTGGGCGAAGTGCTGTAATGGAAACTGGACACAGCGCTGAACACTGTGGGTACTCTGCATTGGGGAGCCGACATTGACTCAATGGCTGTAGCGCTATGCTTCTACTTAGACATCCATATGTGCACTGCGACGGATGGTTTCTGGCAAGGCTACTTTACTTTGAATACTTTAAACAGCCGTGATTTCGTCGATTTCATCGTTACTCCCATCGATGCAGCTGGCAACTCTTCCATCTATAGCGATCCTGAGCCCTCCGCATCCAAGTAACTACACATAGGCGCCTCAGCGGGTCTTCCCCCTTGTTGCGGCCTGCCGCGTGATCGTTTTACGTCTCTTGGTTACCACTAGAAGATTTACTTAGTCCACCTATAGTCGTCTAACCTGGCTACGCGACCAGCCCACCCTAGTTTTCTTTTGTACATTTCTTCAACGATATCCTTCAAAGAGGATCCAGAAGCAACTCTTCGTTTGTGGTGTGTTGCAGTTTGTTGATACTTTCCATTCGCCTCTCCATTGCTCGCTGGGTCGCTGCTAGTTTCTTTTCTTCAGTGAGTCTGATATTCCACATTTCGCTCCTCAAAGAAGAATAGGGATGGCCGTCGAAGTGAAGGTTTCTCCCTTTACGGACATTTTTATCATTGTGTCGTAATACATATCGTTGAGCTTGGTGAATATTAGCCAATGCGCTCTTTTTCATCTGTTTAATTCCTGACCCAAATCGCCGCTCACTTGCAAGTCTATCCTAAGTGTACAAACTGTTCCACAAGTTCGATATTTTCACTATCAAGATTTATGGGAAATTAACAACAGACGCATTTTTCATCCACTTCGTTTTGCATTTGCAAATGCTGAGCTCAATTTTCTTGGCATTCTTGTTGAGCTCGTTCAGTGAATACTGCAAGTTTTTTGGGTCATCGGCAATGAGTACCACTTCTTCCGCAAAGAGAAGCATTTGGAGTTATTTGCTGAATACATTGAAACCATCTGCAGTCTCCATCTTTCTCAGGAGTCCTTCGAGAGTTGATAAGGATTTGGGGAACAAATGTCCCCTTGTTTTGCGCCCGTTCTGGCTGACAAGGATACTTCGAAGAAATAGCTACATCTGGCTCGATAGGCCATATTCCTTACATCCTTTTCCTCGCCATCCCGTCAAACATGAACAGCACATCTCTGATTTCTTCCACAACAAGCTATCAATTGAAGTGGCACCAAACTCGCGATGTTTCAAAACAGAGAGAGGATCACTTGTTAAGTGCTCGTAATTGAAGCAATACAAAAGTTGCACTACTTATATAGCGTCTTTTCGCCATGATCCCTACCATATCTGAGATTTCAGATGTTTGCTTCACATCTCTAGAAGAGACCGACGATCTTGTTGAGAAACATCTGTTGCCAGTTCGAGTCAGTTACGGGGTTTCGGTAATTCGTCGAGCGATTGCTTTCTTAAATCGCGCACATATGACAGCAGTGCCAACTTACGTCAATCTCTGTAACGCATGCACTTCGACTCTTCAAATTATGTCAACTGCGCGTCGCATAAGGAAATGATCCTATAGAAAAATTTCTGTTTTTGTCTCGGCTTATTAATCACTCCAATAGAGTTTTTAATGCTCTTTAAAATGTGCCTAGTCACTCTTCCCAAATCTTGTTCATTTATACACTTGTAGGCCCTGATTTATCGGTGACCGTGCAATTTTTGTCAATTACGCATCATATAAGAAATTGATCTTATAAAGAAGTTCTTGTTTTTGTCCCAGCTTATGAATGATTCTGATAGAGCATTCAATGCTCTTTAAAATGTGCTGAAACTCGTCTTTCCAATTTTGTTTCCTTACGGTATATTTTCATATTTACTGCGACATTTTTATTGTCAAGTGACCACTACCGCGTCGCTCTCTGAGGACGCGCGCGGTCTCTCTCCGTCTCTCCTTGCGCGTGCGCTTGTGGCTAAGTACACCCAACCGAAAAAAGTGAAAAATATTCGTCCGCCATATCGCTGTTATTATTGGCTGATTTTGAACGGCGGAAATGATTCATTTGTTCGTTCTGTGCTGATAGGAGAGTTTAGTTTGTCTTTTTAAAGGATTTTTTAATTCCAGGTATTATTGCTGAAAATTCTACATAATTCAGTTCTCAGATACGATGAACACTAGCATGAACTTATTTAACGCTGATGGACGTGAATTGTCAACAAATGGCAGAAAGATGTTATATTTTTTGAGCATAGGGAATTCGTAGGCTAAGCTCTATCTCGCTCCAAAGCTGGATCACGAACAGAGAAGCCTGTCACTCAGCCAAACCTGGGCTCATTGCCCAATTCCTGGTCTTTCCACACAGCATGGGAATCCGTAATCATTCGTCAAATAGATATGTAGTCTGTAGTCAGCAGTTGTAGGTAGTTTTTTGTGGTTTTTAAAGTTCTAGTGCGACAAGGACCTTACATTTCAACATGTTGACAAAATCGCCTCGAACTTTTTATGTGCCAGCTTGCAGCTTTATCTGGCGAATAAATGCGCCTCGAGGCGGATAACAGCGCTGAACAGACCCATAACCTTGTGCTTTCTCCAGCAGACAAGAGCGCCCTGCAGATTTCACTAACATGGGCCAGAAGTACCTACGCATGTTGTCTGGACCGACCATGAGTCTACGTTTCGCGTGGCTCGGTTACGGGGTCATGCAGTGGTTAGGGCTCGAATTGCACCATTCCTCATTTGTAGCGTCTCCATGTTGCTTATCGTCCTCATATGCAGTAGATGGGTTTAAAGGTGTCTGAAGGCTTTTTCCCACCGTCCTTCCTCGTCTCTCATCCACAAAATTCAAATCTTTGAGGGAATTTGATTAATATCTTTATGTAAAACATGCTTTAAAAAATTTGCCTGTAATTAACTGAATCCACTTGGGACGTTTGGCAGCTTGAAAAAAATATGCAAATTTTTTTTTGTTGATTGTATGGCTAAATTAGCCACCGTTAAGTCGGAATGTTATTCATTCGACAGTTTCAGCTATCGACATAGTTAAGACGTTTACGTTATTGAGTTTTTGATGCAAATAAGTGCACAGGTGAGTCGACGCCTTAATTGACTATTTCAAGTTGGATTGATGCTCGTGAGTGGTCGTATTATATAAACTAGTTTATAGAAGAATTGATAGATTTGGATTTGCACGAAGCCCACGTTCGAATTATTTGTATTTTACTCCCCAAATTTATTTGAATTAGTAGTGATCAAAGCAGGTGAATGATACCTCCCGAATTTCAGTCTAGTAGTATCTATTCCGCTCGTAAATTTTCAAATTTTTATAGGATTTATTTCATGAGATTTGCTTCTTTCAGCTGAGAAATGGCTACAACGGGACGTACTCGTGGTCGTCGCTATTGTTGTGGTATGAACGATGAGGAGGTAAGTATCAATTTGCATTCCTTGATAACCATTTAGATTCAACTGAACTCCGTCTGGATACTTGAGCTTGAGGTTTTCGTTGTTTTTTTTTTGTCATCTGTTACATTCGTCATCTTATAACAGTCGTTTCTTAGGTTTGCACATAGTGTTCGTTACGTGCCAGTATGCTATCATTGAGTTATGAATACATGGTCCCTTCTTCGGAGTATAGGAGGCGGTAAGCTGTGAAGAACCTGATTCCATGCTACCGAGATACAACTGAATTGATAATTTGCGTCAACTATTGATTATCATTAAAGCAAGCATAATTTCCTAATTTTCTTCAAGTTTTCGAAATTCCGTCAAAAAGACGTCATTCCCTCATTTAATTGCAAAAATACCGCACTTCCCTCTTTCATTTAAGCTTAAATTGTTGTGTCATTGAAATTCTTTATCCAGTTTCCTCGCAACTTGGAACTACAACCATGTCATTTAACTTTCAACTTTAATTAATTTCAGATTTATGCAGGGTTTTTTTTTTCAGCAAAGAGAAACGTTAATAACAATATGAGTGGAATTTTTTACTTTTAGATGGATATAGCGATTTCAAAACGAATATTTTCGGATGCTAAACTTTTTTGGCAAAAAAGTCGGAACATTTTTGAATGTATTTTTTTGTTTTTATTCACTTTTATACGATCGTTTTATTTTTCCACTGCCTTCCGCTTTTATTTATATCATGGTTTTTGGTCCAATATCTTCGTCAATTTCAATTTCACTGTTTTTATTGTTTCTGAGAAGAATATCTCCAGTATAGCCGTAGTTTTGGTAACCTATCATATCTTATGGCTGAGGCTGGACCAAACCGAAGCCCGAATGCCTGAATCGGTCATACCTGAACAATCGAGATTGGGGCGATATCAATTAAGGTTTTCGTAATTTTCATAGTCAATCAACACTTGGTATTTGATATGATCCTTATTCATTTATCGTCTAGTGTATAATATTTAACATGATATTCGTAAATGATATTATAGGCAGCGAAAGCAGAAAAATATGCACAAGAGTTGGTTATCAAAACGGGCGTAAGTGCGGTGCTATACCCATTGGCTAATATCAAGACTCTTTTCCAACTTGGATACGAGCCATTTCCGCTCACTACGGGAAAAATGTTTGGCATTGGTCGTGAGGCGTACTTCCTACCCAATGGATTGAGCTATGGTATAGTCTCATTTTGTGTTTTTTTTCATAATTTCGCATTCGGTGGCTAGAGGGTTGAGCTCAAGCTTTATTGAGTTCAGTTAGAGATGCTACTAAGTCTTTAACGCCTGTTTTTTAAATTTTTTGCTCAATACAATCATCCTGCTCTTCAATAAAAGCACAGTTCATTAGCGATAAATTTTTCTAGTTGCGCACATATTTGTTAGCTTTGAGTTTCAAAAAATGAAATTGTTGCAGTGGAATTTGGTGATAGTTTTATAGGACGGAGCATTTTGAAGAAACACGGTTGGTCGATGCTCTATAATGGTGTTGATGCAGCGATTGTGGCCACTCTGCTTGGGGGAAGTGTCAGTTTCGCCACCTCAATGGTATGCTTATGCATTGTTAGTTTATCTGCCTCGGTTGTTAGCTACATTTGTTAACGGTTTTTCTTGGGAATTTGCTCATGTATGAGATTATTTGAAACTTTTTTAGGTTGTATTATATGTCAAGCGATGGCTGAGTGCCTTCATGAATACTATTTCTTGCTGACGCTAGTAGATTCTAGTCATAGTTGAATATTTTGTTTTTTAATCATCTTAACTAGCACGGAAATTAGTGAAGCAAAAAAAAAGTGAAATATTCCTTCTTCAGCAGGTTAGCTATTGATTTTTTACCTGTTCAACGCCGATCAGTGAACGAACGAACCAAGAAATCTAAATGCTATATAATGCGCGTTCTCACGAGCGTTCACTTAAATTTATAGTATCTCGATCGATACTTCCCGGAGATCGGTGGGAAACCGGTGAATCTGGAGAAAGAGGAGCGCGAACTGACTGACGAGGAGAGTGCACGTCGCCTGCTGCGTTCGGCAATTCGTGAAACGGCGGCACGTACTGTGGGTGTTATCGTTGCTCGGCCTTTCACAGGTTTGTTATCTGCTTGTGCCCTAGGTGTTACACATTTTATCCGTTAATATTTGGCGTTGATGTTGCCGCCGTTAGTTTTGTTGATATTTGATTGCTGTACGAAGTTTTCAGATATATTGTTTTGTAATAATGATATCTAGTTGAATGCGGTTGTTTAACAAGACATTCTCGGGAGTTGATTTTTCTGAAGGTGTCGTGGTGTTCAATGTGGCTTTATATCCCAATTTCTGAAAGCATTGAAGTTAGGCAGTCGCCAGAAGTGGTATAATAGATTTTAGAAGCACTTTTGCATGTTACTGTGGTTTCTGCAGTGCTGCGGCTCTTACGTATTACCCAATATTATCTTAATTCTAGAATGGAATATGGAAAAGAATCGCTTATTTTCAAAATGAGGACGATTTTTGAAAGGTTTGCGAGAGAATTTATTTGAAGTTGATTGATATTTCTATCAAGGTTGACCCAAATTCATTGCTACTATTTGTAGTGATTATGGTACGCAAGGTGGCGCAGTTAATTGGAGGCGAAACGAAATATGGCGATGTCATTTCATCTTTTTATTTAATTGGACGCGAAGAAGGTCCAATGGGATTCTTCTCGTAAGGTTTATATTTTCCACCGCTAATGAAGCAGTCCATCTTTTCACGTTCCATTTTCGCAAATTTCCAACGTACAGTGCTTTTTCTTCTTTTTCGGCAGCATACCGTTATTCACTAAACAGAAGAATAGGGTGTTGTGTTTACGATGTCTCTCTTTCCGTTTCAAATTAATCGTCTTTGGAATATCGTTCTTCAAAGAAAAGACCTAAACCCTTTATTTCCACTTTATGAGAAAAATAGAAGTGTGCAGATTTCTTAAGAAATAACATCATTGCAACAAAAACAGTGAGCAATCCATTTCTCTAGACAACAATCTTCGATGCAAAAAATCTCACACAGCAAATATTACATAACGGTATATATATATATATATATATATATATATATATATATATATATATATATATATATATATATATATATATATATATAAGTGTTTTCCTTGAACACTAATCGTTTCGTTATTCTGCCCTAAATATATGCAAAAGAATATTCTTGCGATGTTCATTGTTTCACTTTTTTTGTCTGAATTTTTAAGTATATGTGTGGTTGTGGCTAGGTGCTCAAATTTCGTCACCTGGAAATGCATTTATAACTTCAACCTGTTTTAGATTCGTCATTGTTGAAGAGATTTTCTTAGTTCATAACTAGAAAGATGCTTGGTTTATTGAGAATAAAGTAATCGTATTGCAGGGGATTGGTGCCACAAATCATCGCTGAGTTTATAACGGTCTGGGGAGTGCATTCACTTGTATATGCAGTTGAGCGAGGAATACTTCGTGCTCAGGTGAATTTTTTTGTTGTTACGTTTAATGTTGTTTTACGTTTGCGCTAATTCGATATGACAATTTCTTTTTCTTGCGATTATTTACGTGGAAATTTTTTGAAGCACTTGAAAAGGTGAGAATTTATGTGTACCTGAGTGACGATATTGCGTCACTGCGTTATGAAGAATGAGTGTGGAGGTGGACAGAAGATTTTGAAATACGAAGATACCGGTGAGGGTAATAGCCGATTGAAAATCTTTTGGCTGATATTAGCTCCTCCTGTTGCACTGATACAAGAATTCACACCCACAATGTTCGGTCGCCTGTGCCATTTATCCTTCCGTTTGCTCAGCTGGTGATTTCGAGGCTATTTTTATTATGATTCTGGGTGATAAAAGTTGAGATTCGAACCGCTGAATAGGTCGTACGGTACATTTAGCACAAAATATTGTTTGTTTTCAATGGGAGGGGGGGAGGGGGGAGGGAGTAGAGAGAGAATGATAGGCCAAAAGTGTTTTACGTATTCCTATCACACCTTTTTTTATTTTCTTGAAGACATGGTCGCGAAACGTCTTCGCACTTATGCATATATGCAATTTCTTTTAAGGGTCCACAGCAAGTGGAAGATGCAGATAGAGAAGAGTTTCTTACATCAACGAAGAAGGTGCTTCATTTGGTGGCACCTTTCATCGTGAACACATTCTCTTATCCGTATACCGTCGTCTCCACCGTTATGGCAGTCAGCGGATCTGGGTAATACTCCTGCCATAATTTTATATTTATTTCGTTCGACATCATAACCTGTGCAAAATCCCAGCAGGGATCTCGTTGGATGGAATAGAACTTCCAACCTTTTTTTTTCTTTCACAACTTCCATTGGATTGCGGCCCATTGTTAGCTAAACTTAGTTGATCGATATTCTTAGTGGTCGGTGGAATGAACGTTTACCTTCTATCTTATACGGGTGGGTTGCCTTGATTGCGGGGCATTTCTTGTAGAATCTTGCCTGCATGGGACAGGGCACTTTGTACTTTGCCTCATGCAGCTTTTTTCTTCGAACTGGAAAAGTGAACCAACTCATTCTCATATTTGATGTTTGTGATGACTTCTTCGAGATCATTAAATGCATCAGATCCACTAGTCCGCCACGTTTGCATGTCCTTTTTAATGCCGGGAAGGAAATTAACTTCCTGGCCAAGGCAAAACCATGTCCTTGATCGCCATTTGAAAAACAGTAAAGCACTTTTCTGCTTTCGATTGCAAGTTGCTCGGGGAGGCAAAAGACGATGCTTTCATAAGCCCTTTTTATTACCCTTTTTTTCGCAGTAACGTTGCATTCAGTTGATTTTGATTGGCCGAGAATTTTCTGCTTAATATGTATTGAATGATCACATTCGAGAGTTTTTGTTCATCCGATTTTAGTGTTTCTAGAGTGGTGCCGTCTTTATGGGTAGGAAAATGCTTGCTTAACTTCTCTGACGAGTACAGGGGATTGGTGGTGCTTGCTAGCTGTGACATTTTTTGGTTCCGAAAGGGTGTCATTCGAGGTGTATAAGCTTTTTTTGTTTATTCGAAATATTTCATTCAATTATTGAAGTTATTTTTTGCGAATAAATAGTCAGAAAGGCATTTTAAATATGAATATGTGACAACAGTTTCTCTTCAAAGTTGCGGGCATTAGAGCATGTATTTCCAGTTCGTCGAAACGCTTCTTATAAGTGAGTCTGAAACTGCAGTTGAGAATCATGTCTTATTTATCAGAATCACAAATACGTGATTAGGTAGGTTGCATGACGTTTAGAGATAGGATACGTTCTTATGTAAAACTGATAAAAGGACGTATTAGGATTTTGCTTCTGGATAGGTCAGAGTTTTCAGATTAGATCCACGGCTGCACTCTGCTCACCTGGAGAAATTTTTTTTGTCGTTGCTTTACTCTATATGTTGGCATGTTTTGTCATAGGATACTCTCACAATATATGAATTAAGGCTTGCGATTTCGATGCTCCCATACAGTCCGGCGTTCAACGTTTGGCAGGATGCATGGTATTACCTGTTGCCGATTCAGGGATTGAAGAGAGGTGCGCGCATGTTCTACAGAAATTATTCAGGCGCGGTAACGGTCGGTCCTAACAGAGAGCTTTATGCGTCCAACAAATACTTCATTTGAGGTTAGCATGTTTCGGTTTATAGTACTTTGCTTGTTTTTGTTTAATTTGTTGTTTGACTTCGTTGTGGATGACATCTACAAATAGCATACCACAAGAGAGGAAGGGGGTTTTGAACCAGATGATCCCTGACGGTCCTCTTATTGGAGGAAAAATGCGTCTCGCGTTTTCGTTTTTTTTTTTTGTGTTCATTTTTAGTTGAGAAACTAACAAGTTGATCTCATCTTACATGCATGTGTATAATTTCATCTGCGTTTTTTTAAACTGCTACGACTCCCTGTGCGATCATCAAGCGTAAGACTTACAACCTGTATTGAATCCTTCGAGAGTAAGGCCTACAGTCTCCACTGTCTCCTTTGAGGATAAAGCTTTCAACATTCACTGTGACCTTTGAGGTTAAGGTCAGGGTGCTATTGAGCAAATTGTTCTGTTTACGGCAGTTTTAGGCTTTTATTATCAAGCCAGCCCTCCTTTTCATATTGAGAGATCAGAAAAAAGGTACGACGGTTTTGAACAACCTGATTTGTCATGTAATTCACTTCGGAAGATGTTCGGGTGTGTTAATATCATCAAATTATTGAGGTGGTTGTATTTTTGCGACACGAGATCTTCATCGATGCATCTCATTGATAATACGACTTTCAGGTCAGGCTTGCATCATCGACGAGTATATCATTCAAGTAGGACGTGACATGTGTATACCGGGCCGATTTTTGTTCACAAGTTCCCCTTTGCCTCATTATACTATTCCCACAGTCGAGTTGTTGCTTTTTTCGATTTCCGAAGAAATTGTTTTAATTACTGCGATGAGATTCTCGATCGTCCGGAGTACTGGTCCTGTGAAAATAATCTCAGATTTCCATATATGATATAGCTGCAATTTGGATATGCGGCCTAAAATCATATAGAATATGTTATTCGCTTATTGTCTAGACAGTCAATCCGGCGATTCCGATTATGTTAGTAAAGTGTGCTTGAGGTTTAAATGAAATGTTTGTTGTAGCCGTTTTGAGGAATAAAATTATTTCTTTTACTTCGTATTTATTTGTGCTTTTGTGATGAAAGGTTTATTCTAATTGCTTATAATACCTGCTTAAGGGGATTTGAACGGAAGTTAATATTCGAAGAGACGTCTAACTTACAAATGTTTTTTTTCGTATGAAGAAGGAAGTAGTAGAGTTTATGGTAGATATGTTTATAATATAGTTGCGGATGGCAGTATTTTGATGTAATGTTTATTCTTAGTCCTTCCGCCACCACCTAGCCATCTTTCTTTTCTTTTACGAAAAGAATTGCTATATTCTAGTAAGGAAATTTGTGAAGGAATGAATTTATAAAGAAATATAAGAGTAATTAAGGTGAAGAGAGTGCTAAAGCAAATGGATAGGAAGTGGTCGTTAACCGAGATTGCAATTGTACATTGTTCGATAAAATAAACAGCAAATGGATATCAAAGATATAAAGTGTTTTATGAAAGTTGGACAATTTTGATATAATTGACTCATTCTAGTAGCTGACTCCAGGTTTATATAGCTGCGAATTAAAAGATATTGAATACAGCTTTCGAGAATATAAGAAGAAAATGAAGGGGTACGTATAATGCATAGCGGATTGAATCAGAAAATGCACTCAATTCGAAAGAATCGAATCGAATTGCTTTTAACGGCTTGAGCTTCAACTATATTTCTAGGAAACATCGCCTAAATATGAAAATATTTGAAGTAAGAACTATGCGAGACGTCTGCGTTCGTGTTATTCAACAAGCGAGAAGAGCTTTCCGGAAAGTATATCCGGAAATTCGATCGAATCGATTTTTTTTAATCGTTCCCCATGAGCAAGCTTCCATTAACGGCGGAGAAAATAATTTCAAAACAAGTTTCTTGCTTCATTAAGTTTTTTTTTCGCTCGGGTTGAAAAACGTCATCGTTATCTTAAATTATGGCTAATTCTTGCAAGTGGTGAACGATTACTGGTTGTTCAGTGATACTTTCTGTTTTTTAGTTGGAGCGTTTAAAGTTCGATCTAGATTAAATCGAGAGAGACCGAGTTTAATCCAAGACCATGCGGAATGAGTTAAACTGAAGTCGGAACTAACCGGGTCCGGCTTTACCGTAACGCTTATTATTTATAGAATTTTTTGAGAGGTCTGAGCGATGCTTCTACGTTGGAAGCGATTGCATCGATGCGTTGGTCGTTACTTCCAGACGATGTCGTCATCTGAAGTACGACAATCGTTTCTGAAGTTTTTCATGGACCGAGGGCACGTGCATGTGCCGTCTTCATCAATTGTACCATCAGATGACCCCTCACTATTATTCGTCACGGCTGGCATGAACCAGGTTCACTTTTTCTTCTTACTTTCGGACATTTCCAAACTGCCACTATTCATCAAGTTGCAAGGTGAGCATACTGGCATATAAGGTGTTGGTAAAGGTGAGAGGTGGGCGAGAGAGGTATGAGCTTAAATCAGGAGCCCCTCCACCAGCGATATTAATAGTTGGTTTATATGTTTCATAATGGTGTTGACGTATTGTCTGACAAGTTTACATCAGGTGTCACTCGTCGAAACTAATGATCCCTAACGTTTATCTATATGCGACTTCCACTAGAAACCTCACTTCTCGTGGGGTATTATTCTATCCATTGATATCGATGGCAGCGATGGTCGCACGAACTTTTCTTGGTTGTGGGGAAGCGGAGAGAATGACCTCTGGTCGCATAAATTCCAGATGACCACAACTCGAGAGCAAGTGCTGTGGGGAAAAAGAATGGTGTTTTTAATAATTTTAATGCAAGCTAAATGCGATAGACATGCTGAATGTTTTTCAAAATTTATTTCGCTATGGGAGTGCTCTTGTCTTCAAGAAAGGTTACTTGTGTTAGGCATGCGCCCTTCTCCTCCTTTCCTTCATCTCTCCTTTCCTTACCCATCCCATTCTCTTGCACCTGCTATCGCCAGGTTGTTGGTATAATCCGACGTACAGGTTCTGGAATGTCTTCCTTTAGTAACGCTGATGAAATCTCATTTCCTGTATAATACCCTTCACAAGAGTGCCCAGCAGGAAAAATGATGTGAAAGCGTGAGATTATGATTGTTGACTGACCATTCGGTCGTGTTCTTTCTCCGTGTGCATATGCTGCGAATGCCATCTTTTAAGGAATTTTTTCAAGACGATTGCTTAGTAAGCTGGTATCCCATCTAAAATAAGCAGGAGGCTGTGGGATTCTGGATACCGCGGCTTTTTGTCCATTGTTTCATCGACGAAGAGACACCCGAAAGTGTGTGCTAACCAATTGTTGACCTACCCGGCGTCGCCTTCCAATTCGTCCCCTTTTTCTTCAAAACCACTAGCAATATTCTTGATCATTTTTCCATCCGATCATATCGTTATGGAATTCTCTGTCCATTGTTGCAGACTTCTGTATGGTTGCCATAGCCATACTTATAGTATAGCATGATGGTATGACTGCTGCTGTAACCTCTGTCTCTGAGTTATATCCGAAAAAAGGCTTTTTCGCCTGAGAACCACAAAAAGTCGCATTAAATCATAGCAGAAGAAGGCAGTCTCTACATACACTAGACTGATATATAGAAGCAGTGACCGGAATAGCAGTAATATAGCAATAAGGTGATGTGTTATTAAAAGAACATTGAAAAGAGAAAAGAAAGAAACGAATTGTATAGGCGATAAATGCGGCAGAAAATTGCTGTTAGTACATCTACCAGAATCATTACCTCGTTACTTATATGGAGTTATGAATCTGTCGTTTCTTTTAAGCCATTAGGTCATTTTTCTTATTTTACCCTCCATTTTTCTTTTTTTTTGTGCTGCTATTGTCCAATGATCTGTTAAAAAATTATCGATTTTCATAGTTGAAGAGTGCATATTGTTGCATGAACGGAAATCCTTTGAAATTTTTTTTTTTGAAAAAATTGCAACAAAATGCGTAAATAAAATTGCTACTTGGGTGTCGAATTTTCCAAGTTCGTAACTTTTACGTCCCCAGCTCGAGTGTTTTCAGGCGAAACTCAGAGCACCAATTTCAAACATTTCGAAGTGAAGTTCTTTCGATTAGGAACTTTATATGGTATCAACAGACGTTTTGTATTCCGAAAGATAGGGCTTTCTACATGGATACGGAATAAACGATTCATGGATATGGGAGAACGGATATCAGGGGTTCGTTAATTGCGCATAGGTAAAATGATCTGTGTGTTAATTGTTCTCTTATATATGGAAGAAGCTGACTGTCTTCCGAGGCGGACAGAATGAAACATATTATGCTTAGATATTGTATTTTCAGTTTAAATCTATCATTTTGGGTGTATGCGGAGCGGATGATTGGCGGAGTTCATTACGACGAGTGGTCAATTCACAAAAATGCCTCCGAGCGGGTGGCAAACATAATGACCTCAATGATGTTGGAGGTGATCTCAGTCATCACACATTCTTTGAGATGCTCGGCAACTGGTCATTTGGTGATTATTTCAAGGTTAGTTACTTTCTATTTATGTAGTAGTAGTAGTAGTAGTAGATACGTATGCAATGGAAAAGAGCAGAAGATTGAATAACATTTCAATATTGCTTGTCGTACAAGCGCCGCATGCTCGTTGGCAAAAATAAAATGCAGGGCTTTGTAATGGATCAATTTTTCGATCGATAATTGATTGATCGGCGTGCTTATTGACATTTCACTTCAATTCATATTCGCTATTTTCATAGGCTCGAAGTAGTTCCACAAAGCTTGGCTACGAGCATTGCCTTGTTTACATTGTTTAGTGTGCTGAAAAAAGGTTGCCTTCTATAATATCTGCATAATTTTGATATTCTTTGTTGAAGGAGTCGATTATTGCTCTCTTTGGTAGTATATATATATATATATATATATATATATATATATATATATATATATATATATATATATATATATATATATATATATATATATATATATATATATATATATATATATATGAATCGAGCTGCTATAGCTGAATAAGTACGATAGATCAAAATATAAGACCGCGAAGTATTTATTGTTTAGACGTTGATAGGCTATCGTCTGTACTATATGAACGCTGACAGATGTGATGCTCGAGGCGATATAAGTTTGGTTGAGCACATAACCTGACGATATTCTTAGGTTAATATTGGTGGCGTAAACTAGGTTATTCACATTTTTCTTGTTGCTGGAGTCTATGTGATGAAGTATGCGTTGACTCAGTTAGTATTTAGTAATAGTATGATTAAGTGTTGTCCTTACTAAACGCTTTATTGATTGTCGATCATAATTGCAGGCTGAAGGTTGCCAATTCGCATGGGAATATTTAACTGAAGTGTTGAGGCTTCCACCAGATCGACTCTACGTTACGTACTATGGTGATGATCATGAATTAAGTCTAGGAGATGATATCGAATGCCGTGAGATATGGAGGAATCTTGGGTATTAGTCTTTTTTTCCCTTTTGTTTTGAAAAACCGAAGTGAAGCAGTCAATCGTTGATAGATGCCTCATTGAAAGTACATCATGCATAAACGTTGTTTAAAGTGGTGGAATTATCATGCAAGTGACGAAAAAACAATATGAGATCATCCGATAAGCATTAAAATCGTTGAATTCAGCGCCTCTATCGTTGCCTGAAACCAGTCTTATGTATTTGCCTATTTGTCTGTTTGATATGTTTATATTCATTATGCATTCAAAAGGCGGAAAATATTGTTGAAGTCGCTGCAGACAGGATATATTAAGGTCGCGTCGCGAGTTGTAAATTTTTACTGGTGCTGCTACCGTTTTTTAAATTATGATCCCTAGGTTTTATTAGGGCCGCTTGCCCGGGTGGAGAAAGAAGGATGTTGTATGTGAATAATTTATAATTTTTCTATGTGTTTTTTTTCTCATTTATAATAAAATATGTTGATTGTTTGCGTTTTTAGTTTACATCCGTCAAGGATCTTGCGTTTTGGCGTTGAAGAGAATTTTTGGGTAATGGCCGATACGGGTCCATGTGGGCCATGTTCCGAGATTCATTATGATTTTATTGGTGGACGTGATGCATCTCATTTGGTTAACACATCTGATCCATCGGTTGTGGAAATATGGAATCTTGTCTTCATGCAGTATAACAGGTATTTGCCTTTGTTATTTGTATGGTATGGTGAAGATGTTCCATTGTTTCTTGGATAACTAGGTAGCCTTTCTTTGTTGATGGTTCCTGTATGGCCGCAAATTGGGCAGAATTTCGAGTCTCAAATAGACTTGCATATTCAAATGTTAAAGATGTTCATAGTGACAAGGCAAGCAGAAAAACTAAAAGATCGGGGAGGGAGGAGGTTGTTGCATATTCAAATACGTCCTCCTCGCAATGCAATCTTTTCTGTTGGAAGTTGAGGTTTTTCCGGTAGATATTTCCCTATTTTTGAATCGTCTATGAAGAAAGGGGGAGGGAATTTTTTCAATTGAAAGGAAGAGGGGGGTAGGTAGGAGCGGTGTTGAAATAATCCTGATATTCATCTTCCAGCTGCACTAAGTCAATGTGATAAAATGTTAGAAGCTATACTTTCTTCTACCTTATCCTTTGAAATTTTTCTACAAGGTACTTAATTAATTGTTCGACTCGTCTATTTCTTTTTATCGTTATGTTGTAGTTATGCATTATTTTAGGAAGAAAGCTTGATTTGTTTAAAATTACTTGTTTCATTTCTCGTTTTTCAACGTTTGGATAATCGATCGGTCTTAAAGAAGTTTCAATTAATTTGTTTACAGCTCCATTCCACTGGTTGTTAACTATTGTTAGTTGTATTGAAACATCGCTTGGAATATTGCATAAAGGCGTATTTATCGAAGATGCCATAGCAAAAGAATGTCGTAATTATGCGTGAAAACTAACTTCCAGTATGTTGTAAGTCGAATTACTGGCAAAAAATTTCGACTGGGAAAAATGAGAGAGTATGAGGACTATAAAGAAGTAAACAATTCTATTGCGATAAAAGAAATATTCTGCGCAATTGTATGGAGCGTTCTCAGTTCGTTTTCGATTGGAGATATGCTGCATTGGACGATGTCTGGACGATTGAAGTTTGAGACAGATATTTATTCCCTGTCGTTAGTCGTGTCTCAATTTAATGTTTCAGGGCGCTTTATGGAGAATTGAATGGATTAGATTTTTCTAAGGTTCCAATGAGGTGTAATGATCTTTATTGTCATCTTCAAATAGAAAAAAGATATGTTTGAGGGATGCATCGGGTCGGATTGTATCTTTGCCATGCCGACATATAGATTGTGGAATGGGTTTTGAAAGGACGGCGGCCATTATGCAACAAGTACAATCCAACTACGATAGCGATATTTTTTCACCGCTTATTTCTGAAATCTCAAAGGTATTCGAGTTATTATTGTTAGGGGTATTAAAGTTCTTACCAGGCCTGAGAGTTTTCTGATGCTCTCATCGTATGGGATTATATCTGCTTGTTTCATATGTTCAGAGATTTATTTTTTCCAGGATTTCTGAAGTCGCCCTTTTTGGAGTTATGGAGCTTTAATTAATCTTCCCGTCTCGAAAGAATCGTCCATACCTCATTCATTGATTGCATTGCATCTTTTAGTTGAATAATAATACAGTGGCGAATGATTTTAGCTCTTTTTTTTAAAGAATCGTTTTATATTCTTCCTTTACTAAAAAAATTTCATTTATTTCACTATGGGATCGTGGATTTATAGATCGTCTAAAATATTTCGGTATACGTTTGGGTTATTTTGATACTAAGGGAGATTTTCAAGTAAACATAACTAAACATTTATCTGCAAATGACGTCCAATCGTGATTTGTAAAAAAAAAAACGCCAAAGTTCAGGGCGAAAAAGTTTTTTTGTTTAGTTTTTGCTCCCATTATTTCTAATCTTTTATTTTTTTTTTTCTATCCTTTTCTTTAGGCATCTAATTTTTTTATTGGTGAGTTAGTTGCTTTTAAATTTCGCATCAATAGTTTACGATGTTCATTTATTCGTATATTTTATATTTTCGTCTGAAAATTAGAGGTATGTTTTTATGTATTATAAATACATTTGATACTTCACTACTTATATCATTGCCCATCTCTCTCGTTCCCGCGTTTCTTGCAAACCGATGAGGTGCTATATGTGAATAAAAGCAGCAAAATGTTCTGAAATTTGATAATGGCACTTTCAGTACACAAGTTTGGGAGGATATGGCGGTCGAATTGGGCAAGCAGATATATACGGCAGGGATACTGCATATCGTACGATTGCTGATCATCTACGTGCTTTATGTGTAGCGATATCTGATGGCGTTCGGCCCGATGCCGCTGGTAGAGGGTATACCTGAATTTTTTTTGTTCAAGTGATGAGAGTCATAAAGATGTACAAATAAGTAATTAGTGACATGTTTTACTGCTTCCCTGTTACTTGCAATAATTTTATTAGATGGCGTTCACCTGTAAAAATATGAGTGAGGGAAGAGGGAGGGATGGGAGAGGGGTGAAGAAACTGTTGTTTGCTCTACCAATACGTGGAATAATTTCAGTTATGTACTACGGCGTATGCTACGCCGTGCAGCGCGGATGTCGTCGGTTACATTGCAAGCGGATCGAGGCTTATTGGCTGCTTTGGTGCCAACATATACTTCTCATTTGGTAAATTCATAGCATTTGTGTTATACTTTATTCGCTTATATTTTCATTAACTGGTTAGTGAGAGTGTAACTAGGAACTTTATCGTCCTATAAAATAGGTGGAATGGCCAGGATGGAGCTGTCCTCAGTCAACATGACACTCGGAATCGATAAGCTGAGTATTCCTTATAAGAAGGTTTTATTGATATGGATGGTCTGTGGAGTGTTTTTGGGATGAACTAGCTTTGTGATTTCCAGGTAAAAACAGTGATGGCAACATATTTTGCTGCATTTCGGGCGTTTTGTTACACTTTGTAGTTCACATCATGATTTTATATGATGAGATGGTTGCAATGGGATGATTTCTTTAAGTTCCTTGTTTTGAATTTTGAGGTGGGTGTAACATTCTTTTGAACTCGATGTATTTTTGCATATTTATGGCTAAATTAAGTGATTTCGCAATCGTTGACTGCATTGCATATATTTTCTGCCAAATGCTGTGTTGATTTGTGCCTTATTCGCTTTTTAATTTCAACCTGTTAATCTCTTCAGGCTCGTTCTTTTCCGGAAGTAGCTAATAACGCGAAAGTAATCGAGGATATAATCTCATTAGAGGAATCTCAATTCTGGAGAGTTGTGGATCGTGGTGAAAGACTTTTTGCTGAGGAGGCTGAAAAATCGCTGCTGAAAAAAATTCCTTTCTCAGGTTAATTTTCGTAGTATATTGTTATAGAAGTTAATTTGATGTTAATTTTTGGAGAGAGGCAATAGTTCGATCTCAGATATGTCCGGTTTTTTGACTTGCATTTATTTAGTATGCAGTGATCCTCTCAATTATAATGAAAAGCTATCGGGGAAATTAAAATTTTCGATAGGCCTTCTGCCGCGTTTGCTCCGAAGGATCTTTTAATTTACGGTGACAGACACGCAGATTTCAGACTGTTCTCCCTCCCCTCCTTTCCCCTCCCCACCCCGCCCCTCCCAACTTCGGCCTCCATTCCTTCTCCTAATACATTGCTGCATCTTTGTCATCACGTTTCGTCTAAGCATAACGACAAAGTTTATTTTATTGCTGCTGACCTCACAGTAAGTTGACTTCAGTTCAGCACTCAAGAAGTGCTGAAGCACTTAAATATTAATAATCTTTTCGGAGGCAGCGATATGGGTGGCAAGATGAACTCATTAACGAGTCATTGTTGAGGGCACATTTGAATCGTTGTTTATGTGCTTTTACGGTTAGTTGGGATAGTACTGATGATTTATAAGGAAGTAAACATTGGCATCATCCTAGTACACAAAATTTTTGAGACGAATAAACTCTATGCAACACCACCGTCGGCAAGTAAGCCCGATGAGGGACTGCCGTCCCTCTTTACTTTACAGTAGATTTTTGTTTTTTCGCCATTGGTACTGTAAGTTGTCGGTAACGAAGTAGTAGTAATTCCTCATGGAGCATTTGGACTTTTTCGTTGGGAATTTTAGATATTTCTTTTATTTTAGGAGTCCTTTTGAGTCTGAAATTAGTTGCGTTGTATGGCTTTTCCTTCTGATATCGACTGAGGCGGTGATGAAGCAATTGATTAAATTTACCTCAGTAAGAGACTCGTTTAGAGAGTGCCGTAAGAGGTTATTGAGGTATTGAATAGATGAAGGTTGTTGTCTTTAGCTAATTTTTGAATGCTGCAGCTCGATCTATACTTTACAATACGATTTGTTATCTTATTGTGTTGGAATACTTAGTCCCTTCCTTAAGGAATGGCGGAGTTTCGTTGGAAAAACGGAGATTTTGTATCGTCTATTATAATATTGATATAATCAAGGTGATTTTAGGTGATAATATTATGTGCAGTTTTTAGGTGACATCGCATGGTATCTCCACAATACTCACGGATTTCCTATAGAACTTACTTCGATGTTAGCCGAAGAGAGAAATTTATCGATTGA
Source organism: Ascaris suum (assembly GCA_013433145.1). Classification (NCBI taxonomy): domain Eukaryota; kingdom Metazoa; phylum Nematoda; class Chromadorea; order Rhabditida; family Ascarididae; genus Ascaris; species Ascaris suum. Next base: position 2,147,116 of record CM024184.1, on the reverse strand, counting down.
TTTGGATCGATTCGAAGAATGTAGAAATCAAGCGAAGGTAATTTTGTGGAATAATCATTTTGTTGATTTTCATCTTAAGTGCATAGTATTATAACAACAGTATAGTTTAGTATTACGGTATGTAATAAGAGGTTGTCGTAATTTGAGGTTATACAGTGTTTGCAGTTATGATTATTGTTGTAATTTTATACATTGGCGTTATGTGCGAAGGTCATCATCTTCGTTATTAGTGGTAGATGATATTGGAGTGATTGAGATTTTTCTTTAAGGATAAACTGTGTATATATTGGAAAGTGCTATGGATTCAGCGCAAAGATATAAACTTATGGATAGGTAGTAGTCATGTACCATAGCTAACCAGACATGGGGCTTTTTAGGCTAATCGAGCCTCATCCCTCCTGACATTTTCAGGGCAGCTGAGAGGATGAGAGAAAATTTGGAAGAACGAAAATGCAGGATTATGTTGGAATACTTTATTAACTTGATACGATCCCTAATCGATCTGTTCGCTCATCGGGAAAATGCTGGTGGCGCAGTTATCTTGCCCCGGTCTCCCCCGGTCCCTGGTATGGTGTAAGCTCATTAGAGGTGCACTATAATCGTGATGTTTAGATGTTACGGAGAGTAAGAGCGAACGACACGTGTTGGCGAAATGTTGATACAGTCAGGTTGTGCCAGGATGGAATGACACGAACGTGCGATATGGGCAAATATGAGTATGCAAAAATGGATGACGGCAGTTACGGTACTTTTTTATAGGATCGGTTGGCATGTTTATAGCAACGAATTTTGAATCGAAAGTCTGCTCCATTAAGAGGTGGATCTCATGAACGTAGTAATATTTGTTTAGCAGGCCGTAACAGGTTCTTTTTATTTCGATTTGGCGCCTGTCATCCGGTTAAAATTGATTGTTGGCGACAGCTAATAGGCAAATTTGGTCAAGTTGTAAGTTAATCGCGACATAATCAAGTTATAATTTAGTGGTCGCTTATGAAACGAGCTTCTAGTTACAGGTTGGTGTTAATTTAATCAGGTTGTAGATTAGTGACAGCTTAATCGAGTAACTTGATAGTGACAGCTAATCACTTTACGATGGTGACAGCTTCATGTAGTAGGTAAGTGAATATGTCGAATTATTGCAGATCCTCTGATTTGATGGTGATTTTCTGTATGTTATTTACTACCTTTAGATGGGTTGTCTTTCCAAGTATGGTACGTTTGGATCTTTTGAGCTGGTCGTGGTCGTGAATTCTAATGCTGGAAACCTCATTAAAAGGGTTGTTTTATGATGCTACCAGCAACCTCATTCAAGGAAGAAGTTGGAAGGCTTTCCTCTTATAAGGGTGTTTGAGGTTCGCATCTTTCCTGTTTATCAAACACCATAGTAGGTTTGTTTCTTTGGCAAAATAAAGCTTGTATAGCACTGATCCTCCAACTCCATACGTCCTTCCCTAATTTCTCTCTGAGGTGTATTTGTTTGCAGTGTTTCCTGAGAGGCAAGCGAAAATTCTGGCTATATTCTCAAAGGAAGGTATTCGATTGGAGCAACTAGCGACTAATATGGAAGGATGTGTAGTAGTTGATGAGACCATTTTTTATGCGGAGCAAGGTGGACAACTTGCTGATAATGGCGTACTCTGCAGTTCAAATGGGGTGAGCGCTATATTTGCATATGTTGAAGACTGAGCTTTTATTCGCTGATCCGATTTGAGTCTGATCAATTGTGTTTAAATCAGACTGATCAGGATTACATATATTGAAGATCGAGCGTAAGGTGACCTACTCACTCGCTGACTTTATGGGCAATGACGTTAATTGTTATTATCATTTACGTCGCAACAGTCAACATGCTGCAGTATTTCACATTCTCGCTGTGGTTTATTCCAACTGCCACAATGGATTGAAACCTCATCCTGCAATCAGCAGCCAACATTAAGAGGCTATTCATCGCTCGCATAGCTTCCCATTGCGCTATGAAGAAAGTTTTCCTTCAGTCAGCCTTCTTTAATTGTTAAAGTACTCCACTGCACTGCATCTATGTTGATAGAAACTCCCACCGAATCGCATTCATTTGATTACTTAGACATCTTGAGGATTTGGTTTTAAATAATTTTGTTACCTCGGAGTTGCTGTGTTGGTAGGATCGTTGAAAAATAGCTTGAATTGCTCTCATTGATGGCGCTAGGCCTCTCCCATTACTCCCTCATCGTCCTTTTCCGCCTACTTCGTTCCCATAATAGTCGTTCGCATTTAGCTCGATTTCTATATTTAAATCATTCATTTATGCGCGTCCTAGAAACTGATACATTTTTTTCTTAAATTGTCTTAAATATACGGACCTGGAGAAGCAACTATCTTCCGTTTTTAATTTGGTGCATCCATTGTTTTTATTTCCGGAATACTTTTTCGAATATAATTTTATAGAATTTTTTTTGTGTAATTTGGAAATTTTCTTGTAATTGTCAGAATTTTTCAGGACTTTTAAAAAGTGGCAGTTTATTTGGTAATTGATAAAACGGATTATTATGATTGATTTTAAAATATAGTCGAAAGTTTGAAGTTGGTTTATCACCGAAATTTTGCTCTTGTTTGTCATATTTCATCTCGTGATGAGTTGTAAATGCTTTCATTTTATTTGATAATGGAAGTTTATTATTTGTTATGTTTACAGGAGGAAGTCTTCGTTGTGGACGATGTACAGAAGAAAGACGACTTTGTGTTTTTGATTGGTCATTCGACACAAAATTTAACCGTTGAAACAAATGTTATACAGAAAATTGATTTGGTTAGCACTTTTATTAGGTTCTATGATTTGTATTATTTAGTGGCAATGATAAATTACTCCACTAGTTTCGAGATTAAATTTTTGTGTTAGGTGGATCCTTGTGTGATTTTCCTATCATTGTTTTTTTTTTAATAATTTAAAATTATTTGAAATTGATTTCAGTTGCGTTATGCTTAGAATAACGTTTCATTTAGAAAGCGTTTTAGGTTATTTCTTTGTGAGGGAAATCGTTGACATATTTGCTTGTTTCGGATCCATATCGAGATATTAGGTGGATATTACTTCTTTAGCAGCTTAGAGCTTTTGCTGCTTGATTTTGAAAATGGGGGAGGGGAGGAGGAGGAGGGATTGGGAAAGGAAGTCGTTTCCAGGAAAATGGTTTTCATCTTCGCACATCACCAATCTATATCTTTAGAGGTAATAAAGATCATTAAGACTTCAAATTTTAAGATCAAATTTAACGATAAGGTTTTAAGGCAAGATCATGATAAGATTTTAGGAATGGTAATGAATAGGTCTTTTTTAAAGGCAAAATTTGATGTAAGTGATTTTACAGGAGTTTCTATGCAAGAAGAAGAGATTTTTCATGAAAGGAGCTCGATATTTTCATTGATTCCTTTGTCTGCAGACATTTATGATGCTATGTGATAGATGTTTGGAATAATTGAGGAAATTAGTTAAGTTTCTTTTGATTACTATGTTATGTTTTACTTCACGATTATACCTCTTAGGCTATAGGGTGAAGTAGGTGAATGGTGTTTATTAGTTATTGAAGCTTTTGATGAGCGACGTCAAGGTCATGACGTGTTCAGTTATTCAGCAGCATAATATTATTCCCACTTAACCGAAATATAAGTAGAGAATTTAAGAATCGCCGACTACAACTTATGCGTGCACATACTGGAACACATCTTCTCTTGGATGCATTGCGTATTCTTTTCGGCCCCGCAGTTTATCAAAGGGGTTCTTTAGTGTCTCCGGACCGAATTCGTTTTGATTGCTCACTGGAACATGCGCTTTCCCAGGGCCAGGTATTTAAATTCTTTCCATTTCTAACTGTTGTAATCTAGAGGGTCCGTCGTTTGAGTTTTGATGTGATCCTTATTCATGAAATAGGTTTGCGATGGTCGTACAAAAAAGGCGACTTGGGAAGGTGAAGGAGGTAGGTGGGGGGGGGGGGGGGGGAGGGAGGGCGATGGAACGGAGTTGGAGTGGGAGAGATAGAAATTATCGGTCATGTTACTGAATAGGACCTTTTATCTTGATGTTTGTAAGAGGCTTGAAGGGCACATGATAATCGCTTGTGAAATCGGGTTGCTGATTAAATGGTCGAATATTTGCTGAAAATATTTGAAGTGATACGTGGGATATACTATATATATATATATATATAAGTCTGATTTCACAGTATAACGTTTAAGTTACATTATTAGCATTATTTTTGCAGCTGAAGTTTTCCTCAGGAAGAAGGTTGCGTAAGAGAACAACTGGCCACCAAATCATTATTTCTGAAAAAATTGGAACACCAATAAACAGTAAAAAGTTCTCTTGCGAATAAAGTGGAAGTTATCAATTTCATCTCTTCACAGAATTAAAAAACACCTGTGCTTGTGTTTGGATTAGCAGCAGCGGTGATGATGTATCCATTGTGTCTAAGTCGCCCATGGTCAGTTAGGTTTTTTTCATTCACACCCATATTTGTCGCTTTCGTTTGTGGTTGATATACTGTGACTAATATTATTTGTTTTCTAGATAAGGGAAGTCGAGAGGGTCCTCAGCGAGGTGATTGAAAGTGATCAGCCGGTTTTCACCGAAATCGTACCTCATACTCAGCTGAGTGCAATCCAGAATATTCAGTCGACAATCACAGCGTCCTTAACGGTGCGATCGTTTTTGATAGATTTTCTTAGGATTGTTAGAGAAAGATTGATTATTTCGTTACGCGGTCGGTTGTAATTTGGTTTCGACTGGACTCCTTAACTCTCTCTTACCGACTCACATCATGAGAAGGCTACAAAGTAAGTCTTGACGCTTCACCTAGATGGAAGGACTATGAACCGACTAGGCAGCATCCTGAGGGGAGGAGCGAGACTAAGCCTTGAACTTCATTTGACCTTACAGTTTCACCTCCTAAGCGAAAATAGGAACGATATGAAGAGGCATTTATTCGTAATGAATCCTTTCTTAATTAAAGTAAAATAAATGTTAGATCCAGAAGGTTCAGTTGTCATGAGGCGACTTCTGCAGGGACTATATCGTTTGGACCGACTATTTGTTGTAGTAAGTTGCAGTTAATCGCCGTCATCCAGAAATCACACATCTCGCAGCCAGTCACCATCGAAACTGAAGTTCACTCAAAAACCGCTCATAACTTCTGTTGTGAACTGTATGGTTTTCAATGAATTGTATTTGATAGCTAGTGCATTTGATTTCAACAAAATCATCCTTCAACTCCAAGCGTCATATGGCGTAACGCTGTAAATGATTCCATGATTTAAAATGATCGTAAAAAGTAGTTTCATTTCTTTTATGTTTATTTTAAGTGGAAGATGATCGTTGTTTAAGGAGACCGCATCGAATGGATTGATACGAGTGGTCACTATTAATGCTCCCGTGAACGGAAAATCGGCGAGAGCTGTCGAGTGCTGTTGTGGAACGTGAGTTGTTTTTTCGCTGCAACAGCAATCGTTCATTAGGAACTAGAAACTTTGAGTGTTCAATGGTAATGGTTGTATTATATCCTTATTCATTTCTTACATTCTTATTAGTTATATATTTTTATGCACTGTTGCAAATTTGCATATCCAAAGTTTGCCTGCATCCGGTTGGCCTACCCAATTATTTTATTTTTGCGAACACACTGAAGTTGTGGATTGTTTGTGATATGCATAATATTGCTAGTTTATTCTAGCAGCTATCAAATTGGTTCGTCAGCATCAATTGGAATTCGCTATTAGGCATTTAAAGTTGTTAAAAAACGTTGCATACGTTTTGCAATCAACGTTTATTAGTATGGATGCCGTTATATGCATATTTTATCATGTAGGAGCAATTCATAAAGCTAATTAGCATATGAAACGAAATAGTAAAAAAAATGCATATAGCGCTAATATTATCGATAGCTTTCCTCACTTAATGTTGTTGTTGACAGCATTTACATGCACTATTTCTCTACTAGTTTCAGTAGAAAAGTACAATTTAGATATTCATTATTGGAGATAATATTGAAGAAAATTTTTGTAATTTTTATTGGCATATTATTCTAACTTTATATTGTAATGGTAGATATTGTTGTTTACACCTTTCAAGTTCATTGTATATTGAAATGTGGATGGATTGCCTACTGTTTAGGTTGCTAGAACTCTAAGAAACTTAATGGAATTCAAGACTATCGATCCGGCTGAGATTATATATGCATTGTCCTTTGAGTGTGAATGTATTCTATATAGAGGCTAGCTACAACAGGGGATGGGGGGGGGGGGGGGCAGGGGAGAGAGGAAGAAAAAATTGTCATTGCTTTGCTAAGGAGAGGAGTGGGAGGGGAGGAATTATTGATTCTGCTAAGGCGATAGCTTTGCCATCGAGTTTTACGAGATAATGAGAAGAAAAAATCTAAAGAAACAAAACTCGAAGCACTACGCATTTTAGGATGACCATAGAATTTTGGAGAGTATTCCTGCTGTGATGATTTAAAGTCACTAGAAGAGTTCCGATATTAGCTTAATATGCTTACAATTTTCTATTATTTCCTCTTGTGGTAGAATGCCAAAAGGAAGATTTGAATAAGGACCACCTAAAATTTATTAAATCCCCTCACATGTTGCTAAGAACAGGGTTAGTAGTCAATGGGTAAAATTTTATGTTTGGTAATTTTCTCATAAGAGAGTTATTGGGTAGATTCGAGAGACATCAAAGTAGAGCAATCCATAAAAATCTAATGATTATCTCAGATTGCCTAATGAATAGATTTTCGTAAAGTGTTTTTTATTATTATGAAGATATTGTTTTGAAGGCATGTTTTAAACACACGGGATTTGGGCGCATTCGTTGTCGTGTCCGATAGATCACTTGGTTCGGGTGTACGACGATTAACAGCACTTACTGGAACAGCCGCTCGATTGGCCATCGAGAAAGGAATGGAATTACGAGCGCGATTGGGGAAATTGAACTCAGACTCTCATAGTGGAGGGGAATTAATAAGATTTGAAAAGGTCGGTAGTTTTTATTGTGATTTGCTGAAGTGGAGGGAGAAAAAAGTTTTGAGATGATTTGAAGAGGTGGGGGAGGGGGGAGGGGAGGCGAGAGAAGGGATTTGTATGCGATCGATTATATAACTAAGGTGGCCGTGGTTTCGTTTATTTTAAGCAAGGAGGGTCGTCAGCTGGTTGCCTATATGATTGCTAGTAGCAGTGTATTTGCAGTGGGCAGTTGCTATTGCGAACAGTGGCGGTCATCGAAAAGTTTCATTAGGATTGCTGATAACCTTTCTGTGCTTCCAGAAATTCAGCTCGCCGATTGCTTTATAGTGATGTTCGATTGCAAAAAAAATCGTTAATGAGCGAATGAATCTTTCTCGGATCCGTGAGTGCCAGCAACGGGTGCGAATAGGTATCACAGGTGTGAGGCCAGCATGACCATTTCTAAATTTGCACTTGGGATCTTATTGGCGCTTATCTTATTTTTTGCATAGGTTAGTTTTCATAAATATCCTGAGATTTATTCCACCTTACTTTTATTATATTTTATTGTTAATTATTCCAGCTCTCAGTTAAGATCACCTTTGCAGGAATTAAAATCCAGCGTAGTCCCGATATTGCTGAGAGATGAACTCTACTCTTCTCTAAGGCAACTAAAGAAAGCGTCATTAAGAAAACGAAGGCGAGCAGCAAACGAAACGATGTAGGATGCTGAAAATAGTGAAAGAGGCATGTGAGAAAAGAAAGGTATGTGAGAAAAATAATGGGTGGGAAAATATTGTTGCGAGATCATGAAAATACGGCTTGTGAAACAGGAAGTGACACAAACTACGAAGCGAGAAACTGCAAAAAAAAGCGTTTGAGTGAAGGAAAATACCTTAGAATCGAAGAATTCAAATCAAAAAAGAATAAACAATTTTATGAAAGAGGTATTTAGAGGGCATGGATTAAAAATAAATAAAGTAATATGAGGGAGAAAATTATGAAGAAAAATTTGAATGTTGGGAAGAAAAGCGGAAAAAATGTATATTTGAATTAATGGGAATAGAAGTTATGGTTGAAATTTTGATGTTGTATAAGAGGTTGCTCTCTCTTTATGGTTAAGTGAGGTTTTTTTTTTGCGAGTAAGAACATTGACGAGGAATTTTGCGATTTTTTTTTTGTAGTTTTCTTTTTTCATTATAATAGTAGACCCATTCGTTTTTCTTTACGCAGAATCGTTAAGAATAAATTTGCTTCTTGTGATATCTGACATGCGAATTGTGGTATTCGAAGTTTTCGTTGTTTTTTTGGTTTTTTTTTTTTTTTTGAAAACCGGATTTTATACTATATAGGAAATTGGTTGATAGCTTAAAGGGGGTGCTGCAAATTTTTATACTTTATCATTTTATAATATGTTACAATGTTTTACAGGATAGCTATTTGAGCACTAACGGAGTGCATGGCCATATAAATTGGGGTCGTATTTGGGGCGATCGTATTGAAGTACCGTGTAATGCCGAATAAAAACCCGATCCTGAAAATTCCATTAGGAATGTTGAGTACCGATGCGTTTATTCTTTTAGAAAAGTCTCACATATTGATTGGGCATGTTGAATGTAATAACTTGTATGGTTAACACTTTTCTCACAACTGTAGAAGATTTTCTCCCTTGTTATACTATATTTTTGCAGATGTTGATGTTATAGTTGCGAGTAGATCGGAAGAGAGGGATGATAGAACGCATTACCTTTCTCTTTTTTTCTCTCTTTTTCTTTCTTTTTCTCTCTCCCTCTCTCTCCCTTCGGCTGTGTTATTGCATAACGATCCATAATCGATGGTTAAACGATGTTGTGAACTGTATATTCAATGTTATATTGTGTTATATTCTTCGTGGACATGGTCTTTCAGTTATATTTGTTTTTTTCAGGTCAGATCGGTGTCGGATTTTACGATAGTGAACACTCTCATGGTCAGCGTCCTGCCCAATATTGCTTCTGAAATGTGACGGGAAGAGCTCATTATGAACAAATTATGAACGATGAATCATTCTCGAGGGAACATTGACGATCGCTTCCTTTATTTTAGGCTTCTGCTAAGTATACTTGCGACATAGTAAAATGTATGTCAGTGTTCTTTGATCGACTATGCTGAAATACAATTTGTTACTTTATTGTATAATTAGCGAGTATTGATTAACATGAAATGGACCGCTTCAAAATTTTTGAGTAATTTCGCCATCACGCGGGTTTCAGAGTTATACGAAAGTCGTGAATCAAGAACAAGATTATTTTATTTGCAAGCAAGAGTGTTTGCAGCAATTTTTTGTTGCCTAAAGGCAGTTTTCGGGCTAAATTTCGATTCGGTCGCGATTTGAGCTGTCATCTCTCTTCATCGATTAACGAGAGGAGGATGGAACGAGAGAGATGGGGAAGGGTGTCCCCTATCGTTGTCATTTGAATGACTTGCCTCCCTTCAGTGTTTCTTTCTCCCTCCCAATCGGATCAGCACATGACTAAATCTATACGCAACTAGCAAGATTTTGTCATTAAAGCATTTTGATTGTTTCGTTTGCTGAAAACGTACCCCGCACAGTTCATTCACTGAAATACACGAACTTAGGCAGAGAGTTGAAGACGTGAAACCAAAGTTTGCAGTTCATGTTCTCGGATGGGGATGGAGGGAGAGGGAGAGGGAGAGAAAGCCGAATTTTAAATAATCTGTAGATATGACGATGAGGAGGAGTGCATCTTTTTCCATTTGAAAGCCCGTGCTGTAGTTTTTCTTTTTCTCCATGGCCATGTTTCAGTTGAAAATCTTTCGTTTGCAAATGGATTCCGACTAAATTCGTTTGTGATCGAATACGTCTAATCAGTTGTTAAAGATTATAATTTTTAAAAAATGCTTTCTTTGTATCAAAATTATGGAGGAATCAGCAATGCAATAGGCTAACATTTTCCCAGATATTAGCCATGTTAGAGGGAGGCATTTGTGCTGCTCTATTGAAATGGTTTGGCATATTCTGGAATTGTGGAAATTTGGAGCTATCTATAGAACGTTTATATAGGAAGAAAAGCTTGAACCCTTAGCGATCATCAACTGGAAATTTTGCTCATATACGCAAATGATGGAAATTGATGGAGGCAGAATCCTTTCCATTTCATTTTGTTGTTTGAGAGGAAGAGTTTGAACGTTGGTGGGGTTTTTTTCGATATTCCTTTTTTAGACTCATTGATATTTGACGCCCATTTCTGCCTCTTTACTATTCTTCTTTGTTTTTTTTTTTTCATTTCTAAATGAAATAATGATTGGTAATATAAAGTAGAGTTCTAGTTAGCTAAGAGATAATTATATCAATTAGTAAGTCCCCATCGAGCTCAATTTTGAGTTCATAGTCGACGACTGATTGTGATGCTGCTTAGGTTAGCCGATCGGCCACATGTTAGCGCGAATCGCCCGACGTTCTCAGCACTGTCTTTCGCATCCGGTCACGTAGCCACCACATCGCCGGACACCATTCATTATGCATCGACGCTGCAAAAAAGCATCATTCTTAGCCGTGCAGCTTGTCTCAACGAAAGCGTTGTTAGCTAACACCTCGAAACGATACGCACAGGCACTCAGCTGGGAGCGTCTGCTCGAATGCAGGCAACATCGTTGAATGCCGTCATCGTGGTTATGTCGGCGAATCTGTTAATCGTACGTCAAAATTTACGACCCTACAATTAATGACGTTGTGAAAAGAGCGACTTGAACTTTTATGATCGACTGAAAATAGGCAGCAAAGAAGGCTTTAGTTGATCTCATCTGAAGGGCTTCTAATCATTGATCTTACGCCCTATATGTTATGATGCTGCATGATTCGAATAGTATGCTGGTTGGGTCGCATTTTCGCGCAGACTTATTGGTGAGCAGGCGTCGTTTTTAAGGGTTCTTTATTATTTGTCCCCGTTTGCCATTAGCGGCGGATTCTGGGCGTCTTGATTTATTCATTTTTTCCACATCGATGGTAGAACACATTTGTTTCGTCAAAATCTCCGAGTGAATTTATCCTTCATTATAAAAACCCTTCAAATAACTGAATTGAAGATGAAAGCGCAGACAGTGCGTGCACGCAGATTATGCTGGTTTTATTAGTACCGGGTGGAGGCATGATAGTATTCTCTACAAGTTGTTGTAATGGGCCTTCATATCGTTCCTTCTAAATCTGTATTGATGTGGTCACTGCAGTCCTTTCATCTCTTTATCACCTCTCATACTATATTCCTTCCCCAGAGAGGACCTACCGCATTGTGAGCAAAACATTCGCACACATACAGATGTTGGCCGATCACGGTTGATGTTAATTACTCGTGCCTAAATGATCTCTTTTAAGTGTCATCGTACCGCACTCGAATTACGCACATTTGTGTCGGCGGCCTCTTTCTTGTGCAACGTTTATTACTCCATCCATTTGACGAGTGTTTCATTCACTCTATAAAAACACCTTTGACCTTTGATATATATATATATATATATATATATATATATATATATATATATATATATATATATATATATATATATATATATATATATATATAATCGAGTAGTAGAGTCCGAATAATAAGTGAAGATCTCATCGAGCCAGAGTTTCGCATGTCGACCGATAACTATACATTCTAACGATGCTTCTGCCAAGATTACAGTATTCGAACATGTTGCTTGTAACAAATGGTGATCTGTAAAGCGGTATCATTGTTTCTTTTAAACCATGGATTTCTTTCTAATTAGCATGAAGTTAAGCATTAACATAGCCTATCTTCAGTGGTCAGTCGGTTGAAGAATGGTATAGCAATCGCTAGTTTAGCTTAATCAATAGAAATACTTACTATTCATGAGAGTCTCAATGGTGCAGCGAAACAATTGGGTCGATACTGCGATGCAATGGCAGAAAGTATTGTTCACTAAAGCGGTCACTCATTGGTTGAGGTCATTAGGCTAGATGCTTGAAGGCATACTAGTTGTGTCGGATATCGTTTTTTTTTTCAATTTAAAATTAGTTGCTATCATTTTGTGCATTGTTGAAATATTTCGAACTAGAAGAATTCCCTAAGACAGTCAGAGGTGATTCTACTAGATGGTTATCTATCAAAATTTAATCAATTTAGTTCAGAGATTTCATAACTTCAAGAGATTTTTGTTGTGATAGATCTGGTATTACGAGCATGGACAACATGCATGTCATCGAGATGCGGCTCATAAACAGTTTTAGCTAAGAAATTCATATTAAAGCAATGAGAGTAACTTTTGATAGTTAATCACTACGATGTGCATTGGTCATTTCCCATGATTTGGAGGAATCCCTAATGATTGATTTAGTGGTCAGCTAATTATTTGGAACATTTCAATGCTTTACTTAATCGTATGTGAGATATTTTTTTGGCCATAAGACATTGGTTCTTTCCAAGAATTTTTCCGATGGCAAAATATTACTTCGTATTTCACTTTAAACGCTTATAATTTCAAAAAAAAAAAAAAATTGCAATATTTAATTTAATTCTGAATCAATATGGAATATCAAAGAAAAGATTCGGCAAACTAATTGAATCGAAAATGTACAATTATTGGATAGCAAATGATAACATCGTGAGAATTGGCCGAATCTTTTATCATATTTGCGAAGTGTGCCATCATTATGCTCCGTTTATATTTATATCGATCAAGTATAACGTATCGTTTCAATTAATTGTTATCGCATAATGCCCTATTTATTAGATTGTTTTGATATGGTAAAGTTTTTATGGGATTAGTATCATCTACTATGTTGTATCTATGCGTTTAGAGTTTCTCAACGATAACTGAACCATTCGATGTGAACTCTTGGTCTAGGACCAAAATAAAACCATGTTTTTGTGTGTGTGTGTGTGGGGGGGGGGGGGGGGAGGTTCAGGCGATTGTATTATGATTACAGCTATTTTTTCATCTCCACTGTAGAATAGTACCATCACCACTAGTTTACGATATTATTGACGACATAATAATTGTGTTAATTACTTTAATATCAGCTTTCACATGCAAAAAGTTTGTTAAAAACAATAAACGATTATATTAATGATGAAAGTATCTTTTATGTGATGTTAAACGGTTCTTATTCATGTCAAGTGCAGGTAATATGTGACGTTCTCGATAAGGATATTATAGGCATTTGAAAAACGATTGGCTTAAAGATCTCCAAATCGTTGATACTGTCGGGAGAAGATTTTGTGGCCATACCCAACTTGAGCCATATCCTTGATGGGATCTTGATGACATTTGAGCCAAGTTGAGCGCTCGATAATTTCGCTCGTAATAATTTTTCGAGGTAAGCTTAGTGTCCACTGTTGAAGATGGATCGGGTGTGGGTGCAATATTAATGGTGTTTTTTTTTTTGAAAGCTTGTGGGTTTGAATCATCCAGGAAAAGAAGTTACTACTATTACATCAGAACTTGAAAGGTATAGACAAGTTGCAAAGAAAAACTCGGCTAATTTTGCATCGAAATTTGAAAAAGTTTGAATACGTTGCAAATTATAACATCAGTTAAGTGGAAGTGATGTTTTTTTCATTATTGCTTTCATCTAAACAATAATGTAAATAATGTATAGCACATGAAATGAGGTGTAATTCTTTGCAATGCATATAATCTTCTGATAACTCTACTATAAAGGTGATCATTATAATTCATGTAACGAAAATATAAAATTTAAGCTAAACTATAGTAATCGATAAGTGTTAACAGTACTAATAACTATGCAACCTAGTCATACAATATGAGGATTTAAGTTCGGCGACCCTACATATAATCGGATTAGGTAAAGCTTTGTTACATAGAAGTGATTGAGGATGGATTTGTATTTTGATGAAAGTTAGTTTATATTTCGCTAAGAGTGGGTTTATAGTGATCATTGTTGCGTATGGGCAGTGTGGAAAAGAGGACATATCGGCGACACAGTCGTTGTCCTCCAGAGACGATCATCAGTCGTCATATCTATACTGCCTTACATATTTAATATTGCTCTTTATTGGGTTGCGCTGTTTTTATCGCATTCATGTTCAATTCATAGCAATAAGTTCATTTGAGCTTCTACTTTTGATGTAATTGTTTTAGATTTAATTCTTTTTTAAAATTGTTTCTTTGTTTTTTTTTCACTTTAAACTGAGGTAGAAGTTCAGGACTAAATATGTAGTTGATACTTCGAGTGCAAATTCATGTTTATCAATCAATTGTCTTGAACTTTTTTTAGCTAGTATAATCATAATGTTGCCAAAAAGTCGGCATATTATTGAAGTTTTGTGGCTAGTGAATATTCATAAATTTAAGCAGCTTTTAGTTCCATTAGAGCACATCGAATTTTATAGCCTTACTTAATTAGTGGTTTGCAGTAGTAATGTTAGTAATTTGTAATTATTAGTGATTAGTACTTCCATTTGCTCAAGCTGTAAGAAATATTTTAACTAAGTTGAAATATTTATAAAGAAAATACTAAATTAGTGATTATGATGTTGCATATTCCGAAGCATAAAATCAGCTCTGTTCGAATGAATTTTCCACCCAAGTATGTAATAAAATGGAAAATTACGCATTGATTAAAGCATTTTAATGCATTTTATTTGATCGAAACCTTGATGATTCAATTGAATGTAATTCCTTTATGAAATTGCAATTAGAGGAAGAGTTTGTAGTTTTGATTTAGACCGGAAAATGTCTAAATATTCGATAGCGATTACCGGAAGAAATGCATCCGATTGTGCTGTTATTTTTATTAGCTAAAACAATTGTAATTGATAAAGTAAAACATCCTTGCATCGTTTTTATGCTTCATTCGTAAACATATTCTCACTCTTATCATATTAAAACTGAAATAATGCGTTTATAATTCCGGATCGAAAATCAATAAAGCAACTTAGTGCGCTCATAGAAACTTCCAGTGGTATTCATGGATTTTGTGTTCATATAGACCTAAAATTTTGCTGAATTTCTTCGATTAGATTTTTAATTTAAAGACTAAATTCATTATTGCATACTCAAGAGGGCAACATCACTCCCTAATAAATGATATTTCTTATGAAAATGGACAGGATTTTATCTCTATCTGTAGAGGGCAATGAATGGGAAAGTATGGGGAGAGCGGGTAGGGGATGGGCAAATCGAAAGCCATGCATGGAGATAACACTTGTTCAGTTAGTCTCTAAATGATTTATAACAATCAGCTTGAGACAAACATTGTAATTATGGATTCGAATTGTGCTGTTTTATTTATTTGCTGGAATAATATTACAAGACATATAAGTAAATAGTTTTTTAAAAATAAAGAAAATTATTTCCATATGATTTATTGAATGAATGATGCAATATTTTCTATATTTATGATATATATGCAATAATTGGAAGCCGATTTAAATTGATCGATATTATTGAAAGAAACACAAAGATATTCTACAATTGTATAGTTATGAATATCGCTCGTTATTGTTTTGCATGCATATCGATTCCTGTTCCACTTAATAAATCACGTAATTTTTTTATTGCACGGTAATTAAAGTTTGGAATTTTTCCAAATTTTGCAATAAATATGAATGAAAATTCACAAATGAAAATCGAGACTAGAACTAGTGGAATTGTGAGATTTTTTTGACATTATCAAATTTCTGTCAGGTTCAATTTTGAATATGTTTGATATATTCCTGATAGACTGATATCCGACTGATAAAGAGTCATATGTATAGGATAGTTGTCTTAGAAATAAAACATGCGACGATTATTGCCGCTATTTATTTCAACGTTTTGAGTGAATATGAAATAAATGAGTTCTTAGTGTGTGCAAAAAAAAAAATGTGGAGAAGTTCATTGATGATAAATAAACGCTGATAAGGAAGTATAATGTATCTTTGAAAGTAACGCGATTTTTTATGCTTGGGAAATGTTTTCTTTGGTTTAATCTCTGAGTTCAGGTGAACTGCCTAGAACGATTTTGAAATTTCATCAAGAAAGCGATGGAAGAAAATTTTTTTGGATGTGTTTCGCTGAGTAAAATGACCGCTCTAGTTTCTTTTGACCTTAAACAATTTCAGATCGGGTTGAGAAGCATTAATGACAACTTCAGGCAGGGGAATGAGACTTCAGTGACAGCTTATTCACCAATAATAGAATCAGGATCGAGGGCGATTTTACCGGAAATCACTCCCTCTGTTTAGACCACCAATTGTAAGTAAATGCAACTTTACAATAAATGAGTAGCTACTTTTCATTCGTTTCGGATCGATTGCTTTTCGTTTTTATCACTTATGCAATATTATATTTTCTATGTATGGAGGATTAAAAAAATTTTTTAATCGATTATTGCGCAATTAGAAAGCGGAAAGAAAAAAACAGAATTGATGAAATAATATTTTTGATTAATTGTTTAATAAATATTTTCGATAAGTTTGAGGCCAATTAATTCTTCATAAAAAAATAATTCCACATGAATAAATTTTCCTCCAAAAAAAAAACAATATCCTCTTTATTTCTTCTTTAAGTTTCATTTCTATGAAGTTTTCAATCAAAAGAGTTGAATAATGAAACGATATTTCAATGAATAATAGCGATACTATACAAAAGATCGATGAATTTATGAGTATAAATATCTATAAGAATTCTCGATGAAGGGCAATATGATTGCGCGAAAGTATTCCGTGTAAACGTATGATCGTCGATGTTGATAAACGCCCGAACAAAGTTTTTATCATTTCATTTGTTCACATCAAACGTTTAACGGCGAAACGATTTATCGTCGTTCTTATACTGTTGTGCGCCTCTTATTCCACTTCATCAATACGGCTATTATTACTATGTATTTTGATACATTATTGAGTATAAGAAGTGGCATCAGAGCGATCTCTTCTCTTAGTGAAAGTTAAACTTTCAAGGTTGCAATGGACATTTGCGCCATCAAAATTAGCATTGTACTCTATCTGACAATGGTGCATATTTAGTAAATATAAGGTATCGGCTTTGTCGGTTGAATGGTCAACTTGTAGTAATTGATTGATTATTAAATTGACAAATAGGCGATCAGTAATTATGATTGTAGAACTAGGTATGAGTCTTTAATCGGTCATTTAACTCTAATAGAAAAGTGGGAACTATGTAATGTAGATTCTAAGAAAAACCTTATGAATATTAAAGATGAATATTAATTGAAATCAATATTAAAGGCTCAAATTTATTGCAAATGAAAAAATATGACGAAAATCCTCAAATAGAACTTTGGGTAGCAATAATCGCGCTCTCTTGAAATACACGTTAGTGCAATATATTCGGGGTGAAATTTTTGCTAATAAACACTAACAGCATTGTTTAATAAACAGTTGGCAAAAATTGTATCATACAGAAAAAAATATCTGAGTGCACATAATATATCAGAGAAATGAATGAAAAAACGCATCGTTATGATTGGCACAATATGCGCTTTTTACATTTCATCGTATTGAATCGATATTTTTTGATAAAATATGCATTTTTTTTCTCTTTAATTTGTGGGAAATTATTCCTTGTGATATTTCTCATATGCATTTGCTATATATAAACTATTAGATAGAAATTCGTAACGCATATTTACTATCAGTTATGAAGGAGATTTTTGTGACACAATTAAATGTGCATTGAATCAATTAAGTGGATTGAGTCAAAAGGATTGGAATGGCGAGATGAATCGATGATATTGGTTATAGTATTACTTTATTTAGTTCATTGGTTGGAGATGGTAGAAAAATTTGCAGACAAACATATATGCGGAGACGATATCGTTATCATGAATCCTCTGCAAAGGTTAGAAAGTGCCAAGAAACAGCTGGAAACTTATTTGAATTGAACAATGGAAAGTCTTATAAAGCTTCTAGAAGAAGTCGATTTCAACAACTTGATTATAGTCAAAATATTTTCGGGAACATCCTTCCGCCATATCTTTCGGCGATACAGTTTCGTCCTTTTTCATCCTTCCTCTCACCTTCCCCAACCTATCCAATAGTGGTACCAGGTTGCGGTTCTGCGTGTGGGCTTGTTGTGATTCATAGTTGAAATATAATAAAATTTCCAGCATTTTTAGTGCTTTTAAAACAGACAGAAGCACCAAACGCGAGAGCGGTACCACCAACCTAAGAAGCATTTCGCTCTGATAGGGGACGCGTCATGCAAGGCGCATACATATTTAGCCATTGCGGACACCATCACAATTTAGCAATGAATGAATGCTTCGTCCGTTGATGTGTCCATCTATCGCTGCTTTCATTTTTTTCCTTTCGTTTCATCTATACTCGTGCTATAGTCCAAATTGTTTTTTTTTTCTGAGATTTGTTGAGGTGTCCCATTAACCCTCAAAAGTTCGTCAGAATTCATCAGCTGAATTTGAAAAGGTTAAGGGGAGGGGGAAAGGAGGGGCATATTATACGCACTCGATAAGATGGATACTTAGATGATGTAAAGTAGATAACTCATACACGTTCGATTTTAATACTCGTTATGATCGGAAATGTGAAGTAAGGGGGACGGTGTGGATGTGGATGCAATGGTATATGCGAAAGTAAATTCTTCATTAAAGCAGCTTATCGACTGGAAACGCTGAAAATGCTGAAATATTCGTCAAGAAAATCAACCTTGTCATTTTAATAAGAGATATTGTTCAATTATTTATTTATACGGGAAATACCCACGCACTCCTATAGAGCATTACTAAAATGCTTTAAATCATCGATTCATTTGCTTTAAATCATTTTTTTTTTCCACGTGGATCAAGGTGGTGAATGGTCTCTACTATCTAATCTCTAGATATGCTCTAGCATATGATTGCATTTTTCTGTAAAAGTATAATATATTTAGATGACATTATATTTTTGTGTGGTCTGTCTGTTTGTCTATTTATTATGGATAGCAGAGCAGAGAAATTATGATCACAAAATTTTACTAGACATATTCTACAAACTTGATGAGTTTCTTCTAAGTCTATTTCTTTCCCAACCTAATTTCCCTATATGAAATTTTACCAATTCAGGTGGGAAAAAAAAAGCAAACCTTCCACTAAAAATTTTCAATCGTTAATTCTAAAAAACGAAAAGAGAACAGTGCATAAATTTCATTCAATTCGTTATTAAAAACGAATCTTTTAGGTATTAAAATTGCAAACAAAGATTTACACTTTCGTTCATATATTTGTTTTTATTTAATGCTTATTACAACGATAATCTATTTGAAAATATTATTACATATATTTGAGAAAAAAAAACATTTCAATCATTTCAGCTTATTATTCAAAAATCAATATAACATATAAGGTGTATGTCTTTTTTTTTTCGAAGAAAATATAGAGCTTTCCTAATATATCATTTCAATAAAAATACACAATTGTATGAATGAGTTTTTTTTTTTCAAAGGTTTAGAGGATTTATAAGGTTTAGAGGACGAAAAATTCGCATTATACTTTTATGACAGCTTTATTTTCGCTTATTTGCTTATTTATTTGGCAAATATTGAGATACTGATTTGAGTACAGCCGAATGTTTCATCGAAAATAGCATTTCAGAGGCATTTCACGTGTTATGCCATCAATGTTGCCATTCTCCTCTCTATAAGCCCTCCGTCTCTCTCTCTCTCTCTCCCCCCCCCCCCTTTTCGCTTCTGCCCTCCCCTATTTCGTGCCCCTTCACCCGCACTTTCCTGTGTCATTTTTTGGAGGTCGTAACAATCACACAACAGGCAGAAATGAAATACTCGCAAAAACAAGTAGCAGAATAAAATATTACAAGGGAAACGCTCTGTTTTTAATGCTTGCTTACAAATATTGCGTTCATCTAAGAATCGTCCACAGAAAGCTCAAATTTAGCGCACATATTTGATAATGAAGGAATAATAGCCTAAGCATTAATTGATGTTAATTTATGAAACGATTTTACGCAATGGTTTCGTGCAGTTTTTTATGGGTATTGTGCGGTAATATTGCTTATCTCGACTTTACTCAAAGATTTCCAAATGTATCTTTCAGGTTTTTTTAAAGAGTAAATGTGCGTGTGCAAGCTTTTGTTCTCCTTTTTGCAAACCATTTAATATTTTGCATGGTTTTTTAAAGGTTTTATCTGGCAATATTACCTATCATTAATCGTTAGTTCAACTTTACTCAAAGATTTCCGGTCGTGTTTTTTAGATTCTTTTTTTTTTGCGCTGAATTTATGTGGAAAATTTTGTCCCCCTTTTGTTATAAACACCGTTCAATATTATATATATGTACGTTCAAATTGTATGCATTGCAAAGTGCGCCCTCAAAAAGCGACTGATGGCCCAATACAGCGCATTCCATTCACACTTATCATTAGCGAAGATGTGATCATCACGTTATGGCGCCTTCTTTTATGTGCAAAACACTACTACAATCTTTTCATATTATAATACAATTGAAGGAATTAAAAAATAAAGATTAAAGGGAGGGGGGGGGGGGGGGGGGAATGCGGAAGATGATAGTTGTTGATTGTATGAAACGATAAGAGCCTAATAGAAATTTTTTTTTTTTTGAAAATATTGGGAAATTTTTTTTATCAATAGAAGCGAAATGAAATTATTCTTGATTTTTTTTTGCAACGAAAATAGAAATTTTTCGCACGTTACTTGGTAGAATTTTCGAAGAAATTTCTCTAAATATTAGATTGCAAGATTATACCTCTCTTAGCGCTTTATCTCATCCTTTTCTTCCGCCCACTTATTCGATAACATAATTCAGCAAGCAAGTATTTTGTTAATAATATTGTATAAATACTTGACGCAATAATACATTGATTTTATAGAATGTCATACCTGATCGACTATTTAATAATAACATAAAGGTAGTTCGGATTCGATAATAAATAGCCTTGCGAAATGCATGATCAAAGAAGCATCATTCAGTTCGATTCTGAACATATATGCATTTGATCGGGGATCGAATTTTGCAAATTATATCGATTGATTGTTGTTGATGTTTACAGCGAACCGCTCAATGCAAATATGTCTATATGACGAAACTTTAGACTATAGTGTCATGGTGTCTCAATAAAGTGAAGTTGTCGATGAAGTAGGAAATTTGCTCTCATCGCGATGAATTATCTATGTGTTGAATTAAATATGAACTCCTTTTCGATGGTTTCGAGAATCCCCACCTCTCCAACTCCACCTCCGCATTCTTCTTGCCTGTCCGCTTTCCAAGTTCCTTAAATGTAATTTCTAGCTAGTCTCGAAACAACCTGACAGGTAATATTATCAGAATATTTTTCACTTTTTTGTTTGTTACCTCAGGTGAAATGTTTTTCTGAAGTATTTTCTTCTAAAAGGCTTCCATTTGTTTGCTTGAATGCTATTATTTTTTGAATTTTAAAAGATAACTCTCCTTTTTATTCATGTCCGATATTATGTTGCGTAGTGCATTTCAAGCTATATATGCTTTTCTTGATTAGTTACTTCGCTGTTACTAATGCTCAAGGGCTTGCCGAGTTTGTGAATTTCTATGAAGATTTCTGAAATCTTCGAATGCCTAATTATAAAATTTTTACTTAGGAGTACGACGTTCTGATAGATTTAGTTAGTATAAAAGAGCAATCAAATACTGATTAAATTAGTTCTTATTAATTAAGTGTTTCAATAGAATATTCAGTACTGATCAAGTTAATTCCTTGTGTTAAGTCAATTAAGTGTTGCAATATAATATTAACCTTGTTCTAGAGTAAACGCCTCCAAGAAAATATGCAAATGCAGATTGCATAAATCCAGCAATTGGTCACGTGTTGAATACTACGTGAGAGTTGATCGATCACGTTGAAGTAGAGACAAATGTCCTAAGCGTTATGTGTTGTTTATGTGGGAATGAGCCATGCACCAGCATGCACGAACTGTAACGTAAATGGAAGGACAACTGTCCAATCTATCAATTGCCACAACTGCGGTCTGCAGTCCTTTTTTCTGATCCGTTCATCAACAATGGCTTGCTTGTGTTGTGCCATCCTGTGCATTGCTTTCCCTTATGTGATGTTTAATTCTATTCAACAGAGTGTTCTTTTGACAGACGTCTGCCACAAATAAAGATTTATTTATAAGCTCTTCCCCTACTGCCCTTTTCCCACCTCCTTCCCGATGGTCGTTGTTCGGAAAAAAAAACTTAATTAACACTGCTAGGAATTAAAATAAATGTAAGAAGTTGTTGTCATTAGACGCGTTAAGGTTTCAGGACGCATATTTCCAACCTAAATACAAGCCGCCGAGAGGGATGTTTAATCTAGTTGGTCCTCAGCCATGTTGTTAAAATCTCCTGGATCTCCAATAACGCTATTTGCTGGTTGAGGCATCTAGTGAGCCAATAAAAGAATACCTAATGCTTTCAATTTATGTTTTTGACGTTTACACTAGCGGGTTACGTTATTGACAAGAACGAAATAAGATGGCTTTTGGTTTTGATGCTAGATCCAGAATTTACGTGTATAGCACTTAAGTGATAAGCAAACTTTGACAAATTGCCATATGATATT
Source organism: Ascaris suum (assembly GCA_013433145.1). Lineage (NCBI taxonomy): Eukaryota > Metazoa > Nematoda > Chromadorea > Rhabditida > Ascarididae > Ascaris > Ascaris suum. The sequence continues at coordinate 2,124,617 of CM024184.1, read as the reverse complement.
ATTGTTATATTCGAAGTTAAAGAGTCTGATGCCATTGAATGGTTGTTCAAAAATTAGAGAGCACTTCAATGTTGCACCTGGAATCTGCGCCCTCATAATTCCGTTGTGTCGTATTTGTTCGCCGAAACGTTTCTGGCGATAATTCGCGATGAAAAATACGTAGAAAGTACGTTCAATGCAAACAGAATAACTCCAAGAGAGTCAGTAAACTTGAACTTATTGAGCTTGAACTTTAACTAGTATAACTTACCTGTCTGAACATTAAAATAATTGAAAACTCCATAGGGTCACGAAAACTGAAGCGCCATTGATCACTTTGCTCCCTAACTACAAAATAAACATCATTTGAATCGAACAAAGTATACTTGCTCAGAATGGCTGAAGGGAGAATGCAAAGAAGAGGAGCTTATCTTCCGCGATAATATTAAATGTCAAGCCTGAAGCTTTTTTTCAGCTCCGATGTACTGTTGAATGAGGCATTTCAATATTACCTTTTATAAATGGAATCGCTTTCATCGAACTCAACTATTCGATAAGCGTAAAATGGCTATCAACAATTGACGATTACTAATATTTCAACTCAAAAAATTTTCTCAAAAAGAAACAATTTACTCAAACTAATATTAATTATGTTAAATTTTATTTTATATTAATTGAAATTAAGTTCATTCTAAAAATTAAAAAAAAAATCTGAACTTTTTTCGCAAAAAAAAAATTTTTTTTTTGTTCATTCGTATAGCATCAATGAGTTGATGATCGTAATGTTTATCGAAAGCGTTACATATAGTGTATCGCTTATTATTTCCGGTGCAAAACATTTCTACTTATGCTCTACTTTTTTTTTTGTTCTTCAAATTTTATTCTCACAATTGCTATCAATCATAAATATTTTCATCGATTTTAACTATAGATAAATAATATTCATTTTTGCATATTTTTTAAATTAGAATATTTTCTTGCTGTATAATTCCTTCCAATTATTTGTCGATTTTATTTGTTTGCAATAAGAAAATCGAAAATTTCCCAACTATTTAGTTCATTTTTTGAGTAATCGAATAAAACGAATTTTTAGAGACATATGAAATTTCTGTGCCATATATACGCATATTGGCTATTAAAACATTGAAATTGATTTTCAATGAGATTCTTGGAAAAAGACATCCTCTTCTATAAAGAAAAAATTATTGATTTTTGCATTTCTTTATGGTCTGCATTTTTTTTAAAAGCTGATTTATTCATTTTGCATACTTGCAACAATGATTGCAACAATGCAACAATGATTGTGTTATGTTGCATATATTTTGCTATATATTGCGAATAATATTCGACATATTCGATTAGAAATGTCCATTTATGTCTATTGAGAAACGCTTTTACAAGTTCAATTTGCACTCGTAGAATGCATTAGAAACGTTATGCATATGCGTGCGCATATTGCAAACGTGCATGCATGATTTGTGCATGCGTGTGTACATGCTGGCATAAGTCTAAGCTGGTAATCAGACTTGGACAATCATCGAATTGGAAATTAAAGATTTACTGATATAAGATATGTATACGATATTACTATCTTTCGTGTCAGTCGATCAATTTTGAAAGAATTTATGCAAATTTAGTGCCAAAAAATTGAAGATAATCTTCATCTAGTTGCGAAGAAAAAAAAATAAAACTCCAAAAATACAATGAAATATGCAAATGAATGGTAAGAAAAGATTCATCTCACAGGTGAAATTACATCTTCTTTTATTCATCTCACAGGTGAGATCTTATTAACAGAACATAAAAATTTATTAAATTTACTATATATATATATTAATTTAAAAGAAATAAATTCACTAAAAATAAGCAGTGAAAAACATATGAAATAAAAAAATATGAAAAATGAGAGGGAAAAAATGCTCAATAATTTACAGCTAACATAGAAAAATGCAATTAAAATGGCAAAAGTGTTGAAGTTGATAGATGATATTCACTAAGTCGATCTAGCTTAGGCGATTAGCAAAGATGAATTTCTTGCTTATACAACCGTGGGAAATAGTTTTTTTTTTTCAAAGCTCTTATCATTCTATTCACATGCATTTTGCAACTATTGCTGCTTCACTTTGTGTCGGTTATGCTGCAAAAAAAAAACGCACTTTTGTGCAAAATTTTTGCAATCGGTCGAATCCAAATAAAATATTGATGCATTTGCTCGCATCATTATTATTTGTTGCTAACTGATAAACCGGTTGGCTAGGTTAATCGAATGCAAAAGCGCATATTTCACCGGCTACAATGGCATTCATCTACATCCGTTGTACATCGAATTTTATGGAAGTGATCGTGGGCATTCTCTCGCTCAGCTTTTGAACACCAACCAAATAGTCTCTCAGTTTCGACAGTTCGTCGTCGTGTCTAATCAGATATAACTGAGCGCTTCTGACGGTCAGTATATAGGCGTATACTGATGTGGGATAGGGTATTAATTTGCATATTTCAGTATTTAGCGCACTAAATTTCCATATAACCTTGGGTGTTGTTCACGGGAGCCAATGCGGGCACACAGTCGATGCAAGGATGGTGAGTGGAAATGGCTCAGTAGTAAAGAATGGGCTAAATAAATGTGTACTATACGAGAAAGTATGGATATATGATACAGGATAAGGAATTAATTTGAATAGATATTTTATAAGAACTTCAGTTAATTTGCATAAAAAATTAAATCCTATATATGTGTAATTATTCATCAAAAATAGGCGTTCATTGTATGCGAATGTTCATCGAATAAATTCGATGAAATATTATTGAGTATGTCTATTGCAATGTGTGCGAATCGATTCGTTTGATTAGCTGCTTATTGCGAGTGGTTTCAATTTTCGTGTGATGCTTTATTGCTTTCTATATTATAGAATGATGGGAATATGCAAAGAAAAAAAAAACTATTGCATTATTTCGTCTACTAATTAAGTTTTTAAGTTTTCAAGTATGCATAAATATTTGCATATATAATTAATAATATATAATATAGTTAATTTAGATATCTTTCTATCTAAGAGATCAGCAAAAAAAAAAAAATAAAAAAAAAGAAAACCAAGAAACTAAGCACGAGACGAAGAAAATGTATAAATTTCTTGGATGTGTATATTTCAAGAACATGAATTCGTTCGGTGAAATTTGAGAAAGTGAATCTTTAAGCATTGATATCACTTCAGAGGTTCAACTTTTATTAATTTCCATGCGAGTGTTTAATATTCGCAATAATTTATAAGTATAAAGTTTAAAAGGTTTTTTTTTTTAAATGCAATAAGTTAAATATTTTTCGATGAATAAAACATAAAAGTTTCGATTCGAAAATCAAAATTAAAAACGAATTTTTAAGGAAGAAATAAATTGAGAAGAAAAAATTATAGTGGTAATATTGCTAGATGAAGATCATCAAATTGAATGAATAGTCAATATCAATAGCAAATGATCGATGGAGAAATTTGATTAATTTGATTGTTTGATAATTTTTATTATCATCTCGATGAAAAACTATATAAGACAATGATGAAGGATATGATATTATATTCGTATTTTATCGTTAATTATACAATGTAAAATGCAGTTTGCTATAGATGTTTTCTTTAAAAAATACGAATATTCAAAAAATTTTTGCCATAGTTATAAATTTATGAATTTATTATATGCAATCGCTTTTTTTTGCATATTAATTTGCAAAATTTACCTGGAAATATGCAAATTTAGATCATGTAATTTGCAATTGTTGAAAAATACTTTACGAAAAATATGTTTATTTTTGCTAGTAGAAAATATATTGATCGAGCTATGCACCGTTCTTTAGCCGGTTTAAGAAGGAAAATGATAACAATTTCACAGAAATTTACTCAAATAAAAGAGAAAGAAAGTTGTGGTGACGTTAGGGGCAAAAATCATCGTCTGGGCGTTCTGTCTTTACTGCTATGGACCACTTGTAACTCTAAATGCGATGAAACCTGTTTACCACATTCGGGTTCCATTGCTTCTGAATTTTATCATTCAACCAAAAGGATTTCACCTATTTATGCACATATTTTTTAAAGTGAAGTATTATTTGAACTGGTAACGACCTTCATATTATCATCTAGCGCAATATCATCTTGAATCGATCAGCAACATTATTTTCATTTTTATGGATAGTGAAAAATCGCTCGACGAATATCCGAGTATCTCATATCCCATATTATTTCATAACTGATCCAAATTGATTGTAGAATATTTCAATATGGTTGGCGAAAATTCTAAATTCAAGATTATAAGCCGTTATAGATGTAAAACAACATTGAACACCTGTAATTAAAAATTATTCACATCCACTATGATTCAGTACATTTCATTCAAGAGGAGTACAATCTATTAGAGATGGTAGCGACCACTGCAATCAAACTCTCATCAGCGAAACCATTTTAGTAGCGTTCTATTAAACTGTTAAAGAAAATCGCTAAAGAAAGCGAATATAATAGACGTCGGTTTCATAATTTTAGTCATATTTTTTTCCGATCAGTTATAATCTTAGGTAAACCTGTAACCTAGTCAAGTGGAATTTTCTTCACCGGACCACTTGTCAACTTATGAGCAATCTCATCCAATTTCAAAGGACGGCTGATCTCCTTTGCTTATATGATGAAATTGCTTCTCAGAGAAGGGCATTATATGCTTTTGCGATACAGTTTTATATGTACTAGAAGGGCTTTATATGACATAATATTATTTAAAGAAAGAGGAAATTTCGAGGATCGGGTGGTGATACTCATAGCGGACTTTTCCGGAATTTTGACGTTCTTCGGATCTTTTCTCTTTTTTTTTTTGTTATATAATTCTCGCCTATGAAAAAGTTTCTATCCTCCAAAAATCACGATCATAGAATAAATGGCCTATGAGTGTAGCATGTCGTTTTTAAAATTATAAGTTCTCATATTTTTTTTAATTCTTTTTTTTTCCAATATTGTTAATTTTCATTTCAAAGCGCTTTTCAAGATAAATCTATGCGTTGGTTTGCGAATAATTTCACTCGTTCTTTTCCTTCTTTATTTTCCGCTTCTCTCTAATTTTTGCACATTTTTCGAAGAAAAGAAGCAAATTTCTTATAAGCGAGAAAAAGCTCATTTTCATATATATGTAAATATTAATTTCAACGATAACTTTATTACTTATTGAAATATTTCTTTTGTGAGTATTTAAGACAACATTTTATGATTGCATATATGAGGATATTTTCTCATGATTATTGGATGCTTTTTATGCTGGCACCCAGATGAGAAGACGCATTGAAAAGAACGTTCCGCTACTTATGAACAACACCATCGCTTTCTATCTTACTAGCACAGCTAACTGATCACATTCTTGCATTCGTTTTTTTTAAAACAATATTCATAAACCTTTATATTTCTCTTATATTATGCACAATAATATGCAAATTTTGATTCGATAAAATCTAAAGCAATTTTTAGTGATATTAAAATAGGCGTCTAGAGCTTTTAGCATAGGCAGTTTGAAGATTATAGAGGAATTTTGCGATGGTAATTGAATGAATAGATGTCGTGAATAGATGAATAGAACATCAACGTTCGACTCCCTGTTGCTTCACTCATCTTTCATTGATTTTTGAGAATATAACTTCAGAAGAAAAAAACAATTCCACCATTTTCACTTCTTTATGGAATATTTTATGTCGTCGGCAGTTGAAGAATAAAAAGAGGCTCTGAAGCTATTGTTTAGACTGCTTCATTAACCGACTTTCAAAGGTCAAGCTACTTCAGCTAATTCCCGACCTCAAGTGGTAATGAAATTACATTTCAAGATCAAATAGGGTTTCCGAAATATTGAATAGAGGTGATGTTATGCGAAGCCAGTAAATTACTACCGTAATAATGAGTCTTATTCGCTAACATCTTCGCGCAGTTGCCTTTTTTGCAACAATCTCGTGGTGGTGCTAAGCGTGAGGTAAAAAAGGTGTGACCTTTTCAGAATGGCTGAGCATCTTACTGTTTATTTCTATTGTCGTCAAAAGATGCATCAGCCCATCTAGAAATTTTTAAAAAAAGTGCTCTAATATATAAGAACACAAAATTATCAAAAGATTCTAAATATCACAGAACAAATAAACGAGCCTAAGCTATTTACCTATTTATTATCATTATTACTTATCTGATTACCTATTTAATTAATAAATGAGAATCCTTTTATGATTTTATTCCATAGTATTTAGAATCCTAGGAAGAAATTCTATACTTTTAACGAAATGATCTGCAATCACGTTGTAAAAAGACCTCGGAAAGATTAATGAATTTCAGGATTTCTGGAGTGAAATGATCTTATAACGTATAACTATTCGTTTATTTTATTAACACATCTCTGTACCACCTCAAGTATGCCAGCACATCATTAATGCAGTACATATATTCTAAGTAATCGCCTGATGTTTTACCAGTGTATATAAATCCTAATTAATTTTGGGAAAGCGATGTGGGAAGGGAGGGAGGAGGAAGGGTGGTATACGGCAGACGACTATGGTGGAACCCGTTTAGGATTTACAATTACTCCAATTTTTTAAGCCGGATTTATGATTGAGAAAAAATTATATATCACGATTCTACGGTACATATTCCCTTCCCCTTCACATTCTAGTACATCTATCACTGTATATATTTCAAATACCTTTCATCAATTACAGCTTAATGAACCTATATGATAACTATATATATATATATATATTGTACACACCTTACATTAGCTATAGCTTTATAAGCCTATATATTCAAAACATCTTTTATTAGCGATACCTTAATGAATATACGATATTTCAAGTGAAATTTTATCGCAATTAAATGAAGAAAAACTTATTCAATTTTTTATATTCTTAAATTTTAAATTAAATGTAAATTTTCATTCGATAAATTATCGAAAATTTTCTATTATATTGTCCCCTAAAATTTGTGTGCATTCGATATTGTAGTGATGTTCAACACGAAACATCGTTCAGCATCAATCGGGGTATGTCTATAGACGATAAAACGTCAACGTTCTCTTGCTTTTGCCTATGTCCTATCACCTCACTAAAAATGATGTAAATATCATTCATAAAACGTAACATCTATCGTATTCGATTATTCGATGGTATATTTTATCGTATTTCAAAAAATTTTCACCTCATAACATTTCATTATGAATCGATAAATAATTGGCATTACAATTAAATGAGTGAATAATTCAAAATGCAAAATTTAATAAAAGAAAGTAATTTAATTGTTGTTATTTGAGTACGTTTGGGAATTTTATTCTTTGCATTTTCGAGGAACATATCTTGAGTATGTTTTAGAATCTCATTTTAAGAATTTTCGGGAACTTCATTCTAAGAATGTTCAGGAAACACATTCTGAGTATTTACTGGAACTATATTTCAACAATGTTCAGGAACTTCATTCCACGAATGTTTAGGAAATCCATTTCGAGTATATTCCGGAGCTTCATTTTAGGAATGTTCGGGAACTTCGTTTCTGAGTGTGTTCAAGACCTTCGTTCTAAACTTCATTGTCATGGCTATGATATCATTTCGATCTTTAATCGAGAGAAACAATAAACTCCGGATTGAATTAAAAAATTTCACTGCTTTTTTTGAAGTCAAAGAAATTTCCATCTATAAAGGAGAAAAATTTGCGTTATCAAATTCAGTGAAGCAAAGAAGTGCGATAGTAAAAACATCACGAAAAAAATCGATAACTATAAAGTGATCATAGAATTTCACATGAAACCAGCAGAAAAGTAATCGCTAAATATTCGACGCAATTGCAAGTCGACATCAATAAAGAGATAGAGGTTATTTGCATAATTAATTATATGCAAATTAACTCCATTACCATGCGCAAATTAAAGGATTCAAAGAAATTAACCAAAGCTCATAGAAACTTTTTCGTTTCATGACAAAATATGCTTTATGCAAGTACTTTTGGCTAACCCTATTTAAAGCTTCATTGATAATATCTTATGGATAATGTGGTATTAGAGGTATATTTCGTTTATAGATCCAGCAATAGTTCATCTTTATGCATCATTTCGGCAAATTTCTTTTCAATATTTTTTCTATTTTTGGTCTGCAAATTCTTCAATGGATAGAAGTAGGAGCAGTGTGAAGTGGCTCCGGAGTGAGACTCCTCGATGAATTAACTAAGATATGATCAGTTTTATAGGCGATCTTAACGTTTCCAGAACTAGCAATTTTTGCGATGAAAAATGATAAATTCTGCATTAAATTCAAGATGATCAATGCGCTATAGAAATTCTTATGACGCGACTCTAGAACAAAAGAATTCGCATAGGAAATTCAATGCCAATTGTTCTCTGAATGATTAAAATTATTAAATATTGCAAAAAAACAACTAATACTCTAATATCTACCCATTATAAATGCAGCCAATCACAATGGTGGTTCTAAGAGATTATTCAAAAATCAATATGCAAATTTTTATGCAAAAAATTCCGTTCGTTAGTAAAATTGTACCGATCAAATAAATAAGGAAAAGGAAAAAAAATTTCTATTATAAAATCTTTTTTTTTCTTTGCATCACTATTCTGAAAAGAATTCATGTGAGTGCTAGAGTTTTTAGGACCATTTATTTAGATAATTAGGTCATAATTTATGTTAGAATCAAAACGACTATATTTTCATCGATTCGATGAATAATTAAAAAAATAGAAACGAGAAAAAAATTTTAAAAAAATAGTCGAAAATTATAAATTTTACACCAATCCGAAAAAAAAAAACAGCAACGAATATTTAGCTAACCATTGAATAATTTATAGCCATTTTTTTTTCTCGAATAAACGAACTCAACAATCGTCGAAAATATTGAAATTTGTATTTTTTTTGGCAATAAAAACATTAAAAAATGAATGAAAATACTTTAAGGTAGAAAAAAAAACGTTAATAAAAATAGAAAAATTTTAGCGTATTTATTCAGCATTAATTTGTATTTAATTCGTAACGCATATGTAGAAATCTTTTTCCTAACAAATTGTAAGTAAAAGCTTTCGTGTAATTTTCAAATATTATCAATATTGATTGTACAGTTCATTCAATGCAATCAATCAATAAGCAATAAGCGAAAAACGGATTTCATTTTGATCAATTATTGCAATGAATTTTCAGAGCGATCGGACTTCATAATTGCTATCACTAATTGTAAAATCGTCGATCATAAGCTGCTCCAATTTGACCGTTCAGAATTTTACCAGCATTAATTTTCCATCGAAGCATATATCTTTCACGACTCTGTGCTCTTGTATGCGCTTATTTGGTAATGCACTGTGAGATGGCTGTAAACGGCACTTCATTCCTATTCATCTGACCGGTTGGTCACTTCTTTCACTGAATAATAAAATTTAATAATTGTACTGAAAAGGTACTTGTTGGTATGCATTACTCGCACACTTTCCACTCAACTGGTAATCTATAGAATGGACATTGGTCAAGGTGTTGCTCGTTCAATCTACCGGTTCGTCCAGTCTGTTCGGTTTCTGGTCATAGGTGCCAATTAACATTTTTCTCCAACTCGGATATGCTCTCCTTTATATTTGCTTTTGATGACATGAATAAGATGATTCGCTTTTTCATGTCTTTCTAGTTTTTTCATACAGAGGTGTGTGAGTGTGGATGAAGTCACAGGTTGAGGAATAAATTTAAGAATTTTTCATTTTTTTATTCAGCATATCAAGCTGAAAAATAGAAATCGAACTTACTCGAAGAGTAATCGTTACTGGTGAAAATACAATTACTTAACCGTTATTTAAGCGGCTGGCAAAAGAAGTAATCGTCGACGGTTAAACAATCAACCAGCAGAATTTTCGACGACCTATGAAATCAATTAGTGCATAAAAGTGAATCCATTCGATCAGAATCCATTCGACCAGTTGGGCCGCATAGAACCGCAAGCATTAGTGCCAAAGGTTATTGAAAATTTTCGAGAAGTAAATTATAACTTTAAAAAAAGAAGAATTTTTCAGCCTTTTACATCGATTCTCTTTTTCTCGCACGAACATTTAATCCATTCGAAACGTTTATTTGCTAAATGCGATCATACAAACAAAGGTTTTCGAGAAAGCATATCTATGCGGAAAAAAAGAGACCAATGAAATGAAATATAGACAAAATTTACATACATGAGATATAAAGGTGAAACCGACACGATATATATATATATATATATATATATATATATATATATATATATATATATATATATATATATATATATATATATATATATATATATATATATATATATATATATATATATATATATATATATATATATATATATATATATATATATATATATATATATATATATATATATATATATATATATATATATATATATATATATATATATATATATATATATAAACGAGAACCACAAAGAGAGAAACAAAAGTCAATTGTAAAGATCTCTTGACTATTAACGAATGCAAAAATATTCTCAATAATTAAACATTTTTCGTTCAAAAATGATTACATTTTGGAAATTATTTTTTTCTAAGCACTTTTACTATCTTCTCGGATAGTGTAATATTTGAGAATAATAAATTATTAAATTTAATTGCTTTATTCATAGACGATCGATTTATGATAGATTTTATCACTTCTTCTTAAGGTTTATAAGAATAGCGGAATTAATCACAAAAGAACATAAAGAAATTTTGTTTGGTTTAAGATTCGAAGTAGAAATAGCTTTAAATAGATAAAAGTTTAAAGTAAAATTTTATACCTTAATCGAAAGATGCAATTTCGATCTATGCATCTGAAATCGTCTATGATGCATTGCCTTAAGTCTCCCGATTAACGCATTTACTTCATTACTTTTTACTGTTTTTATCAGTTAAATCGATCATCAGCTACTCGTAGGGGGAGAGGTGAGCAGAAGGAGAAGCGAGCGACGGATGAGGGGGGAGGGGGGTCATAAATAGCGTTCCACTCTTACAGCAATCAACAAAAGAATTGAAAAGTTATAATCTACTAATCCCTTTTTCATATCCGTCTTTATATGAGTTAAGGAAATAGCGGCAATTTTTGGGATCATTGAACATTTGGAATATCGCAACAACGATATGCATAGATTGCAAAAAAAAAAATTTTTTTTTTCCCCGAATTTCCAAATATGATAAAAGCCAATTGCATTGGCATTAAATTTGTGTTGAAACGCTCAAATTAGCGTTTATTTTCGAAAAAAAAAAGAGTTCTATTTGAAAAATCACTTAGAGAATAGTGATCATAGCATATTTGTCATTTCCGAGATTTTTTTTTTCATTTCTCTTTCATTGTAATTCTTTTTTTTAATTTTTTCATTGCATTCCTTTTTTTTTAATTGGACAATCTACTCATGCACTCATTTTAAAAAAATGATCGTCCTGACCGTCTCTTTTAAGCGGTCACTTTCTCTCGCGTTTATTTGCTGACCGACAGCAAATTTGATATCGTCGGTTATCTGCGTGACCTATTGCATTTCGTATTCTAATATGCCAGTGTAGTTGATTATGATCGACGTCCATAAATTAATTGTGTAATCGAATTTTAGAAAATTATCAATAAACAGTATTGTTAATTTCACCCGCTTGTATATTTGTTGGCAGGCAATATATAAAAATAAACGACATCTGCTTTTTGTCCCTTCAAACAATTACAAAATCCTCTTCAACAAATGCAAAGTTTTTCCAAGAATTGCAAAGTTCCCTTCGATAATTTCAAGGTTCACTTCAATAATTGCAAAGTTCTCCTCGGCAATTGCAAGGCTGCCTTCAACAAATATTATTCTTCTCTTTTCCGAACAGTCAGCGGAAAATAAAAACGACAAAAATGAACACCCGCATAGGCTAGGTGCAAAATGCGTTTCTGCAAATCCATACACAATATATCAATCGGATTCATAAATGCTCTAAAAACGCAAAGGAGCTTAATCGTTTTCATGTGCAACCAACCGCTAGGCAATAGCGAAATAACGTCATGGTACTTTTGTTTGCTCGGACTTCCTCATAGTGTTCAAAGAGCTGCGCGTTAATCATACAGTTGCCAATTGATTCTTCGAAAATTTATCTTCTCCTTCTCTTCTTTCTAAAAGAATATCGATTCTTAATCCATATATTGTTTATACTATGTGTATTTATGTACGCTCATGTATAGTATGCCTTTGTATATTTGAACAAACAATACTGTACTTACTGTGCAATAAATATGCAAATATGCAAATGAATATACATACCATGCATAGTATGCATACATATATATATATATATATATATATATATATATATATATATATATATATATATATATATATATATATATATATATATATATATATATATATATATATATATATATATATATATATATATATATATATATATATATATATATATATATATATATATATATATATATATATATATATATATATATATATATATATATATATATATATATATATATATATATATATATATATATATATATATATATATATATATAGCTAAGCAACACATGTTCCTTCTCTCATCGTAATTTAGCGGGAAGTACAGTAGGAAGATAAGTTGCATTGAATAAACGCATTAAAAATATAATTGAAAGCATTCTGTGTGCACATAATGAGAGTCGTCAATAAAAATGTCCTCAGTGGGATCATTCTGCACTTTTATTCGCCACACCTTAACACATATCAATCGTCATTTTCAAGCCTTCTTCTCTTTGCGATGATAAGTTTTTTTTTTGCTTGAAAAATTCAAAAATTTTGAAAATATTTGTAATTCGATGAGTTGATAGACGCAAAAGAAACACAGCAAAATTTCTTGTAACATTTTTTTTAAATGTTAGCATATATTAAATTTATTGATGATAGCGTACATTTAGTAATCAAGCATTGCTTATCGATGGCTGAATTCTTTATGCTATTTGCTCTCGAGAATTTGTATTTTTCAAGCCGCCATAATGTGTCAATTGTACTGCCGCATTGGCAACACAATGTCTGTCTCTTTGCATGTATGTGTCTGTATGCGTCTGCTTTCATCTGTTGGGCACATCGAATTCACATATCCCTTAAAGTGGTTAGATTTACTTCGTAAAAAAAAACACCATAGATATGAATGTGCCTAAAATTTGCATATATTTTGCTATTAGTTCGAGCATATTTCACAGCGATCCGTATCAATTCGCAAATTTTTTGCTAACGGATTTGTACGGATTATCGAATCTATCGAAATGTGAACGTATAGGCGCCATGTTTTATTAGTTGTTTTTTGGCAGTTTATAAAACTGACTAATTTAATAGACACTTTGCAAAAAGCGCATATCGCGCTGTCGTTGACGGTATCTAGCCATTTGCCTACCCTTGCTAGAGGTATTGCAATTGCTCCGCTAATTTCAACTAATCGCATGAAACAGCAAATATATTTATAACGTAATCATTCCATTATAGACGAATATTCAACTTCCCATTCCTTATAGATCGTCTCATTTTAGCGGCAATTATAATTTCCAGGTGAATTCAAGCAAAACATATCCTCTCGCTGGTCTAATAATACTTAATTGTATTGTATTTTTGATGAAATAGTACAATATAAATGTACAAAAAAAGTGTTATAATATAAGCATTGCTCATTTTCGACGTTTCTCGAATATCAATTATTTTATAAACTTCTTAATTATTAATTGAATTTTTAATCATTTAAATGAATATTTCGATGTTTTTTTTTTTAATTTCAATATTTGACGTAATATTTCAATTGTATGGTGAAATCTACTCTTTGAAATGAAAAAAAAATTCCACTCTATTAATGAATGAAATCTCACGATGTGTTCTGCGTTTGAGGATATAGAAATGAACATATTGTTGATGATGAATATCAACTTGAAAGTGTCTAGAAATCCACCCCTCCCCTCCTCCTCCTCGTTCTTGGCTTATGCCGTATATATCCTTGTATCGTTGAAGGAGTAGGAAGAGTGGAGCAGGAAGGAAAAAAGGGACAGGGTTATGACATCAATGGAAATTCGATAAGAACTTGTTTATTAATGAAGAACTTACGATTGTACAATTTCTTTGAAAATTCCCTCATTTCATCGTTTATGGCGCTCATAGACGATCGATTTTTAACGTTCGAATATTGGCTAACGTTTCTCACTAAATTCATCAACCTTATTTTCTATCATAATTTATAAATGAGAAAATTTTTATTTCATTTTTGAAACAAAAAAAAAATTTTTTTTTCTAGTCCCTATGAAAAATTTTTCATCAAATATTCTCACTTATAGTTGTGATATGTTTTTTTTTTTGCTAGCAAATCGAATGGGCGCGAAAAGCTTTCCTCTAAGCTAAATTTCTATGCAATACAATAGGCGCGAAAATAGCGCGCATTTAGTGCATCGATAGCGGTATGAAAAATATATACGTATGTGTGTGCTATACGCTTCATCGATAGACGTTAAGAACACTAAAATGAGAATTTAGAAAAGAAAAAGGAAGCAGAATGTCATTTTTTTTTCGTTATTTTTCTTTTTTTCTTTAAAACATTGTTAGATAATAGAAATAAAAGTACAGCTAATATTTAGCTGACAGCTGGCATTTACCTGACAGCTAATATTTCCCATCTTTCCCCTCGTAAGTATAACATGCAGTGTATTTTTAAGTAATTTTTCTAATTGGAAATTCAGATTTGTCTCCGAAAAAAAAAAGAATTAAAACTGCTTCTAATAAAGCATATATTTGCAAAAACTACCAAATGCAGTAGAACTCGTTACCTTGTTATCGCTATTTGCAGCCTTGGTCATTGAAAAGGATTTTTCATGGAAACCGGCCAATAGAAGGTGGTCCGTTTCCATCCTGTTTAGATAAATACCGAAAAAAGAAAACGCAAATTTTCGTGAATCAACGGCTGTCATCAATCTAGGACTGCAGTCTAAGCTTATCAATATTTGAAATTAAACTTAATGCCATCCAGTAATGTTATTTACCTGTCTAGTTTTAGTTCACCGACCTAATCTTCATATTTTAAAAGGTAAATGAAAGAAAATAAAAATTGAAAGAAGGTAGAAGATGAAAGAAGGTAAGATTGAAAGAAGGTAAAAAATGAAAGCGGTAAAGAATGAAAGAAGGTAGAAAGTGAAAAAAATGCAAGAGATAAAAGAACTTAAATAGTGCTAAGTATTTTATTCTAGATGCATATTTTATATTTTTGGTCGGTCAAGCGGTATCAATAAAATTGACTAAAGCTGGTAATTATAATATTAACGATGTATGCAAATCACTTTATGAAATGCAAATTGCACTTTAGATGAATGTCATAGAAACTTATAGGATCAAAATTTATTTCTCGAACTGTACGGTTGTACTAATTCTATGGCGCACTCAAACACCATCTAAACTTCTTACAGTTTATTATTACTGTTATTCCCTCAGTTTCCTTATTAGTTATAATTAGTGCTATTGTAAGGAATGGGAAGTCTTGATAAAGTGTGACTGATATATGCGTGACTCAAACTTCCACTAATTGATGATCTACTGATCCATTTGAAGTGATTTACTGCTTAATCATTGTTCCATCGTTTAGTGATTTAGTTTATCCTTTTTGACTCCTTTTCTCTCCTCTTAGGTACTATCGTTTTCCATCCTTTCCATTTTTCCCCCTCTCCTTTCATATCATTGCTGCAAATCTTACATAAATATTTATATGATCGAATCGATAAAAATTATTACGGCAACGTAATAACAATCTTTGATAATCAATTTTCAGGAGCATTTCGCTTCTACGATACGCATAAAATACGCATAAAATTGCGTTTTTTTCTTTTTTTTTGGAGACGAATCAGGAATAATCATTGCAAAATTTCAATGAAGGAAAAAAAAATTTTTTTTTGGAGTTTTATTCGATTTAAATATGCGAAAGTAACGTATATGTTGAATATTTATGTGTAATCTCTCTCTCTCTCTCTCTCTCTCTCTCTCTCTCTCTCACCAACAAAAATTTGTTGACCATTAGTGGATTGTGGGAAAAACGTACGAATTGCTTGTCCACTATTGCCCATTAGGCAATAATTGATATCGCAAATCATATTCGAATGATCGGTGAATTGTAGTTTGATTGAGTGTGAATGAAATAAGCTCGAAAATCTTCAATAGTCCACTTCTCTATCCACATTTCATTTCTCTGCCCTACCCCCCCCCCCCCCCTCCAACCAAGATCACTGACATCCCCTTTTCTCCTTCCCGAACTCTTCTTCTTCTAAAATCTCGCCTCATCTCTCTCCGAGAGCTCCTTCAAATGAGCTTATTTTTCACATCTTAGTTTGTTATCTCCCTCACTCATCCCGCTCCTCGATTATTCGCTCTTCCTAGTTGAATATTTCATATCAGAATTCGATCATATCCCTTTAGCATAAGTTGCTCACCAATATTACATTCATTCGTATTTTTTATCAATAAAATACTAAAATTGCATCATTTATTACCTTTGCATAATTTATTTATATGTATATTTTTATCATTTTCAGGAACGAATACACTCTGTATTTGTCAATTCATTCATACGTCCATAATATATCTCTTATTGCAATTGTAATATTATCTCTAATGCAAATAATGCAAAAATATTATCACACCGATTGATAATTCAATTATCTCAGCATAATGAGACGCACCAATGATATATGTTAGATCTCATTATTCTTAGATGTTTGAATTGATGAAAAATATTATCGGCTTGATGTTCCGATTTTTGAAGCTCGAGATGCTCAGTTTGTGCTCTCTTAGCTAGATTTTATTTACAAACTGAGGTTTCAAAAAAATAATTGAGCCATTCCGGTGGAATTTTGCATAAACAATTCTCCAAGGTAGAATAGATTTACCGCTTGAATAAAACTTGAAATCTTATAAATTTGATTTACGTGCGGCAGCCAACAGGTATCTATCAACGATTTAAATCGTCTGTTACCGAATTTTCGAGCCAATATCAGTAAAAAAAATTCCTCTATCAAAAAAATTTTCCATACCAAACAAATTTCCTTACCAATTTGCCCATCAGGGAAAGAAAAATTTCCCCACCGTATTTCCGTACCTTTATAGTCACAGCAATATGACACAACTTTCCAACATATATATTTGCTTCAAACTATACGGATGATTTCAAAATATTTCTTTATAGTATTTCAATCATAATTATCAAAGCAAACTCCTTAAAATACCTGAAATTTGTTTTCCTTCTAGCTATCTTTATAGGAATATTTTATCTTTTGTATACTTTAGCCTATCGTTGAATGCATTTTTTTCCATATGTATTTTTTTTTTTTTTTTTTTAATTGATTGTGCAATATAATTCCAACGAGATATTGCATATGCTCATTAAGATAGAAGAAAAACTAATAGAATATAGAAATCATTAAAAATTTTTGCATAAAAATTGTGACAACTATAATTCGAACATATTTACGATTTTTTTTTTCTTTAAAGAATTTCATATGCATTTTCCATTCAATTGCCTTGCATGCTGGAAAAGAAATGCTAATTTTGAGAACTATCGAATGTATGGTTTCCTTTCGCCATCCTTCGATCATCTCTTTAGCCTGCTTCTTTCTTCCTCTCTTTTCCTCTTGAGTGTGAAAAATTCTCATACCATAAAAAAAAAATAATTGAAATAATTGCTCTTCATTTTCGTTCTCAATCATTGCCGAATTATGTCGATGGTTTGGTTCTCTTAGAAGTGTGATGAAGTTTTTTTGAAGAATAGACTATCCGACAGGCTCGTGGCAGATCAACTGCAAAGAGATTGAATCAAAAAGAATAGCGTATTCGCCGTGCAGGCCTGAAATACAAACACTTTCCTATTCATAGTATTAACATGGTCAATTGTTCGTATTCTATGTTAGTGATGTGCACTTTATATCATTATTTCGTGTTGTTGACCAAAAAGACCAAAAAATTCGAAGGAATTTGCATATTTGTTTTGGAAAATTCAAAGAGATTTTAGAAAGAAGTATTCCTTTTGTTCACTGGCGTAAACTAGTGGGTGTGGATCAAACTCGGTCGCGATCTCAACCGGAACCAAGACCGGATTTAACCTATGATATTCAGAGACGGGTTAAATGCGGTCCTCATCGTAGTTGGGCGCTTACCTTTTACCTACTCAGGCTCGAACCGATGCTAGTTTCGTCTCAGCGACCATGAACTAATCAGTTCCCGATTGCCAGGATAGCCGAAGCTGGACTTAACCAAGCCACTGAATAGCTGAGCTCACCTGGAGAGTATTCCCGCAAAAAAAGAATAAGGACTAGTGCAAGAGTTCCTTGACTACGCAGCATTATATGGAGTAAAAGAAAAAATCTATCCGACGTTGGTGGGCCAAGTGCTGGCTATGGCCTCAAATGTGGACAATTTCGAAGTCAGAACATAAAATTACATAAAGCGTAAAACGTAAAATTGCTCTCTATAGCCTAGAACGTACGTAAAGCTTTAAAGCTATATAGCAACGGTAATTAATGAAATATATTATAGGTGTACTAGAGTATTATAGTGAAATATACTACAGTACTATAATGTACTATAGTGGAAGAAAATTTGCAGCATTTCCGAATTCAGAAGCAATATTTTTTGCACTAAAATATGCTGTTTATATTTACGAATGATTAAAATACACTTTAAAAAAAAAAAAAAGTAGACTACGGCGCCGTCTCAAAACGATACATTCGATTGTTCTCTAATCGAAAACACATATCATCTAATAACGTTTGATAGCTAATATCACAAATAGATAGAAATAATTCGATCATCAATGGAAATATTTCAATGAGAAAAATACGATTATTTTAGGAAGAAAATTTTTTCTTTGTTGAATTTTTATTCTTTTCGTAAATAAATAAATTTTCGTCAGTGATGAAATTATGATGGAATTTATGAATTTTATGTAGCATAAAAATTATCGCCATTTGTTTTTTTTTTTTCATATACGAGCTTCACATATCAAAATATTTAGTAAAAGAGTAATATATTATTGTAAGATATCAAGTAAACCCCCTGGGGGTTATGAATTTGCTAAGAATATTTGTGGAGCGTTTTTTTTTTTTGCGAGAAGATTTGTATTGATGAGTAGGGAAATTTTAGTCGAGATTTTACAATAATTGTATGGCTTTGATAAAAATTACGATTTGTGCTAGCGCATAACTTTTTAGAAGATCAAAGATCAACAAGAAAATCGGTCGAAAATGACAAGTTCATATGTAGTGTGAAAGATTTTGTGGTATGTATACAAGCGGAATGAATTTTTTTTTTTTTTGCTTGGAAAAGCTTTTTTTTGAAACGAAATTTGATGGTTTAAAAAAAAAGTTTTTTTTGACGATGAAAAAATTTGCAAATTTTTAAAAATTCTTTGATAGAAAATCAATGAAAGAGTAGATGAGATCGATATTTGAGAGAAAAAAAAAAGAATTCAACGAATTTTTCCTATCGGATAATAATTAACGACGATAATTAGCGTAAAATAAATCATAGAAATTTTTTTGAATATAATTCGAAAATTTTTCCAACAACGAAAAATTTTTTTAACGAAATTTTAACGATATTTACGAATGAGATGCATTACGATTATTTCATAGAATACTTTTTGATGAGAAAATAAATAAATAAATAATATAGTATAGATTAGATAAACGAGATGAAAACATTTTAAATGAACAAAATTCTATCGATAGTTAATAGCAAGTCTAACCTCTTTAATTAATATTTTTATTTGCGCAGAAAAATTCTCATAAAACGTAAATTTTTTAAATTTCAACTATATAATTTTCGAGTTTTTATTTATTTATTACACTTTTTTTTTTCATTTCCATTCGCTATTCTCATTAGTTTAAGTGTATATTTAAGTGATGTTGAATATGTTAAGCTGCAAAAAAAAAACCTTTTGAATTTAATCCATTTTAATTCTTGATGAATCTCTCTCTCTCTCTCTCTCTCTCTCTCTCTCTCTCTCTCTCTCTCTCTCTCTTTCAAAAAAAAAGAGAGAGAGAAACAATGAGATTTTATCTTCAGAGATATTTTTTGGATTTTTCACGTGTAATTAATTGAAAATAACCTTCAGCAATATGATGATCTAAGCATTCGTTTTGATTTTTGGGTTCAAAAAAATTTTTTTAAGTGTTAGAATTTCAATTTTTTATACTCGAATTTGTACCAATAAAAAATGAGGCAAAAATTTTTCATCTCATTGAAATTTATGACCAAAAAAACGGTAGCTTTTTTTTAAAAAAAATCTTTGCAAAATTTTTCAAAAAGTTTGAGGTTGCTTGTCGATTAGAGAATGAACGATCGAAAGAGGGAAAGTTGAGCAGTAAGAATCTGACATCTTTTCATTGACAATTGCGTATTTCGTCGATATTATCATTGAAAAATGACTTCCAAACGATCAAAATGATTAGATTGTACCCTATAAGCTTCAATCGAAATTCCTACATTCTATGTGGTGTTGTTTTCTTGGGCTAGTTGGTCGTGCGTTCTCCGGTGGGGTTATGTCATTGACGCCGTTCGTTGTCAGGAGGCAATCATGACTTTTCCGAGTCCGGATACCAGTTAAGTTTAAGACAATCATTCGACCGAGATCAGACTCAGTTTATACGCTTGTGGCCCATAAGTTAAGTTCACTCCTTGAACTCAATTGTCCGGCTGCAACCACAATCGGTTTTTAACCGATTTCCATATATTTTGAGGTTAAATCTAATACAGTTCCTGTTCATAACCAGAATCAATAGTGTGGACTTAACGTTCAATGAATTTCATCTATGTTCGAGTTTTACACTATGAAATATTTGCATGATCGCAACATAATATATCATATTAAACAAATATTTGTTAGGTTATAGATGCATTGGAATTTATACTTTATTGAGAATGTTGAAGAAATCAATTTTTAAAAAAAAACTTTTTTTTCAAATACTCTCATTTTAAATTTAATAATTGATTTTGAAAATTTTCGAAAAGATTAAATATTTTTCAATATATTTTAGCAAATATTTTTAATTTATATAATTTATTCGCATATTTTAAAAATATCTCTTTGTTTTATCTCTTTATAATATTTCATTGGACTATTGTATGCATTGAAAATTATCATATTCCATAGATTTATAGCCCAATTTTTTTTTTAGATCCAAAGTTTGTGACAATATTTATTATTTTAATCCAAATTAGTAATATTTTTTTGTCATTAACACCTTTAAGGAGATTTCCTGTCAATTATCGGCAAAAACAAATGTTTTTCTTAACGATATCAATAGCCGACACTCGTACGTTAATTTTGCCGATCATCTTAGCAGTAATAGTTTCCGGATTGGGAGCGAATTAAGTAATAAAGTAAAAGTTCTTAACAGTAATGGTCTAGTAAGAATAAATTCAAAAATACACCACAGATAAAAAAGGAGTAGATTAGAGAGTATAGACATAAGGACGACAAGAAATCTCACTAAATAGGAATGCTTCACCTATACTGTACTCTTTCTTAACCATTACTTCATTGTTACATAAATAGTAAATCCGAGCTTTAAGATGATTTCTATTATTACGTTATTAAAGCATAATTGACGTTAACATTGTGAATTTATTAATCGTCTATACTAGTTATTATTTATGCAACAATAATAAAAACCATTAGTGAGAAAAAAATTTTTGATGGAAGTTAAATTGCTTCATATTATTTTCAAATGCAAAAATTGTGCAAATCGAAAGATTTATCTGCAATATAGGTTTAGATGAGTGAAAATCAATTAAGCGGATTTTAGCATTTACCTTTTTTTTTTCGGCAATTTTAATTCATCTTTTTGGTGACAAGTTGCAAAAAAAAAAAATACCATATTTTTATTTCCAATATTGTTACCTTAACGCGCTTCATATTATATCTTATCGTATCGTATCATATTGAGAGTCTTCTATATCAAATCAGAAAACATTTAAACGTTTCTGAATTTTAGTTTTTCAAATAATTTCTAATTTTTTTTTTTTTTTTTTAACGATAAGTGCAAATGTTTTTTTGCTTCGATGAGCAAAGGCGATAGATTGACAATAAAAAAAAGTCGGTTTTTTTTTTAAAGAAAAAGGGAGTGGGTCGGAAAAGAGTTATGACGAATAAAAAATAGTGGAAAAAAACTTATAAAGTACAAGTACACATTTTCAGTCTCATCATCTCGTGATCAATTCTTTAGTTTAGAGAAGAAAAAATTTGCATGCTGATTGCATTTATAATGACTTAAATAAGGCAATCGATAGTGATTTTTTTTTAAAATCCAATAATAAGCTTCAGGTTTAGGGGTTTTGAAGGTAATCTCAAAGAAATCACGAAAGAATTTATATCTTTCTTCGAAAATTATACTCATTATATGATTACTCGATAGTATTTTCAAGGTGTTATGCAGCTATTTTCGGTATTGCTCCCAGGGACCTTCTGTTCAGATGTTCCGCTTTTTCTACTCTATACCGGTGATCTATCTGAGTTTCTGAGTAATTCTATTGAAATTAAAATGTTAGCTGATGAGGGGTCAAAATATACCGCCGATGAAATTTTGTCAGCGTTGAAAAAATTGAAATGGACCGAAAATTAGCAACTGCATGTGGTCAAGAATAAAGCTGTGATTTTTCATTCCGGTGGGAATAATGCCGAATGCAGCTATACTCTCAACCATTCTAATGTGGACTATCAGGATGAACTTTGCGATTTAGGTGTTTTGCTCGACAAGAATCTTTATTTTTGAAAGTTCTTTTGAATATTGCGCAAGCAGCATTTATCGAATCGTTTATCCATTAGAATCTTTCAAATATATTTTAACGTTGAGATATGTGCTAGAGTTTCTTAAACTCATATAAGCTCACTTATCACTCGGATTTTTACTGAAATTTCAAGCTATCATATCGAAAGGTTAGTTAGAAGACTGAAGTGAGGAATGAGGAATCCGGTCATGTCTACGCTAGAACTACTCAAAAGAATGGCTAGATTAGTAAGTATGAAGTAACACAAAAGACTTTATTAGTTTATTTTAGGTAATTTGGACTTTATACGATGTAAACGAGACTTCGTGATAATTTCTTAAAAGTTGGAGATAATTTTATCCACTTTTACAGTTCAAGTTGTTTTTCTCGAAGATCAGATGTATATTTTCCAGAACTATATCATTAAAAATTTACAAAGAAAGAATGAATTTTAATAAAAATGAGAATTGTTCCATGACTATGGAGTTATTCGATTATTAAATTGATTAGAATAGAATGGGAACGATTTCCAGTTTTTTTTTTTTAATTTACAGCTTTATTAGATATATGGATGAAAGATCAAATTACTTTCAAATACAAAATATGAGCGATAGATTATCTTTGACCTCAATGAATATTAAATGATCTATTTTATTTGCTATAAGCTTCGCTCTTCTTATGTATATTTTTGCTCGTTGTAAATTTTTTATTTTATTTACCTATAATTATAGTCTCTTATATCATTGTTGAAGCTCTATTATTTGAGTAAAGAGGTAAAATAATTTGATCGAGTTTGATTTAATCTAATCGAAATTCGGCTTCTTAGAATAATAATCCCGATATAAAGGAAAAAAAATCCTTTCGAAAATTAAAATATTCCTTGACAAATATTGACAGTTAAAGAATTTTTTAATAGGTATTGAGAGAGAGAAGAGAGAGAGAGAGAGAGAGAGAGAAAAACCAGGACGTATCATCTCTAAAAGAAATGATCCTTGAGGGATGGATAAATCCTTTTCAAAGGGCGTTTTTCTTATCCGTAAGGATATGCATAATTAGTGAACAACATAACCAAAGCTCATTGAATGTCATATTTATGGTGCATTCCATCAATGATCTTTAACGAACGTTACTTTTTATTCTATTTGGTTAATGCGTATTTTTATCGGAATAGTATTGTACAACAGTCAAGTAATTAATATTGCAACTTCTGCATAATTATTATTGCTATTATTAAATAAAGTAGCCGATATAAATGTAAAAGTACGAATGAGCCTTCCCATAATTCCCAACAGTTTCCAAGATTTGGAGGGAGGAATAAGAGGGAATTAGTGGCGGATTTTTATGAAATGATATGAAATTTCTGTCAAAGTACAACATTATATTATATTGAATACATGTAAATGAGGCATTATTATTGAGGCGCTCAGAAATCTGAGAAAGATGAAGAGATGTGGTTACACTAGGAAGAAAGTATTAACAAAATTTTACGAAAAGAAAAAAAAATTCAATGGATTTCTTAATTTATTTTCTTATCTATGTCAATCTAATAAGTCAAGATTTGATTCACTTGGAGTGGGGGAATGGAGTAGAGAAAAAAGCTAGAATTGTCTCTATATGGGAATCACTTGAAAATTTTCCAACATCATTTTTGTTTTATTCTTTTATGTTTTATTAGCAGACGACACGTTATGTGTTTAATATCTGAATGAAACCTAATCGCTTCCTCTCAAAAGTTTTTTAATTCTATAAAATTCCACCTTTGAGTGTAACTTATTGTTTTCATTAAGACTATTTTGAAATGGAAAATTCTCACCAATGGGAATCGCCAAATTGCCAAATTCTGATGCCCCCTCCACCTTTCTTCCCACCAATTCTCCGTTCTCATCTCTTTATGCCATAACAATCTCAAATCTATAATCTCCATGGACTGTTCGTGCTTATTTCATTAATAAATGACATCTGGAAGAAACCACTCGTAACTTTTTAAACCATAGGAATAAAGTACTTAGTGGGAGTTTCGTAATGCATTCATTTTCTAAGGGACATTCCAGTGTATCTGTTCGTAAGGCTGTTGCAAGCGCATCCTTTTCTAAGGGATCTCTAGATGTCCTCCTTTTTTCAAGTGGACCTTCCAATTTCAATCATTTCAAAGAATCTCTCAAAAACATATCTTTCGAATCTAGAAAATGATATTTTCAGTTGAACCAATAGTTTATTATGTCTATTTTTGAGAGCATTGGAAAAATTCGTTTGATTTCACGAAAGTATGGAATTTGAGCCGCTTTCTAGCTAATGTTTCGTTATTGTTCTCTCGCCATCACTCTCTAATACTTATGACGATACGTGCAACTTCTTTTGGCCCGAAAAAAAAAAACGATTTTCATTCTACAGTTATCATTGCTATCGCAATTTTTGTCGACATTTTTGCGGGTAAAAGTGGCGCCGATATGGAGTCATTATCGAACAATTGGTTGCTATTTGATGGATAGCTTTAGAAATTTGAATATATTTGGATAGGAAAATTTGCCCTATTCCCATTCTCACTTCCAAATCTTCCTTTCTCGAAGCTTTGTGACATGTTGTAAACCTCAGATTCTTGGGATGATTTCGATTCAAAAAAAAAAAAATCCAATAATTTTCAGTATGCGGTTTGAAAAATTCCAAAGAGTTTTCAATCGTTGATCGAAAAATTTCTCCACACATTATCGATAAGAAATTTATTTAGGATACAATGGCAATGAAAACTAAAATATGCAATCCATATGGTGCCATTAATGAAAGGTGAAAAAAAAATCTAAGATTTAATCATTTGAAGCAATAAGGCGGTCGCTCAATAATAAATATCACCTTTCGGCTTTACCTTCTTTTTTTTTTTTTGTAAATGGGATTTGCAAATTGTGATTTATTTTAAAATTTTCGATCGGAAAACAATTTCTCTATTGCTAATCGTCAGATATTTTATTGCATCGTAAATTCAATGATGTGTTTATTTAGTTTTCGAGCGTAAATTGCAATGAGAAATTTATAACTATTTGGCATTTTGCATATTGCAAAATACCTATAAATTTGATGCCTTTTTTTTTGCTAAAGTTTGCAATATTTTGTTGGAATAATTCAACAAAATTCAAACGTAAACTGTTAAAATTTCATTGCAATGTTTATTGTATTAAATGCAATAAATTTGCAGTATATTCATTAAATTTGCATTGCAATAAATTCAGTTGGCTAATTTCATATATTTTCATCATCGATCATCGAATGATAATAGTGAATGCTATAAATCGTTGCAAAGCACCAAGCTTGATACGAGGCATTTATCCACGCCACTGGCAAATTCATTGCAATGGACTACCGCAATTGCAGATTTGATTAAGCTTTTCTTTCATTGCAAAAGAACTAAACAACATTTAAGTCCGAATTTTTTTTTCTATATTTTGATTTAAATGTGAGGTATACGCTGGAAAATGCTGTTAGATTTCAAATGAAATAAAAAAAAAACTTGACCAAGTTGAAATGCGTTGGATGCGAGTATAGGTTAGGGCTCGAGTTCTATTTGTTTCTTATACTTATTACAATTTATGCTTATTATAAAGGTAATATTTTTAACGATAATTGCTAACACTTCGAGTCAAATTTGTGCAAATTTAACGCAAATAATAGAAGCGAATTGCCGAACGTAACGTTATTTCGAGAAGTTTCAACTCATTTAGGTTCAGTTATACATTACTTCATCTTTAATAGCATAAAAAAGAAACCTCGTGAAAACCTATTAATTTAAACCGATAACCTATAATTGTTGTGCTATTCACCTGCTCACCTGTTCATTATGACATCATCTCACCTTTGATAGTAAAAGACTAACTAGCTAACGTTCGTACTGCTAATGTAATGTCGCGTTCATAGCTAGTAAAAATCACTAATAAACGCGCTGATATAATGCAACATTTTTGATGCGGAAAATTCAAAAAAAAAAAAAAACGAAAAATTATTTGATTGTAGGCTCGAAAATGATTACCGGAATATTATGAATGCCGTTGTTTACTAATGAGGTAGGCGAGGTAATATTTGGGGGGGGGGGGGGGAAGTGGAGATCAAAGGTCAAATATCGTTTTATGGATCGTAAGCTTTTTCTCATTCTTTCTCGTTGAGCATTCTCACGTCAACTTGAAATCTTTTTTTTTTTTGCATAACAAGAATTCCAATCTATATTTAGGTGGTTCATTTTAAAATTTATTTTCAGCAATATTTTACTTACTTGTTTTTCAAGTTATTAGTAAAATAGTTATTTATACTATTAGTAAAAATATTAGTAAATAGTTATTAGTAAATATTAGTAAATAGTTATTTATACTTATTAAGAATAAAAACTATTTATCTATTTTTTAATAGTTATTAGTAAATAGTTATTTATACTAGTAAAACTCGAATATTAGTAAAAAATAGTTATTTATACTAGTAAGAATAAAAAAAACTATTTATCTATTTTTCAAATATCAATAAAAATTATGCACAGTAGAAAAAATTACTCATAAAAAAAATTCTCAGCTATAATTTTATCCATTATTGAGCATCTTTTATGCCATCATAATGAATATGATATTAATTAAGGATATTTTTCTTGTTCAATCAAGCAAGAAGTACATCTGAAATATCAAATACACTCGAAAAATATTTGATTTGAAGAGAAGGGGAAATGTGTTTCGATAGGATTCACACTTATCGATAAACGATTTCTAAGGATATCGAATATTCTTTTTGCCAACATCAAAATCTTCTAATTTCGTACTTGTAAAGTTTTACAGCTATGCGTTTTTCGGTTTTTTTTTTTGTTTTGTTTAAACCTTGCCAAGGTTTGTTTAAACCTTGCCAAGTTTTTTGTTTTGTTTAAACCTTGATCGTTCTTACGTAAACATGAGCATCTATACCTCTAATTTCAACTGTACACCCTTAGGAACATCTTACAACAACACACTTCAACTTGTATTTTTCTTCTTTTATTTCCTTATCTTCGCTAACTCGAATTCTCTCACTTCGGTCTATGTGAATGGTTCCGATTGAATCGAAACGATATTTTCCTCCTTAAAAACAATAGGTTATAAAATTGGAAAAACCAAATCCAGAGATATTATTTTATAACTTGCTAAAATCCGTTTAGGCGAGAAACGAATCCAAGTTTTTGGGAGATCTGATCCGAGGTCTTCCCATCGTTACATATCCGAGCCCTAATCGAACTGATCATAACCCCATCATTTGAAAGTCATGGCATAAATCATGAACAATTACGATAGTGATACTTGATGGCATAGTAGACCTAAGGAAGACCCTCAAGGTGTTCACGCTCGCAAATCGAAACCTTTGAGAAAAAATTAAATGAAACTTAGCGATCATTCAGCAACGCTGAGATTGGAATTTCTATTCTCTAAGACCACCGATTAATTACCGTTTACGGTCTTTGTTCATTTAGCACAACTGCACATAGCCTTGGAAAAATTTGAGGTGCTATGGACAATTTTTTTTAAGTTAAACTATGCAAAAGTTTCTTTCTATTATACTTTACCAGTAAAAAGGTATAGTATGGTTTTAAGAAATGAATTATAAGTAAAGTGTAGTGTGATACAGTTTGTGGGAATATCATATAGGCGACGAGAAAATCTAACATGATAAAATCATGAAATTCTTCGGCAAATAAAATACAATGTACTGAAATTCAAGCACTCCGAATTCATTGTAAGTCGTATGCTTTTAAGACTCCGGCTACCAGCTAGAATGAAACCGGAGTCAACGCACGATAGCTTGAGTCCGTTGTCTTTTGTGATAGTAACCGGAAATGCGTTTAGTTCAGACCTTGCAATCCGTTCCTTTGATTCTCTCAGGTCGGACTGTCATTCTAGTTAATAAAATTTAACGTTAGCTATAAATTTTTGCAAAGGCATGTTTGTCTCTTCGTTGAATATTTTCGAATTGCCGACGAACGAAGGTTGAATTAGTATTTTAGTGGATGCGGCGCATATGTCGTGGGAAAGGCAAGCGGGGCAAAGGGAAATGTTCCCCATATTTTTCGTAGGCAAAGCATAACTCCTGCTCAGTCTTGTTTAGTAGACCGTGACCGCAGCCCGGGGGAATGTGCAAAGTCAACCTGCAATCTGATGAAATGCTCTCGTTTTCTGCGGCATTTCCGCCCAATTTTGGGCCCCATGAGCGTTTTAGGGCGGTGGCCATGTTTTGCTGGTTAGGATCTAGCCGCACTTTATTTTCGGTCTTCCTTTATCTTGATTCGAAGAGTAATCGTGATCCAGGTGAGAAATTGTATATAATAAAACAGAATATTGCTTATAAAAGTTGAGGAACCGATAATGTCTTTATCGAATCGTTTAAGGAAATGGATTGAAAAATGCTACAATTGTTTGAAATTTTAAAGTCAATAAAATAAAGCAATGCATTCTTTGAAGATCCGGATAAATTAGCTACCTATCAAGATGTCCAGGTAGAGGGAATTCCAAGAAATAGAATTTTCAATCCAGAATAATTTTTTCTTCGCGGATACATTTATCCGAGAAACTCAGCTTAATTGAACTAAATTAAATTGATCTGCGTCCTAAAATTTGCAGTCGCCAAGACGTTTGAACAATAGGGCAACATAGTCGAGCGCAGCTGTATATAGACAACCTGTCTTATTAAAGAAATACGGTGTATAGTTATGGTTTAAAGGAGGGAGGGGGGATTTTGTTAGCTGGCTATTATCATTAGCTAAATCGTTGGATATTAACAGAAATTTCAATGACATTAACGAAGGAGTTCATAATAAAAAACAATAAAAGATGACACTTATACTATAGTCGCATAAAACTTTGACTTTCAAAAACATTATTAAGTATTTGCAGAGGAAAAAAAATTGAGATCATTTTTGCACCGATTTAATATACATTTATATGAACTTATAATATATAAAGTAACGAATATGAATTAATTCCTCTATTCATTTTTTTATTGTTTTTAGAAACTATTGCCAACGATTCACATAATAATATTGAATTTGTGCTACGGAATTGTCTCTCTTATACCATATTACTAGAAATAAAATTTCTGGGCTTATAAATTTTTGAGTTGTTTTTTAAACAACAGTAAAATATGTCATCTATTTCCCCTAAACTGAGATTACTTTTTTAATTTTGAGTTGTCTAATCGTATGCAGTACTCTCTCCTCCAAAAAGCTGAGGTGGAACTTTTTTTTTCAAGTTTCAACGGTCATTATAAGCGTTTATAAGCACTAGAAGCACCAGTATTTCTAACTTGAAGGGAGAAAATATATGTTGGGAAGAAGTTGATCCGAACAATAAAGTTCTGCACTTTCAAGAGACAATAATTTTTCAATAAAAACACAGAACATATATTCAAGAAAAAATTCGACTGAAATGTAAAAAGTTTGCTCTTAGGACGATAATGGAGGGGACGAGGATGGGGAGGGGACGACGAGAAAGGAAATTGGAAGTTATAGTAAATATTAATATTACTAATGATCTCTTTGACTACAATATTGCTATAGTTATATATGGATGTTAGTTTCCGCTAATAATCGTTTCTAAGGAATCTTCTCTTTGTGGTATTGTCCTTTTTCCATGGATTAACGAATAAAATTTGGCGCATAGAATGCATCATATATGCAAATTTTTGATGTATTCTTGCATCGCATTCAAGTATGCTTCCGCAATGCACTAATTTGTTCTGTACTTTACTGTTCCGCCAACTTAATTTATTCTCTAGCTTCCTGTTCTTCTAACTAATTCATTCTGTATCTTTCCGTTCTTCCAGTTACTCGATTCTATACTTTCACTTATCTCAACTAATCTATTATGTATTTTCCCATCTCTATCAACTGTTTTCTTCTATATTTTTCTGTTCCACCAGTCAATTTTTAATCTCTCTACTTTTCTGTTCGTCTAACTAAATAATTTTGTGCTTTTCTGTTGCTATGACTTCCTGTTCTTCGAATTGATTTAGTATGTACTTTCATAAGCCGAAAAAAAAATCGATATTATCTATTGATATTTCATAATCACTAGTTGTTCTATGCGATTCTATTGTCATCCTCAATTCTAGAATATTTTCCCTTCTTTGTTTTCCACATGTCTTTTCAAAGGTATTTTTTTTTCCATCTTTGGAACTATTTCTTTCGAGTGATTTTCTTTTTTTCTCATGTGTCCTCTCTCAATTGTAAAATACTTTCGTTTTCATTTCTATCTCTTTCATTTTTCTTCATTTTTATTATAATATACTAAATTCTTTATTAAGAAATATTCCTATTTGTGTTTAATTTCTTGTTTATTTATATGTTTATTAATTAATTTATTTATGCTTAATTTATTTAATTTAATTATTTATTAATTAATTAATTAATTTAATTTATGCTTCTATTAGTCGATTTATTTACAAAGGAGAGATGCAATCAGTCATAGTTTTAATGAGTAATTTCCTGATTTCTAATTCTTTTTTTTTTGATTAAAAAAAGGCAATACCAAAATTATATTAGTTATTAAAGTTATATTTTACTATGTATCCTCATAGTATGAAAATCGTATAATGTAAAGATTTATTGAGAAATTTTTAAAAGGTCTCTGCTTTTTTTTTGGTGTAATATGTTATCATTTATTTTGTCGGTTATTTTTTTTTTTTTTTTTTTATTTTTTTTTTATTGTGAAGAATATTATTCTTTCGTTTTTTTTTAAAAAATATTTTCCTCGAATTGAAATTATTTCTTTTATTTCATTATTTCAAGATCGATCATTTAAAGAAATTTTTTCTCCTCATATTATTCTTCACAAATAGATATCACAATTAAACCTAATATATTTTCATATATAATTAAACAATTGTTTCTAAATCTCCTCGAAATGCAGTAATGAAATGATATCGTTGAGTAACATCAAGAAGAATTGGAATGTAGAAGAGTAATAGTGCTAAGTAGATAATACTTACCAGCGTAGTATTGGAACGGACCTGCAAAACTGATAGGTAAGAAGGAGGAACCAAGAGGGGGGGGGGGGGGGGGAGGGGAAGTGATGATAGTGAATTCCAGGCAGGTAATAGACGACTATCATAGACGAGATGAACATTTTCATTCTTTAATTTCCATAAGCAGAAGGGATTATTCTACTCGCAAATCCCGATTTATGTGAAAGTTTCACGACTGAAAAAATTTATTGAAGAAAAAAAAACTGAAAAATTTCTTTAATTTATTCAAAAAATTTTCGTATAAATTAGTAAAAATTTTTTAATGATTAATTTCATTCATTATAAACAATTATTTCTTTAATATTAAAAAAAAAATTGTTTAAAAGTTTTTTCAATTTTGATGTATTTTTTAAATATTTCATTTTTCTATATTATCATTTATTTTTAAAGATTTTTTTTTCCCTTTCGATTTGATTTTTTACTGAATTTTGAAATGAGAATACAATTGTATATTTGCATTCGTCTCAATATTCGTTAATGCCATTCTAATGCAATCATTATTTTTATCACATTTGCTCATTCGAATATAAATCTTAAGTGTTGAGATCATTTGTTCTATCTTTTTTTTTTAGTGCTCTCATTCATATGCTATTATCTTTCTTTTTTTCAATTCTCTTAATCGAAAAAATTCTTCTCAGAAGCTTTTTTTTTCGTTGATATTTTCACAATATATCGTATTTCGTTGAAATAGTGCATCAAACATTACTTCTCATTTCTCTCAAATTTCATTTCCATGCGTAGTTCTTCTCTTAAAGAGTTGATTCTAATTTTTTTTTCCACCCTAAATTTCGAGATTAATGGAAACTGTTTTTTTTTATAGAGAGAGGGAGAGGGAGAGAGAGAGAGAGAGGGGGAAAAGAGAGAGAGAGAGAGAAAGGATCTTCCCAGAATATTTTCTACAATATTGGAAAAGATGTTTTCATTCTTTCCTAAATATGGAGCATTATTGCGGAAAAAGGTGAAATGCAATATGCAAATTTTTAAATAATCGAACAATTATTTTTCAAATTTATTAGTTTCCTATTGCATGGTTCAATGCATTTTTTTTCTATACTGTAAAATTTCATTTACATATCATTGAGGATGAGAGTCTCAAATTCTGCACAATCTATCTCGATGTGAAGTTCCATTGTTCCTCCTCTATAGTATCGGATTATGACTTCATTTGTAAGGATTTCTGTAGAAAGATGAGATTATTATGGATATTATTTGTGTGGGAAATAATTTAATGGCCACCATTTTACAATACTAAATCCCTTTAGGAAATATCGCTGATAATGAATTTCCGGTTCCGGATCGTTAGAAGCACTTCCGGTTATGGATCGTTAGAAGCATTTATTAGATTTTCTAGTTACATTTTCAAATATTTTCTTTTATGCATAGTTTTTTTTCATTGTATTTTTTTTTTAATAATCGTCATCTATGAGTGAAATTTAACGTTTTTTTTTTAAAACTAATCATTGAAAATTTTTTAAAAACAATATTATTTAATTCAGATAATAACTATTTATAACTTAGTGGAATATTTCTCTTTTATATTATGAGAATTAAAAATTGCATTTCTCAAAGGGATTGAGATGAAATAATAGTTGAATAGAATAAAAGTTGGGGTCATAAAATATAATCAAAGGGGTTTTTTTTTGCCAATTTAAATTAGAGAGATACTAAATTTCCAATTAAAAGGTAAACATTTATTCATATGGTGTGAATGCATTTTTTAAAAAAAGATGTCCTTATATACTTTACTTTCTCATTTCTCTTGATGTAAAGTAACTAAAATATGAAGAAAAAAAAAACTTGGCAAAAATTTTGAATTATTATGACTGAAAAAGTAATGGTTTTGAAATATGAATGAATCAACAATTAAATTTATTCAAATTTAAATATTTCTTCTTTTTGAGTGATAAAAATAGTGATTATATGATAATATGTGATAAAAATTTTCAAGAACTTTAAAATATTTTTATCATCGATCAACAATGATCCGATATTACTGATAGCCTATGTGATTGCAAATAATATCGGATAAAAGCTAGCCGATTTTTTTGCTATTCGCAATCACAATATTGCTATATAGAGAAGCGATCATATATTGCGATGATATACATCGATCGACGTTAGTTCTATTATGATCCCTTCACTATTAATACTAATTTCCATAAAATGCCTAATCATATCAATAAAGTCTTATAAAATTTCAATATCGATTTTATTGTCAATGAACGGCTCGAAATCATTCGGTAAATCATCGCCTAACTTAATGCAAATTACTGATATAAGATTTTAAAGTTAGACTTCACAGTGAATTTACATGCATATATAATTCATTCGAATTAGATTTTAAAAGATATTCTAATATTTACTAAGAATGGGCCAATTTAATTTCATTCAAATTTAACGCTAATTCAATCTCAGTCCGCTAGGAAATGCGAATGAATTTTTGGAGGATTTTGAAATCATATTAATCCATTATTGATGTATAGTTTGATATCTGCTCGATCATTTGTTGGAATATATTGATCTCATTTCGATGAAGAGATCTTCAGCTGAAAGAAGGGTTCAATCATGAGGTCATTTTCTTTTAAACCAATATCGTTGAATAAACGATCATTGTTGTAACGAGAGGACAAAATTAATGAAAAGCGCTTTTTAGATCCATAATAAAAAGCGCATGTTTTACGTTTTGATAATATTTTACTCTCTATATTTGTGATTTTTATAGTTTAAGCTTCATAATATGTGGTAATATTGAAGGATTACGGTATTACAACAGAGAATGATTACGAAGAAAAAAAAAAGTTTAGTGAATTTTGCGCGATTTTTTATTGAGCGCGTTTGTTTTTTTTTTTTTCTTGCAGCGCGTTTGTGTGTGGGGGCGAGGCACGGTTGGTTGAGTGTTTCTTCCAATGCGCTATAGTCCCGCCCACTGCACCGGTCCAATTGCGCATTAGGGATGGCCCTAGACGGCAGCAGTGTGTATACGGCGGCAGACCTTCCCGCAGTCGGTGGATGGTTGGCTGCCGATATTTGCCCAACCGTAATCCAGCATCATTTGCAATGGTTTTCGGTAAAGTAAAGGGGAGTGATAATACCGTCCACCTTTAGTTGATGGGTTAAAAAAACGCTCTTTTTCTTCGTTTTCAGACTCGAAATACCCAGAGGTTCCAAATATAACCTCAGCATCGTTGAGCATTTCGTTTTACCAACTTAAATTGTACCTCTTTCGTGTTAATGAATGATTGTTTCGGATGTCTCGAGAGTTTTTATAGAGCTATTTTTGCTTCTATGGTCATCATGCATTGAATAGTTTGCAGCCGATCATTCTGGAATATTTCCTAATATATTCCAATTCATCTTGGTAGATTTGAATCAAGTTTTGTATATTTGCATTTATGCTCATATATTTCCAACTTGAATATATCAACGTTTATATTATCAATAATACTAAATATTAATAGAGTCTTTTTTTTTTCGTTGAACTATCACCGCATTATAATTAAACGAATATTTTCCTTATCGATTTCATTTATACATCTATCAATTCTCTTTCTTTTTGCAACGTATGCAAATTTACGCAATTATAGTTGTCTCAGATTCGTCGTATTAATATTAGATAATATTTTAGCGATAGTATATTTTAAATAGTATAAGAGATTAGCTAATGCTCTAATTTTATTCATTTTGTAGCGATTTTCTGCTAATATGCTAATTGCTATTCTTATTTTGTTACACTATTTTAAAAATTATCTTTGATTTGTTTGATTGACCACTTTCAAAAATGTGTACGTCAAGTATGCAATCCACTTGGATTTATTTTTGTTTACTGTTTATCTCTCAGATAATTTGATCTAAAATGTTCCACTTTCATTGAATAAATAGAATAGAATTATATAAATGTAAGATAAAATACCGAACAGGTAGGTTTACCTAACTTTTTAATCGTTTGCACCTATCGTTTTATGCGTTTTATTCAGTTATTGCTAGGTATCTAGATGGAGCTCATATTATGTATCGATATGGTTTCATTTTATACCTATAAACGTTTCTTGCAACTAATATACCATACAATTGTGATAATATTTTTTGAGATTTTTATTCAAATTTATACCATATTCCACTCGAAGAAGTTCGGCGTAATGGCGATATCTTTCATGTTCTATTCTCTTTTCGTATCTTTATGTAAATATTTTGCGTTATCTATATTAGAGCAATTCTATGTGTCTATTTAAAATTTATCACCTCTTCTCTTAGTTAATATTTAAACTGAATCGATTGCAAGTATTTTATTTTAGTTTCGGTGTTTTTTATTTCTTTGAATAATCCCCTTTAATGATATTTTCTATATAATTATACGTAATTGATTTGCCTATATGAAGCCGAAAGGAGAAGGGAAATTATAGGCTTTTTTTTTCATTTTACTAAAACGTAGGCAATTTTGAATCCCCTTATACTAAAATTACTATTGAATCATAGATTGCAATTAAAATAGTCGTTTAGGTGAATGGCTATTTTTCTCTATGGAAATGAAGATCCAGAAATCCTAAAGATCCTGAAATATGAATCTGATAGAGATAGCAGTGCACTTGTCACGAATAAAATCGCTCCATTGCTCTAAAATACGAGCGAATAGTTTGTTAGTGATTTCAAGCTTATGAAGTTGACAGTTGCTGATAATACATTGCTTTCTATACGGTATCTGATATAGGGGTGCAAGAAAAGTAAACACATTGCAAGGTAATTTTTGAAGTAATGTCGTCATAATTGTAGATATTTGAAGATAGCATGGTGTTAAGGATGTGTTCGTTGAGAGCGTTATTTGACATTCCATAGTTAAATCCGAAAATTTTGGTTCGAATGAAAGCGGGATAGGGGATGAGGGGAAAATCGACTGACCTTTATTGTTTAACCTATTTATTTCGCATTACCCGCATGGAAAGAATTTGCTGAAATTGTTTTCTTTTTGGGTAGAATGGTTGGTGGAGGGGGGGGGGGGGGGGGTGGGGGGTTGGGGAAGTTAATCGGTCAAACTTGGAAGTTTATGATTGAAATTCACGCAATTTGAGATGAAAATTTTGCAGAATTTTTCCACACCATCAATAATTTAAATTTATAAATAATAATATATTCATCTCATGGAGAAATTTTAATTAAAAAGAATATCACTAAAATAAGGCTATAAAATAAAGTATTGAAGGTTTATTGATAATTAAATTTATGGCTAATGCATAAATCATTTTTCATCTATTATATAATTTAACATTTATTTCTTATACTATCATAATGGTGTAGTTTTGATTTAAAGATTGCAATCTTTTAGTTATACGAGCGATTTCTCGTTTTGTTTGCTGCATTGCTATCTATTACAGCAAAATTCTCTATGTTTATTGTCTATTGAACAGATAGAGAAAAGAAAAAAAAAATTTTTTTTTGATATTATTTTCAATATTATTCCATTCAAATATTTTGAAACGCTATGATGTATTTCCTCTCAACATTCTTGTCATACTTGTTTGCACAAATATCGTTATGTCATAGTTATTGTTCCTACTTATTATTATTATTTTTTTTTTTTTTTTATTATTATTTTTATTATTATTTACTATCATTATTAACTATTAATCATTATTAATCACTGCTATTATTAATTTTATTGTCATCGCTCGTATTATCATCTGCTGTTATTGCTTTCCTTTACTCTAATTTTTACTATGGTTATTGTTATTGTTAATCATATTTTTTTGGTACTACATTCATTACTATTAATATTAGTACTGATGTTGCTATTCTGATTTTATTTTTTTTTTTTTTTGTGAAATAAAGTATTTTTCGCTTCGAAATATCGTTTTAAAAAATGATATCTGATCTTCAGTTTAAAAAAAAAATCTTTTTTTTTTTTGCAGATTGCGACGCATTGATTCACGAAAGCGAATTCGATCATCGTAAGCGTTGAGGAGGCCTCATTGTATTTCAGTGTAATCGATAACGTAATTTTCTAACAACGATCAACAGTATCGGTTCGTTATCGCGTCGCATAATCTCGTAAACTGTCGACTGTCGTTAAAGGCAGTTCAAAGATCCCATTCGAATATCCATCTATTTGATACGTTAAACGAAGAGCCGATATCCGAGGAGGGAGCCGATATCACCCACTTCCTGAAGGTTCGGACGTTCAACTGAATTATTCCTTTCAGTTGACGTCACGATTCAAAGTATGTGGTGAAGCTCCCTCTGCATTAGCAGGATCATCGAATATTATACATTCGATAGATCATAGGCCTGATCTGTTATCATCATCGGAGATATAATCGTGCCAGGTCATTCATGGACAATCTGAGATGCACAGAATATCTATCCGATTCACCGTCCACATCAAACACGTTGAATGTTAATACCGCAGTGACGATCTCACAATCACGACGTCGCAGCGTAAAGATCACCAACGAGGAACGTTTCCATCATGAACAGGGCAGACTTGTCCTCGGACAGGTATGCTGCTATAATTCATTGGCTTAGTGTCGCCAGACATTTCCGCCACTAATCGTAGCGAGTTCTCAAGTCTCGAAAGCTTATTTGCGAACGCTTACACACTCCGTCTAATGCAAATAAATACAAATTAACGTCGTTATTCATTGAATTAGGTACGAAAGAATTCAGACAACAAGCTCCGGAGCAAGTTGATGGGGTGCAGAAACTCGTAGCTGAGATGACCTAGTGCTCTCTATTGAAGTGCGTGTGGTCTTTCTAGGTGAACTGGACGTGCTAGGAAACGGTGATTGTGTTTCTTTTTATGTTGCTGCAAGTTGTGATATTTTTGCAGACCATGGCGTTGATACGCAAAAGAGTAGTGCAACAAATACTTTCTAGCACCGGACATTTGCGCCCTTGTAGAAGTGCTTGAAATTTTTTGCGAACTCTGCGTTTCAGATATTTAGCCTATGCAACATTTTTGGAGTGGTCATTTGCGCCGCGAAGTAGAGACGACTAGCAACTTGAACTTATTCAGTGAAATATTGCTAAATGGTTTCTTGTTTCGCTTGAATCTTATAAAAGTCAGTCGATCCAATTATTCGATGTTGATGAAACGCATAAACATTCCAGAAAATTCGAGAAGCCTATATCCACTTTTTATCGGCCATTTCCACTTCGAATATTCGATCATCGAGATTTCCCACGTCGTATATCATCTTATCAAACAGATGCCACTTTCCTCTGATACTGCCCATTTTCTGTTTTTCTTTTGTCGATTAAAATTGCATATTTAAATTTACAATCCTCCCCCCCCCCTCCACACCCATTCCCCCTTCCCCTATTCCCATATGTCTTTCAGTTTTTTTGAAAATTCACTGATGCTATAAAAGATTTGGCTTATAGAAAGTAAAGTAACATTCTAATGTTGAAATTGCTCCGAGAAGTGGTGATGTGTTTTGTTTCGTGGTGTGTTTCATTGCGAATCGACTCAATAGCTTTTTAATATTTTTTTAGAATCGTCGTATAATTAGCACATCGTATATTGGTGATTTTATTTCGTTCGTTTCATTTTGTGTTTATCTTTTCGACTTTCTCTCTTGATGATCAATTTTCTTGCTTTGGCATTTGAGTTCTCTAGAGGCTGATATTAATTTTCTTTTTCTTTGATTTTTTTTTGTCTTTGTTGTTTTTTTTTTTCTTCAAAAATTGGAGTCGAAAAATAGTATATTTAACGATTAGAGATCCACCTGCAACAATTGTTATGACTGATGAAATTTAAATCTTTTATATACATATAAATATTCCACTAGAAGCTCAAACTCCTTTCTAATATTCGAAAAGTACGTTTAAAAGTATTCTTAATTGCTTTATGGAAGTATTCTATCAAAGTGGTCTTCCCATAAAAGAGCTGAGGAAGGAGGGAGGGGAAACGAATAATGAATGGATGGACTACCGTCGGAGATGAAGGTGCGAGATAAAATAGTTCATAAAAAGTGCGGCAATAAGTCTATTAAATTTAAGAACACATCGATATTGAGTTGAATAATATTTCTTCGAGTTTTTTATTTTAGTAGTGTGGAGGGTATGCAAGGAGGGACGGGGAGGGGGTGGGAGAAGCCGATCTAAAGGAGTGGATGGGATTGAAGCTGGAAAGAGGGAGGAGGAGGGAAGAGAGAGGAAGAATCCTATCGTCATAGTGCACTTTGCAGTTACTCTCACACTCTACTTATATATGCGAACGGCTATTTTCTCATTATTTGCTCTCTCTCTCCCTCTCTCTTTCTCTTTCTTTCTTTCTCTCTCTCTCTCTCTTTTAGTGAATATTCAGCGCTTTACGTCATTCGAACGGTACTTGCTATCGTAAGAGTCGATATCAGGCCGGGGGGAGAGGCTAGGAGAGGGGAAAGGATAGTTATCGCGGATGAGGCAATAAGAAGATCGCGATTTGGACCCCTCTCCTCCCTTAATCAGACTCACCTCGATTTCGATGAAATTTGGTTGGAAAACCCACCCATCCCCCCCCTCTCCACCTTCCATCCCTCCCGTTTCCTCACCGTTATCCCTTACTTTACCGTATATCGGTAGTGCTATGCATGAATGCATTGATTATTTATACATTGCAAAAAAAGGTTTTTGACTGAAAAAAAAGAGGAATAAGAACTATCGAAATTGCTCTCATTTCGATCGATTTTGCTCAAAAGATATTGATCGCTAAAAATGATAAGTATAAAACTGGATTTTGCAGTTACCTGTCAATAGGAAAAGGGCAGCACCTACCGATCGTCTTAATGCAGCTCAGTGGCCAAGTGTTTTGGCACTTTCCGATAAAGCTATACATCAGGTTCAGTCTTATTTTCATTAAATTATTTCAATTTTGATTTTTATATTTTTAAATATTTGTATTTCATAAATTTTCTCATTCGTATTTGAAATTAAAATTAGTACTGAAATTAAAATAAGTACTAAAATTAAAATTGAAAATAATTTTTTTTCATTATTTTACTCTTTTGATTTTTCATTTAACTCTTTTTTTTCTTTTCTTGCTTTTTAATCCATTTTTCCATCTTTTTAACTTTTTCATCTCCTCTAAGGTGATTTTTTTTTTGCTCCCAAATTTATGAATTATTTTTAGGATAATCGTTGCGTTGAAAGTATGTTCATTGCACAAAATTTCACCGCTGTTAGTGGCAATTACTTTTTGAGTATACAAACGCATATAACGGCAAAACATCGACAGCAGGCTGTTGAATGGCTTCTTGATGTGAGTCTTTCGTGATTTTTTTTTCGCTTATTATTTCTCATATTGATTTTTTATTTCCATTTTTTTTTTCATCGTCAATATATTTTCCATTTTCATTTTCATTTCTTCGGGCATTTTATTTTATTTGTTCATTTTTATTAGTTTCATTCATCATCGATAGGCTTGCTAATGATATTTTTGTGATATAATCGATTGATCTGGCTTCATTATCACCGTTGATCTCTTTCCTCTGCCAATTGAGGCAAAGAATTCATCGCAAATTCTGTAGGGATTAAAAAGAGTTGGGAAATCTTGAAAGGATATGAGTTCATGGCGCTAAGACAAATAGAAAAAAGTGTTCTTGAACGTATAGTTTCACGCTCCTTTCAAAAGTAATATGGCTTCCTTGGAATCGCGGTAACTCATACCTGAAACTTCAGATATGCGGAAGAAGATTTAATGATTTTCGCACGGAAATTAGAGAATTCAGGAATCTGGGTATATGATCTGATGTTGAGAAGATAAGGAGATGAGAGGGATCTAGGCTCATTTTTGAACGATACAGAAAAGTCATGACCTTCGATCCTCGAGTTTTTAGTGGAAGGATTTTTATAGGTATGCAAAGAGGAGCAATGTGAGCCGGACGTATTTCCACTAGCAGTTTCATATGTTGATCGCTTTCTTGGCGTACAAAACATTTTTCGTGATAGTCTTCAAGCGTTGGCAAGTGTGTGTCTTTTCATCGCTAGTAAGGTGAAAGCACCGCAGCCATTGAATGCCACCAGGATCGCGTACTACACGGATGGTGGTGTTTGTCTTCAGGAAATATTGGTTAGTCCTCATTTAAATCCAATGTTTATTACTCATTTATTTTTAGAGATTTTAAGAAGTAATGTCTCTCATGTTTATTTAAATTTTCACTGATCACTTATGAGGCCGGTGAGGGAGGGGGGGGGGGGGGGGGGAAGAGGAGAGGTGAGGTTTAGCAAGGAGATTTTTCGACAAGCTATAATGGGATGGGTACATATTAGAAGAATGGATGGAGTTGAACAATGGCTGGTGTCAATAATCTCTTGTGCTTTGTATACGTCATGATCATTGCAGTTGGATACATGCCTAATTCGAATATTATTTTCAAATATTGATTAATTTATGATGAAAAAGTTTTACTTTAGCTATGATTTGGAATTTGATTTAGTATCATTTTGTCGTAACTCGATTATGTAATCCATTGATCTGAGATATTAAATTATGAGTTGCAGAATTGGGAAATACTCGTGTTGAGCAAATTGAATTGGGATGTATCAACATCGACGGCGTTGGACTTTCTAGATCAGGTGGCTGCTCGTTATAGTCCCCTTCATGGTTTAGGTGATGCTTGTCGGAATGCAGTGCATCGAATTCAACTTGGTGAGCATTTTGTTCGTTGCTTATCTGTATTGAAAACTTTGTATTTGTTGTTTATTTTTTGTCTCTTTCTTTGGAGTCATAGTTTGGTGAAGAGTAGAGGGGGTATTCTCCCGCTTCAATATCTGCAGTATTCAACGGTAAGAGATTTCGTTGTCTTTTTGTTGATTTCATCGTGGAATCAGTCGGCGATTCGTTGAAGCCAAAAGGATTGCTGATTTCTTTGCTCGTCTGTGTGATCGTATGAATTAATTCGGTTACTGAACGCAACTAGTAGATAATTTGTAAGCGTAGACTTTATGCTTTGCACTTTTAAAATGACTTATGCAATATTTTATGTTATATAATATTACGTTATATGAGATATTTTATATTATTTGTTTACGAACATTTATTATATTTATTTTTTTATTATTTTATTTGGAATAATTGTGCCCGGTTACTGCGTTATTATTTTCATTATTGCTGCATTTATTAGATCCATTTGAAATTAACTGTTCAAGCCTAATTGCAGTATTATTTTTACATATTCATAGGGAGTTATGCCATATTTTGTAAGGTCACTGATATCGTGGCGCAAATGTCTCACGACATAACTCTCAAAATATTTTGTTGAAATCCATTCCGAAGAGTTTTTTCTTCTCCAGTTTTTTTGACGTACCTGATCTCACAATTTTTTTTCGAATGCAATAATGATGTACGATTCTAAATGCCACACACATCGTTCGTTTTTTTTGGCAACAATGAACGTTGGCGAACGAATCGGATTATCACTCAAAAGTAGTGTTGTGTGTATGTATGTGTGTATATAATTTTTGTTGGTTTGCGTCAATAATTCACCATCTCTTTTTTTTGCATCGTATCGACAATGTTGATGATGGTGATTACATAATATTTGAGCATATTTCAACCTTAATTCCAACCTTACAACTTTTTAAAGGATTATTGCATTTGATATTAAGCGTTTATGGAGAAATTTAAAAAATAATAGAGGAAAATTTGCAACTAGAGATAAAAAAAGAAAATATTGATGCTTTTGATGAATTTTTTTTCGTGAAAAGAGTAATCCACTGTTTATTATTGAATCCTCTGGAAGAAAAAAGAAATGCATCAGTGTCGAGGAGAACTGATTGTGTACTTTGTAGTTGTGTAGAACGTTAACGTGGAAGGTGGTTAAACAGGTAGGTTGCTAAAAGTATACCTGGAAGGTAAGCAGTACTGGTGGAAAAAAAATTTGTGGAAGTAGTGGAAGTACGCTCGATTAAGTATAGCTGGATATATTCCCTTGCCACTTTTTTATAATGCGGCCTTATATAGTTGTTATCAAATGGCTGTCGTCTGTCATTACTAGAATAAAATGGCATAGACGGTTGAACAACTCAAATGTTAAGTTCTATTTAGTTACTCACTTAATAACCATGAATGAGAGGGGGTGTCGATAGGGGGCAGAAG
The DNA here is from genome assembly GCA_013433145.1 of Ascaris suum. Taxonomy (NCBI): domain Eukaryota; kingdom Metazoa; phylum Nematoda; class Chromadorea; order Rhabditida; family Ascarididae; genus Ascaris; species Ascaris suum. Next base: position 2,080,763 of record CM024184.1, on the reverse strand, counting down.
AAGGAGGTTCCTACAGGGAACAGGAGGAGGGGATCGATAAAAGACAAAAATAGGTGGGGGAGGGGTGAGGGTTTCGGTGAATTTTGAAACAGGGGTAGTAGAATGGTATATTTTGACAGCGGTCGTGAATACTATCCGTGTTTTTGGTGTAATTTGTGTTTCATCGTTGGTGTAATCTAAGCGACTCTAAGCCAAACGCCTTAAGGGCCTTTAAAGGGCAAACGGCGCCATTGCTATAAAGTTTATATATGCGTTCTCATGCGCCCTAATATTATCCTTTACTATCATAAATAAGCATTGATAACAGCTGTTATACCTTCTTAAATTATCCTCATATTTTAAATGTCCTGTTTTGGTACGATCTTGGTCATCTGGTGAATCCTGAAGTCGAGCATTTCTGGATGCATCGAACTCGAGCAATTAGTTATGCATCAAGCTGGAACCTTTCGGTATAAATCGAATTCGAACACTTCAGTATATGATGAAATCATTGGGGATATGTGTGCTTCGAATGAAAGAATTAATGCTTTTTTGCTTTATCTCTGAGATGAGCAGATGGGAATTTGGCAGTTTTTCTGAGTGATTTGAGGCAAAGATGGTTTCTAAGATCGGGTCATCGAACGTGTTGCTAAGAAAGCGATATGGTTACATTGTGTTGAAGGATGTTAGGGTGGTCATGATGTGAAAGATTCGATGGTGCACGGCTCGTTGCGTTTATTGCAGGATTCATTTGACACAGTTGAGATACTCTACGACGTTCTCTCTTTAGTGGTGATACAGCTAGATACGTTCGTTGGTTCAATTTCGTTCTTTGTGCAAAATGAGAAAGGAATGAGAGGATAGGGGTGGTTGCGCTTATAGAATGACGAACTGCTGAGTATGTTGTTGCCAGCGCGAAGTCGACAGCCGCTCGGTTGGTCAGTCATGCAGGCACGCAACCACTGCTGTAACTCACACATTGTGGAAGATGGATAGCCTTGGTGCCTTGGTACCGCTATTCCAAAGTGCTAGAAGTCGTTTTCCGTTCACCGTTCATAGACGACGATCGCCTCTTCGTCGACTCAGTTGCGCAATCCCCCACCTCCATTGTTCGCACCGACACTAATATGTATTTGCGCGTTGAACGTTATAAGTTCAGTAAAGATTTATATGGGCACAAATCTGAGAGAAACTTTTGCACAAAAGATACTGTGAAAGTTCTTCGATATCACAGAAAGTACGAATATGTCCGTCGAGAACTTCCACTGAAGATGGCTCTTTGTAAGTATTAAGAGATACTATGAAGTGTTATCGATTGGTCTTTTGGAGAGAGAATTTAATATACCTAAGGAGCAGTGCAGCTAAAGGTGTAGGCAGTTTTCTTCGATAGAGATGGAGATCCGTTTGCCATGATGATGTCGCAAAATTTTTTGCTACGTCTCTCGTTTCCTTGACTGTTTCTTGTCTATGTGCCGACTAAAATCCAATGGCAGTCGTTCTTCATATCTTCCATCTTCTTTGGGGATAGATCTGATAAAGGTATCGTGGATCTTTAAAGTAAAAAGTAAACGATTCGTTTAAATTCTTTCAAAATTCGCAGAGCGATCTTCATCAAACCTACAGATGCATTTTAACAGAACAGTGATAGTTTTTGAAACCCATGGGTTTATCGTTGTATGCATACTGTAGTATCCAGAGATTTTTTTTCCAACCTTAAAAAAAGCTCTCATCCTCACTAATATTTCGTCAAGACTGACAATCCGACTTTCATTGATTTGCGGCTAATGGTGCGATGCATCATAAATATCGTTGACTGTTAGTGTTACTCGATTGGGAGAAAATGTTCTTCGCAGTATGGAAAAAGAGCAATAAATTCGTTTCCGTCAATATTTATTCATAATAAAAGTTATTTAAAAAATAAGTGAATTTTTTTTTTGTTTAGAAATATTGATCGAATTGTTTTCAAAATTTTGTGACGATTTATAACGAGTGATTAGGTTAAAAGAGATATTACATTCAGCTATTGCTTAGACAATCGATCCATTAGAGATATTCATCGTGTTCACATGCTTGTTACTTGATGGATGTTTGCTAATATTGCTGCCACTTGGGAGACTTCCTATACGAAATATCTTTCCAAGAGGACGATGCCATAAGCATATCAAAAAAAGTAGTGGTACTGGTTGCTATGAGAAGAAAGCAAGCAATCGAAATGATGCCATATACGTATGCGTATTATATATATATATATATATATATATATATATATATATATATATATATATATATATATATATATATATATATATATATATATATATATATATATATGCATGTGTATATGTAGGAATATACTCCTTTTCTTGCCTAACTTTTAACTATCTGTTTGCCAAATCCGACGTGATGAAGGCAATGGCCGTTGACAACCGGGCCGTGTTGTAAAAATTAATGTGAGAAGCAAATGGCAATGTACTCTAGTGGGTTCCATTCAACCCATGTGGTATTTATGTTAATAATAGTGAAGAGTACAGTGAATATCAGCTGTATCGATGTGTTGTGAAATGAAGGACAGAGATGCCTCTTGCTTTGTTCACTAGGTGGAATATGTTGAATGAGAGTGCGAAATGATTTATCTTCGAGTGCTAAACATAAATTGATAGCGCGATTCCTGAATGTAGTTTTAAATGGAATTCTTTTTTGAAATTCTAGATTATATCGATCGGTTTTTCTCGACATAGGCTAGTGGCTTGGAGGGAGAGGAGAGGTGGTATAAAGAGACAGAAAGAAATTGGCAATTTGCCTTAGAAGCGGTATGATCTGATAGACTAAGGTCAAAGGATATTAAACAATTCAATTGAATTCCGACGAGATGATCCGTTCTCTATCTCTTGTTTTTTTCTATAATGCTTCTGAGTTATTAGATATGCGATTGTCGTAAAGTTAGCTCTCTCCCTTTCTTCCCATCCTTCATCATTTTCTTCTTTCATCTTTTTTTTGTCATTTCCTTTCATCCTGCCAGGATAGATCTTGTCTAAAATCTCAATAAGCCTCACATAATTCGTTGAAATCAAAATCCGCCGAGTGGATATTCAAATGAAGCGTTCAATGCGAATCGAAGTTTGTTGTATTCGTGTGGGGTCCAGTCGGGTACAATTCTTTCTTAGAGTGCCATCACTTCGCACATCTCAACAGTTTTAATTCAATTCGACGGCCCGCCTGCCGCTTTCATTTACATTTGAATCATCGAAAGGGTTTCATAAACGATGGCCACACACATACATCTAGACAATTTCAAGTTTTTATGGCCTTAGAAAAGGATCTACGTATACCCAATCTATATATACGAAATGAAACTAGTTTTTATCGTGAAATATCAGAATATAATCAGCCTATTACTTTAAAATTTACAAGTATTCTCTTGGGGATTGTAATATAGTATTTCTCCATGCTTCTTTTCTTCTAACATTTCTTTCAATTCCGATGAATTTGTGTTTAGGTTTACCTGGCAGGTTAATTAAATAAATTTCACAGTATGGCATTAGCTTACACTATATTGGGACTTCCGGCTCAACATTATAGAATGCATGAAACAGAATAAAGTGGAAGCATTCAATAGTTTGATGATGCGGCTTTAGCCATCATAACAGAGCGGTTGTGGTCTTCAGTGCTCCAGTCATTGGTTATAATTGGTGAGCAATACAGTTATCATACCGTTTATTTTATATCCCCCTCCCTTCGCTCTTCTTTCTTAAAAGTTAGTGTTAAGAAAAGGGAAATTCTGGATATCTTGTCAACATGGGAAGATGATATCTTCCCTTTATTTGAATAAATTTAATAGCCGAATATATGGAATTCAATCTGAATTCATTTAATTATGAATGGAAAATAATTTCGAATAATCAGCTTTTCATTTTTTCGTATCGTCGAATTTGATATTTGCAGTTAAATAGCAGATACAGTCCGGCAACTTTTACCATTAATGTCGAATCTGTGCTTATGAATTCGGCGCCTAAAATGAATCCATAGAAATTTTTCAATTTTTATGATTCAATCATTTAATAACCAAAAAAAAAAATGAAATGAAATGGAAAAGAGTGGAAATTTTATTTAAAAAAATTGCATCATTTATTAATTTAGATACGAAAATTCGATTTCAGAAATTGGATGTGTTTAGCCGAGTGAAGAATAAGAATTGCTGCTCAAAAATGGGTATAGTTGATGTGAGTGATCGCTCACTTTAGGGGGTAAACGGAATAAATGTGACGGGGATGCGGTGTACTTAAAGATTTGCACTATGTGGCCTCGTTTTTTTTTTTTTATTCCCTCATCGTTTAGCACGTCACTGTAAGTCTTCGTTGTCATACACGTGTATACTTGCTTTGAAATGCGCCAAAATACAAAGACATACCACTTTGAGAGAGAGAGAGGGAGAGAATAAGTGAGAGAGGGGTAGGAAGAGAGACCATGGTTTATTGATGCCTGTTATGAACGAAGCATTGGCGCTATAAAGCTGGGTATACCAGCTGGCTAGTTGTTGATAGAGATTTTTTTTTGCACACCGCCTATGCGGGAATTTCTGAGAGAGTACTAACTTGTTGCACGTCGAACATGTATGTTGTATAAAGCGGAACGGATTGAATCCTCAAACGTCCTTTTTTTGCATAAATAGGGATCGACTAAGAAGGAAGGAAGAGACCCAATCCAGTCAGTAGTTTCATTAGAAGGAATTTAAAACTGAACTGATAGGATACAGAAAACGGGACTTACATCAACAATGTTTTCGCTATATTTAACCTCTTCTGTAATGTTTTTCCATGTCGAAATAATTTCAGGACTTCTCAGCTGTCTCTCACTCACACTGTTTTTGATATTTTTTTTAAAGGGAATAATAGATCTCCTTTCCGATTTCCTCCTCACATCTAGTCTTTTCCGGAATATTCACGGTCGTGTTATTTGTAGAGAAAATCCTTCGAAAAATTAGTGGAGTTATTCAAGAAAAATATTCGTAATACCAAGCGGAATGCCTATTTCCTTGAATTTATTTCCCAAATTTTCTAATTTCTTTGATAAAGTAAATTAAAAAACTTGAAATATATTTATGCAAGAAGTTTATAAAATTTATGCAAATGCTTTTGCAACCAAGATAAAAGGATTTCTCATTGTCAATGATCTCAACAGATTTATATGTTGCATTCTTAAGATTGTACAAAGGAGAGCAAGGTATTTAATGCTTATCGCGTATGTTTCTTTTACGGATCAGATCATTTCGAGACGAGAGTAGATCGTCACTGATAGGCGCAACGTTTACAAATGTGATTCGAGTAAAAATATTTGTGAAGTTAATCGTAGATTGTATCTATCAATTGTGTCTCTCTAATCCTTTCATTCGTTCTTATTCATCGATTCTTCTCTTTATTTTCTCTCGTCGTCGAATTATACTGATAGGAAAATTTTTTTCGACAATTTTCTTTCTCATTTTTGCAATATTTCTCGCTGCTTTTTTTCACTGTCACACTTAAAATATTCATTGGGAGGTGTAAAATTTATGTATATATCCGATTGTTTATTTGTCTGTCCGCATGTCTTTTCCTGTGTATTTATGCATATCAGAAGGCGCTTAGTAGGTGAGGATATGGAACGTAGGCACATTTGCAACAATAGAGTTTGTCAACAATGGCATGCCTCGAATGGGGTCGTTCTTTGATATCTAGACAACGGTAATATTTATCAGCAAGCAACCTTATGGTGTTTATATTGGGAGATTGACGGTGGAAAGATTGAAAAACGGGGGGGGGGGGGGGCAACTGTCACTGAAGATGTGTTCTAGTTGTCTGTGAAAATTCTTCGATAACGACGTTTAAACTCCTTTTTTTCTTTTCAAACTTTGATAGGAGTAATTGATTTTAACTTTTATCGACATTTGAACAGAATTTTTGGAAATTTTGCTGCAGGTGAATCCGGTTGGAAGATGTACAGTAAGTGCTTCGATAAGTCAGAAAATCATACTAAAATCTATATCTATACTATACTGTATGATTCCGGAGATGCATGTTTGGGATGGGGATGGGAGAGGGAATTATATTCTAGAGAACCATTAAATTACCACTATGATAAGGACGTTTCGAGACGCCATATTCGTCATATTACAATATAAACAACTAGAATGTGGTAAAAAAAAACTTGTTCTCTTGGTTGGAAGCGAACCTGTGATATTCGATTTTCCGAGTAGATTCTCTCACTGAATAGCTATCTACGTAAAATTTGAACGAAAGTTTCCGATCCCACCTATCAATAAATTTTTCATTTCCAAGAAAACTTTTGTGTGGAAATTAAACACTAGCTGACTAAAATCGTTGGAGGTTTTCTGGGGACGGAGGGGTTCCAAGAATCTTCATATATGAGCTAGCATCAAATATTTTAAGAATTATAATTCCTCCATATGTATTACTCCTGTCGTTTTGCTTCTTTTCATTTCCTTTCCTTATTATTATTGTTTATTACCTTTTTCCATAGACGTTCATTTATATAGTTATAAAGGCTCTTCGTTATCCCCTGCAAACATTTTCAATCCACTTGTCATTCCCGCATCGATCAGTAAGTGTGGCAGTTGTAGTGGGTTCATCATTCGAGTGGATGCTGTAGTTTGGCAGATGTTTCGTCGGCACATTGGTTTATGCATTATTTTGTCAATCTCCAACAGTGACAAGATGCACAAAAGCGGATCAATCGTTTTCATTCGAATCAACGATGGGTACTGATGAAGAAAATCGTCGATTAATGAGCTATACTCACTGCATCGGTATTACCCATCTGGTATTCATGTGATTTGGGTGACCTGCAAGATCTCTAGAAGAGGACAAATTCTCGATCACTATTCTTCGTATACAATGAGTACTACAAATTGTTTACCATAGATTTGTAAGTAGCTGAACAAATCGTTAAGGACTTTTCACTTCCACGTCTACATTTAATGAACGACTGTTAGTGATTACTCGCTTTATTGCATCATTTAGTCGATCAGATAATGAAATTGTCAACGTTTACTGCTTAACGTCAACAGAATATTATGAGACGTGTAGTAAAGCATTTAATGAAATTCGATGATGTGAAGCCATGAGGAAAGTTAAGTGAAGGCATGAAATCTATGATTTATCGATAATCAGCGGAGTGATAAGAAGGATTCAACGAAATCGTTCGAATTTTTTTTTTTTTTGGCAAATCGCTTGCATGAGTTTTTTTTTATTATCACTAATTCTCAGTATTTTCCTATTATTTCCTTATTCTTTGCGTAATTGTTTCATTATTCAATTGAAGTTGGAAGGGATTTACTTACAGATTTGGGGAGGGGAACAATGTGCTTCCTTGGGAAAGATATCATAAGATTAGAGGTGATTTTATTGAAGGCAAGCTGATCGTTAGAATGGCACAAGCGGTAGATCTTTGAACTTTGAAGATAATTTGGCAATGGACAGGGACAATTATTAGTATACCGATTTATGTGGTCGATGCGTTGTATCGGCATCCTCTCAAATTGCATATGTATAGCCGTATTTGAATCATAAGAAGAAGAGCGCCAATTCGGGACGAAAAAGACCGAGGTTGAAGACCAATCGGGGAGAGAAGGTAAGATTGGAAGGACGGTCACATGGAACACCTGTCGCCAGAGAGGCATTCATCCACTCATTTATGCGACGCAATTCAAACAAGAGGAGCACAACGTAGCACCGATTAATGCTTCCACAGTACACCCATCGAGACAATTGGAATGCCTAATTATTAAGAACGCGCACTATGGTGGATCTGCTCGGGCTTTTTAAGCTTAGCTCTCACTCTCTCTTTCCCTCTCTCTCCCTCTTTCTCTATCTTTTTCTTTTTCTTTCTCTCTCTCTCTCAAGGGAGTGATCAGAAAAATAACGATGGTAGCGAGGTTCTTGGCGGATCAACGAGAGACTAGTGCATATGTCATGGCACAAGTATTTCTCATTGAACATCGTAACGGCGTTTGATGAAACCGCCCGATGATGTTTGTTAGGTTCTTATTCGATTGTATGCCCTCCATTTCGACGGTCACTCGATTGAGCTTAATTGCAAATTATCACGCATTCTAGCAATGAGGTAACTGAGGTAGCGACTGAAGTTTTTGTGTCTTGGTCTTGATTAGAATTGAATGTCGATGAATTTCGACTCCTTAATCAAGTCTTTCCTGTCTTTGTTCTTGAAAAGACTTCAAAATTTTTTAAAGTTTGATACATGTAATTTTTCTTCCATTATAGTTAGTGCGTGGAATGTATGCGTAATGCCAGTATGCATTAAGTTCTTTTATCGAAAAATTCTCTGCCTAGATTACGGCAGATATATAACCTATTTTTGATGACTATTCTGACTAGTGTTTCGTGAACGAATTGAAATGATTAGAAAATTAAGAGGGATTTCATTGTGGGTTCTGAAAGAGCATATGCGATCGCGATCCTCACGGCGAGGAGGAGGTGGATCGTGGTCGATGCTGTGCCAAAAAAATTTCGACCAGAAGTCCTAGAAAACTCCATCTCGGGAATTAATATGAAAGGAATGGAAAGGAAGGAGAGAGGTGATGGGAGGAGAGGGAATGGTTGACAAAGCATTATTGGTATTTGCACGGTAGGAATATAAGTGGATAGATGTATAAAGAGAGCACATAACAAAGCTGTTTAAACAGAATATGTTGGATAATTGATTTGTGTTTGAATATGTAATTAGCATCACTATGCAATACCATTTGTGCATTATTAATGAACTCGGTGGGTTTATTTCACAACGATAATGAGTAAATAAGTCAACGGAAGTTGAATGCTGCCTTCCATTCATAATTAAATTTTTATTTCCTATAAAATTTAATCATTTAAAGGAGAGGATCTAAAATGTTTGACATACTATGGCTTAATTTTATATTTGATCATCGTTTCGTACAAAACTATCTCGATTAATAAGAGCTGCAGAAATATTCTCTAAAAAACATAGCATGAAAACCTTCCAGAGAGAATTTTAGTGTTTAATTTAACTCATGACTATGTGGTTGAGGAGCAAAAAAACTGTCTGTACCGTAAGACATCGAATAAAACCCCAGGCGGTTATAATATTCATAAAATAGTTTTCTTATTGTCTCGTAATTATCCTAAAAACAAAACAATTTTCTTATTTCTTTATTTGAAGCGGGAGGGAGGTTAGTCGGAATGAACTTTCAATTGAGATGAGACGCGAATGTTCCTTCTCGTAAATTTTTCGAATGAGAGGAGATTATATTGAATTTTGTAAAGTCTTTCGTTTTGATCTTAGAAAAATTATTTGTTGCGTCATATCACGTCATTTTTTGATTTTTTTTTTGCGGCAAGATTTAAGCCTTTTAGTTGTTCGGTTAATCTTCACACTTATTATGGTTACACATTCCCGATTGATCGTACAGTATGGAAATTCCATCAATGTCGTCTTTGACAAGTTTTCATGTAATAATTAGTATAAATTGTTATTTTTTATTGAAAACGTTCATTTGTCTGTTGGAAAGAATTTTATACACATTCATGGCATTAAATTCTATCGTTAATTTCATCTGGTACCTCAAATTGAATCACAACTAATCACCTCAGCTACCTAGTTCGAGTTCTTTGTTACTTCAGATGATGTTTCTTTGAGGTGATGTTTTGAGGGTATGCCTCATACAGGTGATGTTTCTTCTTTGAGGGTATGCCCTTGTTTCGGCAACTTTATACCATATTAAAAGCGTTAAATTAAGCGTAAAAATATTTCGATGACCCGTTAGAGTTGTATAATTTTTATTGCATAGCAAGGGGATTCTCATCATTTGTGAAGGCGTCCTTGATTGATTGAAAGATTCGACGATATGTATCGATCACTTAGCGCAAACAATTCGTTTGCTACCGGAAGTTGAAGTCGAAGAATGATATAAATGCGTAATTGTTTGCAAGAGGATGCACAAAATACGCGCGCTCTTTTTGTTGTTATTTCTATCGGAATATGAACGCATACTAAACCTTCTAGAAATTCAACGTCGAACTTGATTGAGTAATTGACAGCCGATTATTGACAGAAGTGATGAGGTTGATACACTTTCCAAATTGTGAGATAGTTTTGTCATTTTTATTTATGATTTAATGAATTTAATACAGAGATAAATTTGTGATATTTGTAATTGTTGATTGCTGCTCTCAATTGTGCTTGAAATTTTAGCTGATAAATTTTCAAACAATATTTAATCGTATATATTTAAACCCATATACCCCTCCCATCCTTTCGCATACCTTGTAATCTCGAACTTTCTTCCAATGCCATGTAAACCTGAATAGCCCCTCTCCCATACTTACTTGAACAATTTTTTATTTGCTTTGAAGCTTCGGAAGGAGAATGCCTCCACCTCTTGTTTAGTACATCACTTCCTATCTCGATCATAAAATTCTTAAAGCAAAGTTTCGTTGATGCTTGCTGTTCGTTCGTTGATGCTTTTTTTGGAGAATGTTATTGAAGGTTCCACTTTTAGCACTCTTTTTTGCGTAATTTTTTTTAATTTGTGATTTTTCGATATATTTAATTATTTATTTCTATCCAGGTATACTGAAACCGTTCCGACCTCCATCTTTTGATGCAATAACCGAACAAAAAAAACCGGAAGTAAACAATCCCATAGCATCTTCTTTGTCTGGTTCTCCTAGCAGTGCGGCATCTCTTCGATTGTGCCCATTTTCGGCTGCCATACAGATATGTTGCCATATCTGTTGCGCTGAGACCACCGTCTAATTTCAGACTGGAGATACATTCATTCAAGGTAACATACAGTTTCTCAAGAAGTTTCTTTTTATTGGTTACATTAAAATGATGGAGCAGTGCAATAAGACGTCAGGCTGGCTGTGGGAAGAGAAAAGGAAGAAGAGGGGTTAGGGTGACGTAAGGAGGTGAGTATGGGAAAGTTGGGGTGAAGTTGGGGAGGGGGGAGATTGCGAGAGAAGGGGATTGAATGAGGTGTCAGGTGCCGGATGTATGCAGTCGATTTATCTACAGTTCGAGTCACGTTTCACTTTGCACATTCAACAATGCAAGTTTTCTTCGACTGTTGAGCGCGTTTTATCGCAGTTGGAGTGACGCATCATTTTCACTTTGTGGCGTACCGCTTGTTGTCCTTGGATCATTATCGAATGTGATTAGCAGATTTTACAGTCAGAGACATTTCATTTAAAAAAAAGTTTCCCTTGTGCTTGATTTGACGATAGTTAAGACTATCTGCTTGAAAAGAACGAGGCATTTAAAATTAGCGAATAATTTACGGAGGGAGGAGGGGAGGAGGGCAATGAGAAGGGAAATGATGTGGGAGAGAAGATGGGAGTATCATATATCATCTCCAATGTGCAGGAATTTTTTTTTAAAGGATAGGAATAGAAAGGGGAGGATGAGCGTCATTTCAGGAAGTCGTGGGAACAGAGCGCCTCTCTAAGCGCTTTTTTGAATCCACTAATGGGTATACCGGTAGATATTAATAAAGCGAACGTGTTGCTATTATTGGAAACAACAGGTGTTAAGCAGTAAAGCTTGGACTGAATGAAGATAGTAACCCTCTTCTTTCACTTCCCTCAACTCTTTCCCGTGCTCTCCTCTTGCCCGGCCTCTGATCGTCACCTTGTAAAGCCGATCCAACCATCCCCCCTTTCCCTTCCCCGATCGCTCTTGAGCAGAGTGGATGGGTAAATGGCGATTGCATTTGAGGTAAATGCGCACGTTATTGCATTGGATGTCATTTTTTGCCATTAAAAAATATTTATGTCATAAAAGAGCATTAAAAAATTCGCATAATTTTTTCATTATCTCTCATAAAGGTTCACCGGTGATCGATGTTAAGTTATTAGTGGAATAGTGGATTGGCATCTTCGAGATATCGGTTCTCTCATTTTCGAATACTCTTGAGTAAAGAAAAAAATACCGTATCGTTTATTTGGAGGAAGTTTTTTTGTGAAGAGAACGGCAGAACATTAGAGAATAGGATTAATGCCATTCGGAGATTTGCCCTCATCGGTTTGTTATCGTGGCAGTGGTGATGTTGAAGAGAGCATCGAAAGGATTGAATGCCTCAGCAGGCGTCCCAACCGGTTACGTAATAGTTTATGGGTTGAGTATACAGAGAGTCATGTTCAGGTCGCAGTTGGCATATAGCTATTTCCTTAATGGCTAATGGAAACGAAGCAACTCATGCTTTGACCTATAGCAAAATTTCCCTGGTGTGATCGTTTTTTTTTTTTGAGAAAGAGAGAGAGAGAGATCCCGGACTGCCCATGGAGGGATGTATGGTGGGAAAGGAAGAGGAAGGTATGTGGTTGTGATGAGTTGATGCTTAAAGTGGCGGTATTGCAAGCCATTGAAGAAAACATTTCCCTCGGAGAATCATTGGAAAATATCCCAGAAGAGGTTCTTTTAAAAAGCGCAAATCTGTAGAGAAAGTTAAAATCAAACGATTTTTTTCTCGATCAAATTTTAAACTATGGGATTCTTGTCTCAAATCGGCATAAATTCAGCGTACTAACTGCCGCTGATATAGTAGAAGTTTGTAATTGAATGAACTCACAAATATAGCCCCCATCCGGTCGCCCAAGTACGACTCCCTTATTGGATGTATATCTCGCCTGAAATTTTATAAGATTGATATCGAAGTCTTGTATTAAATATTTTCATATGAATCTCATCTTCGAATGCTGTTATTAGCGGATGGACTCTTTATTTTCAATAAAGTTGTAAGCACTTCTGCATTCATATGCAAATCAAGTGTGAAAATGAATTTTTTTTGCATAAAAATTGTATTTGCATATGCACTTTAATTTGATTGAATTCAAATCGTTACTGAGGATATTCTATTAATTACTAACAAATTGTGAAATCCGAGTTGAAGCTTTGAAAAAATTATTACTCATTGAGGAGAATTTAAAAAGCACATATCGTGCCAGCCTATGTGCTTTTCAAATTTTAGTCCTTTCATCGTTCTGCACGGATATCCAGAAATGTAAGTATATAAGCAAAAAGGATTTTCAGCATACTCTTTTGTGAAATAAATGAGTTATTGTGATCAAATTCATACTTGAAAAGAGTATTCTGTAAGATTCCGTTGATAGGATCGGTTCGATCGTTGCATTCTCTTAGTCAGTTTAGTCGATAGATCACAAAGGGAACATAGAATTGATGATCGAAGATGAAGCGATCGGATCGGTTTTATTGGTCAACATTTACCGATTACAGGTCGACGTTTACAGATTATTCGCAAAAGACTTGAGCTTTTGTTTATAAAAGATGGCAGAAGAAACGTTTTTACGAGTAGTATTCAAATTGAATTGAATTATTTACATAGGATCGCATTATAGTGATTCGATTTGTCGGTATAAGTTTTTAGCGTTGATTTACGCATAAATCATTCATTATTTACTCTTATTTGATGGGTCGATGCTCAAGTTTTGCGGCTCTCAAATGTTTCTTCGATGGCGGCTTTGTTTTGTCTTTTTTTATTCGATACCCTCAAAGCAAATAGTGACTCTCGTTAGGTCGGCACTTAACGTTGTTTATAGGCGTCGTGAACATTAACTCTACATGGGAAACGAAATGAGCCAATTAAACTTTTCGACGGAATTTTCGTTGTTATGAATTTTTTATATTTTATTGGGGAGCGGAGGGGGGGGGGGGGGGGAGGGAAGGGAGTGGAGCAGAGGAAATGTTCTCCTAGATAGGAGCGATAATCGAAATTTGAAAGATCAAACTCTCTATTAATTTTTTTTTTTTGATAGTCTCCGAAGTTCGAAAGCTTCTATCTTTCGTCAGTTTCTAAAAACAGCTGAGATTATGTTTCTGTTACTTTACTATTTGGTCGATGGGTGTTTTTTCTTGATTACTTTCTCTTTTTTTTTGATATTTCCCCAAATATAATCATATATGGGGTAATAGTTGAAAAGTAGGTGGTGAAAATGAGGAGACCAGTATATTATCAACGAAAGAACTCAGAGGCGATTTATATGGGTAAGAGCCGATCATGTACGGGTAAAATCTTTGGGAACAAACCCATTTTCTTGGGGAAATAATCAAAGGGGGAGAGAAAAATCAACTTGAAGAGTTTGCTAAATGAGAAAAATATTTGCATAGAAAGATTGCTAACGTTAAGGATTTTTTCAAGACATTTTTTAAAATTATAGTCACAACACTTTTCACCCTCTCCAAGCTAAATTTAGTTCATCTCAGGCAAGCGGATAGTATATATGTTGTAAATTTGCATACCATATTTTATGAAATTGCAATGAGTGCAGGCGATGAGGATAATTCAATTGCAACCGAAATGAAGTATGCATTAATTGTGCATTTAATTCCTCATTATAGGTCAAAAGCATTTTGATGCGCAACAAATGCGCCACATAATTAGTTAAATGCAACGTTGAAATGATGAGTTGACATTATACGATGCGGACGTTTACCCTGAAACAGGGTCGCACTTGTAACATTGAATGACAGTATACGGTGATGTGTGACGCGTGTCACCAAGGTCATCGTTCACATATTATCGTATTAGTTATCACTCAAAATCGAGCATCATTTATCATTGATTCCACTAAGTTTATCTTACCATGAACGATAACATTTCTAAATATCGCTTAAAGGAAGGAAAAGTTTTGTGCGTCTCGAAATGACGGTAATGTAGAGATCGTTTAAGAAGTATAATCTAGTAGGCACATTTACTAGGATGATCTATGAATGTGTGTGAAAAAGTATCGATGAACTAGGTTGTAAAAATTGCCGAAAAGGTGAAAAGGTTGGTGATTGAAGAAGCGGAAGAAGGTCGATGATTTCTGTTTTATTATACTCAAGAGGCGCTTTTGAACATATATTTGAAATTTGTTGCAAAGCGCTGAAAATACCGATAGCAAGTTGAACTGAAAATTAAAATATATGAGTTCATACTAAATAAATAATTGATTATATTTTAAAGGTTTATTTCAAATAATATTTACGATCGTAATATTATTTGAAATTTCATTTTATTGCAAATGATTAGGAATATGCGCCAGTTTTCGACGTTCTAGTTAAGCATGCAAGTTTAAGCAGAAATATCTTTGTTCGTTTTTTCCCCCATCATTGATTGCTAAAAAGCGCATATCCGTGCTGCAATTTGATTACCAACTAATGCTATAGTTTTGCATAAATACCTCAAATGGGAAAGGTAAGATGGAAACATTCCACATCGTCACTTTTATCGATACTATCTCCGATCATTGCTGAACGTCAATCCTTTGCTAATTTTTTATCGATGCAGACATTCCTGTTCAAATAGTGCAAAAGAGCGTATGATAGAGTTGCTGAATAAAACACACTTTTTTTGTTCTTTTTTTGTAAATATATTTCGAATATTTACATTCACAAAGAGATTATGACGGCATCGCATTTGTGTTTGTATGTGTCTGTTTGTTTGTCTGTGTGATTGTTTGTTTTCAAGCTTTTGGCTGCTGTAAAGGATGGCGGAACGATGTTGTAAATGCGCGCACAAATTTCATGTAAAATTTGAGTGCGCATATTTTGCAATTTAGAAGGGGGGCATAAGAATGTACCCTTATATTATAGTGATGAAATTTGTAATTATAGCTGAAATAATTTCATGAACTGCGATAAATACTAGGTGGTCACATATGCATATATAGTAGATATGCAAACTTATATGTAAGAAGACAATGCGCTTTCCAGGTAGAGAATAGGAGAAGTACATAAGGCAGATCTTTTGCTAGAAGATCTGCAGGGGTAATCAAAATCTGAATGCATTTTTGTGTGTTCTTTGTCTTCACTCTCTAGAATTGACCGTTTTAATCAACACGACTGCTAAGTTATCTATGATCTCAGCAAGTTTCAAGTACATTCCTTCATTTGTTTCATTATATCCGCTCTCAGCAGAAATCTATGAACGTCATCTTCTACGCTCTGATCAGAAGTATGAGGTTGATTTTAGTTAACTTGCGCTTAATTAATTTATTTCGTTTATTATGTTGGCTAATTTTATTTCAATACCAGATAGCTACTGATTTCAAATAATAAAGCAGAAATTTGTTTTTTTTTTTACTTATATTTAAAATTCTTGTTTTCTAAAAGCAGGGAGCATCGTTTTCACTGTTATATTAGTTTTTGTGATAGCATAATTTTTGAAAAGGGGGTTGATAAACGAAGATGGATTTAACGTATCGGCAGATGGTTGATTTTCGATTAGAGGGCTAGGCGATCGGTCGGTGGGTCGAAGGGAATCTAAGGGCACCAGCTGTGTTCCCCGCATTCTTCACTCGTTTGCATCGCCCTTTCATTGTCAGTAAATGAAATAAGTGAGCGACTCGATTACAAACCATAATACTATGTGTTTACGGTATGCACCTAAAGAAAAGAAGCAGAAATCAACCGTCATAGTGCATTGATATGTCATATGCGCTAGAATAGAGGAGCCGAACCGTCCTCCTGCCTCATTTCCGAATCGGAGGTTTCTAATGGGATACTATGAATTATAATAGCACTTTCTCGAATTTAAGTCTCATCTCCGATGATCGTGAGTGGCAGAAGCACTGAGGTTTCTCTTTGATGCAGTTATGATACTTCAACCTGTGAAATATGGAGGATAGTATCAGTGCCCTATGGTATTTCATTTCAGTTTACAAATTCTTCATTCATGAAGTATACTTTCGATTTTGTTGATTATCATTTTCAGTAGCTAGCAGCCGGTCAAGGAGTTAAGGTTTGATTATTTATTGTGATTAAGAAACGCACTATAAGATGGAAATGACTTCAAAGATTGCGCTGATAGAGGTTTTGTAGGTGAACTATGAAGGAAATATCCCGCTGAGTAAGTTTGAAAGCAGTTGCAGGTTGTTCGAGTATGATGGGTGGGGTAACTATGATGTTCAAGTAACATAAATGTAAAAATGTGCAGCCTTAAGTCAAGCACATCTGGGAAAAGGTTAGAGGGAGAAGTTTGAGGAACAAATGACATAAATGCAGATTCCCAGGTAAATAGTAATATGGCTAAGTGATCATATTTTAAGGCGTTATATCTCAATGACAGTTTGAGCTCCCTAGCCATTGTTACTTATTAATATATTTTTGAACGCGATGAATTGTGCGGATAATTAAGCGTCAGATAGAGGTCGATGTTGATGCGCATAACAATTATTAATTTATCTATCTACCAGTTAATATTCATGATCATAGCATTCTTCTACAGTCATATTAATTGAACCCCAGGGGGTCTAAATTAAGGAATTCTAATATTTTAATGTGAAAACCGGATGAATACATTAAGGTGGTTATGACGAATATTGCTAAATGTTGTATAATGGATCTTACTGCATATAGTTTTCCTCATTTCCTAGCGCGGATCAAGTGCGTATCAGGTAAACGCACACCTGATACGTTTACCTTTTATGCACTTGATCAGCACATAATGTGTGGATTTTGCACATATTTTCTTTATATAGATTCACGTCTGCGACACTCTAGAATGCCTTGTAAACGTTTTTTTCTCTTTTTTTTTGTTTAAACATGAAGAGACCTTTGATTAAGTTTTGTTGACCTATATAGTCATTATTTTTGAATATTTTTTACTCTAGCAATAAATAGGCTATAACACCTGGATTGAGGTTTGCAATAAGATTACCTGATGGTGCTGAAATTACTTTTACTGTTTGGATACTGTAGCTGTATATCGTTGTGATACTGTAATTGTGCAACGGTTGAGTTCATGCGTATTGATGAGTGGAGTTTTAAAAAAAAGAATTATTCCTTTCTCTTTTTTTTGCAAAAAATATGACTTTATATTTTGAAATGAATGGGGGGGGGGGGGGAGGGAGTTTGTCTTTAAAAGAAAAGAGGGAATGTTGCTGAAGGACGCTTCTTGAGACAATGCGCATCTATCGGGCAGCATTGTACTCATTAATTGATATTTCCGACATGCGTTGCGCACTCTTTAGGGGGGATATACTTGGCCCGCCGATCATATGAATATTCGATCGGCGATCGGCTCCTCTTGCTAGACTAGATGGATGTTTGGTTATATGACGTATCCTTTGTGCAAAATAGAGAACGCCAATGCATGATGCGATATGCGGAAGCACACTTGATCATCATATGCTCTAAAAATAATGCACCTGTCACTTGCATTTATTCGGCTCTTTGTTGGAGTTGAAGCATTGTTCCGAATGCAATTCGTGAGATACGAAATTCATTCACAATGAATTTAGATGGATTAAAAATATTTAAAATATGGTTGAGTTTTTTAAAATATTAGTCATCGAAGCTGAAGGTTGATTGCTTCGATTGGATTTTATTCTCTAGGGCTATGTCGTATTCATATTGCTTTTTTTTATTGCATAAGGTTTTTGGTATATTTGAAGTTTTTTGGAAAACAATTTTGAAAATTGCATTCCTTTGGATTTACTAGACTGTAAAAAAGACTAATAAAGGCTCTATTTTTATTTTACGAAGAGAAAATTTTAATTGTTGCTTACGTTGGAAGATATTCTGTAGATAAAAGGATAAGGCTTATTGTTGTTTTTTTTCACTAACATGGGAGTTGTTTATGAAAGGCACATTCTTCAACTCTTTTCTTTATTATAATGCGCAGTTTCTTATCTATACCGTTTGCATAATATATATCGTTTGCATATGTGTATTGTTCTCGAGGAAATTCTAGATGATGAGATTAACTGTATAAAACATCGATTGCTGAGTTAGAAGATAAGAAAATTTTGAGGGAATAATCTCATTTGATTGATATACTTCAAAGAAATGAGAGATGAACAGAAGGAATTGTACTCTAAGTATGCAAATGATGAGTGAAAATCCATCATTTTTCTTTTTTTGAGATATCCGATCTGTTTAAGGCTTATTGAGGGTTTTTCCCGAATTGGTTGCAATGACTACTCTCGCCTATCTCAATTTCCACCTGGTCGTTACACAGCAGAATCGCGCCAATGCATGTGCGTTTTTATGCGCTTGTAAACCCCTGGAGTGCACCTGCCCTATCACTAGTTGCCCACCACATATGTTGTCCTCGGCTTATTGGCGCCTCCCGTTTTGCCCACATATAGCGACAACACTCGGAAATGAAAGTTTTCTTTTCTTCGTAAAGGGGTTTTAATAAAATTATTTATTATTGGTAAGAAATGGGGATCAGGGAATAAAGGTTATTGCTGATCATATTTTCGTGGAAAGTCGCCTTCATTTTATTCTTGTTGGTCCTCCTTGTTTATAGAAATCGCTCAAGCAATTTAAACCACTTCGTATGTATGTAATTGATAGAGTCTTCCGAGTACCTTACCTGATGCTCTCTTAATAACTTTTTTTGAGTAGAAAGAAGGGAAGAGATGGAAACTGAATTTTTTTTTTTGAAGTTCTGACTATTCGTCTTATCTAAGTTCGGGAATTATTAGTGCTTACAATATAGCATAGTAACGTAGTAATCTGTTGCCTAAATAGATTCAGGTGTTTTCGCGATGAATTGCAAGACGTTCTGTTTTTAGTCAATAGTGACCTATTTTTGGGAGTAGCTAAAAGGGCGAGCTGATGGATACTTGTCCCGAAAACGATACGGGACTATGAGTGCGCTTTCTTTCTGGCGCGCATTCATTGTTTCGCCGATAGTACTGTAGGGTTAGTGGAGTATAGAAAATCCGGTACATGGGATTGGCTTCTTTCAGCTTAGGCAGTCATCATTATATGGGTAATAACTGTAATAAAGGATAAGGTGGTAATCAGTAAAATGAGAGTTTCAGCTCGAATTTTCAAATAATTTACTGTTTATTTGAAAATTTAAGTTGAATCGGTTGGCCAGATAACTCGCTGAGCCACTTATCGACCGGGTAGTGGATGATTAAATGTGTGATATCGGTATACAATATGCATCAGCAGATTTGTGTTCTCGAGCCATATTTATTGATGCATCATTCCAAAACAAAATTGCCTAATTAAACAACAAATGAAAATTTGTATATCGTTACCGTGCAGATAAAGTAAGGTAAGCGTGGCTACCGACTGTTGCATCGAGAGTTTCCCAAAATAGGTGGTTTACGGGTGGGAGGGAGGGGGGCAGAAAAGGAATATATGCTCTGATATCATTTCTTTTCGACAATGCAATGGGAAGTGTTGATCACGTCTCGTGAGTCAGCATGTGGTCCTTTCGATTCGGTTCGGGAAAATAGTCTCTTCTTTCTCGAAGATTGTCAGATACCCCATAGGGAGAAAATAGTTGATATGCATTCTCACAAGTGCCATTATATACATAATGTGTCTCATAGCAATCGCATCGTTTCTAAAATTGCAAATTTTGCAAATCGTCGTTTTTAAAATTGCAAATTTTGCAACACAAAATCACATTCACTTTTCTCTATCAATTACCAATTTATGAGCCGATTTTTTTTAATATAGCGAGTAAGATAATAAAAGATGATGATTGATAATTTATTGTTTAATTATTTTTCGAACAAGCGATTGCTTTATTTAAAATTTAGTCAGTATTTCAAATCATCAATTTCCTCTCTTATTATATTGTCTTATGGTAAAGGATGGAAATTATATTTTGCAGCGTTTCTCCCTTTCTCTCCTTCTTTTCCATCTTTGAGGGTAGTTTTTCTCTTAGAACTATAAGAAAAAATTCGTCTCTGTAATGATTTTTTTTTTTCTTTTTGTTTCTCATCTTTTCATCTTTGTAATGATATTTTTTTTCTCATTCCTCTTTTTTTCTCTTGATTTACATCTTTTCTTTTCCTCTAAGGAATATTTTCGGCAAATATAAAAGTCATATTTCATTTTAAAAAAAAATAAAAAATAAAAAATATAAAGAATTAGAAGAAATTTCTTAGACGTTTTTTTTTCGCAATTTTTTCTCATTCAAAATCCGACGTCGTAATTTTTTTCCACTGTAAATTGTTGAATTTAGCCGCTGTAAAATCCAGTTTGTTTCCTTTTTTTTCTCTCTTCGCTCTTAGATTACAATCTCATTTTTTAACTCATCTCAGGGCAAATGTTTTTCTTTGACGCTTTGCGTCTGAAATCATCGACGGCGGGAAGCATCAATAACCTCAACGGATGTTATCATCATGCTGACCGTGAAATCGTTGAAGTGCTTACTCGAAAATTTCATGCATCAATCGGGTCCATTATCATTACGACCCTAAAGTTTTTTTTTTTGCACAGCAAAAGGGCATAGGGACACTCGTTTAATGAGCGGGAAGAAGGCATCGTTTAAATTGTCTTTTACCTGTCAAATTATGTGACGATCTTAAATGCACCTGTTTGATAAATTCGGCATATTGAAAACTTTAGATTTTGCGAGGAGAATAGCGATTTACTCGTAGCAGCGAATGTTATGTATTTTCAGTGAAAAATTTAGTGCTGCTGCAATTGAGGAATGCAAGCAGACTAATTGGAAATAAGTGAAATCCCCTCAATCTGCAAAAGAATGTGGCTACAGTATGCTGTTTCTTGAGAAAACATTTTGCATTTTGGCGTTCAATCTTTCTCATATCTATCCACCTCCATCTCCCCCCTCCTTCCCCTCTCTCGTCTCCATACTGCAAAGTGGGGGGACGGGGGGAGGTAGCTCCACCTCTCATATCGAGTTTCCAAACTAAAAAAATGAGTGAAACATATCGTCATTATTAGAGTAATAGCCGGTAATACGGCACCAAGTTCATTACGTTACAATGACTTTTACAGTAATAAGCATGAATATTAGTGAATGACCACTATTGTGCGTGCAAGGTTGACCTTTTCTTTACGATTTTTCCTTTTTATTGTCGCCTTTGTTCCCTCTTTTCTTAAATACGAATTAAATACCAATACCAACTCAGCGTATAGGTTTTGATATCGAAATAATTTCTTTATACTTTCAGAAGAGAAATTCGCCTTCTTAGTGCCATCGATGCAAGCTGCAATTTCTCTACTATTCTCAGCCGTACGTACTGGTTCCGATGATGTGATCGCTTATGCTGAACACGCGTTATTCCATGTTCTTCGATGCGATCCTGTAAGTTGTTCTTCACATTCACTATCATATGGTTCATTTGAATACATGAGTTGTATGAATTTGAGTTCTTCTGCCTGATCTAATACCATATTATTGTTTAATAGTGATGTATAGATGTTACTGTACACATTTTGCTTTAGATGTTGCAGTATAGGTAGGGTTTTGGGCGTCACAGTATACGTGATTCAACAGTACAGTCGTTTTCTTACATATTAATGAGCTATTAGGGATTTTCGTGTGGTTATCGAATAAAATGTTGCAGAAAATCCTTTACGGTTATTTGGGAGCAGTGGAGCGTATTGTCGATGGTTATGGTGGTGATATAGTTGGAGGTGACATAACACCGTTGATGTTGACCGCACCACCGTCGTCGGGGGACTACCTTAGTCCTGCGGTCAGTCCGTATCGATCGACCGCATATCTGCAGAACGTTTCCTCTGTCTATACAACTCCTGATCACCACAGCCGTGCAAGTGATGACTCCGGTTTCAATAGTGGCTTCTCTAGCCCTGCTGCTTTCCTGGATGTGAAGGTCGGTTTCTGTTCAAGTGTAGCAAGTGCTTAAAATCTTCGATGGCCATCAAAGTAGAGGTGAATGGGTATTCGTTTCATTAGAGGAGGGGAGGGGAGGAGGAAGATGAGAAAAGGGAGACAACCAAGTTTGAAGCGTTAAGAAAAACATCCTATGATCTTTAGTTCATATTTCGATCGGTCGAGCACCTTCGAGCAAGCTGTAATGGATATTGATGTGTATATCTTTAAATAGGTAGATGTTTGTGTCGCTTAGAAAGAAACAACCATCTCTAATTCTCATATCAAAATGATCAATAATTTCCTTATTTCGTAGCTGCAGTATTCGTTTGGAAAGCTTATCGGCTACAGACATAGCACCGGCAAATTTGGCAATTTTTTCGCCGACTAGCATCAATAGTACTCAGACTGCAAATGTTTGCGCCATGGCGCAAATGCCCAAACATTTCAATTCTCAAGCCCTGTCCTAACGCCTTTGCGTCATTTCCTATCATGCGAGTGTTTCACCGCCTCTTTTTAGCCATTTGGTGCTTCTCGGCGTTAAACAAAGAAGTAAGGTGTACCAGTATGCTTCGGAGGGAAGTTGTCCGAGGGGGGGGGGGGGGTAGAACCGCGACTCAAATGATCGAATATATTTTTAACAGCTTATATTTAGAGCATAAGGTGATAAGATGCCGGCCTGTATTGAAGGCAGAAGATGATAACCTGTATTTAAGGTACGAGGTAATAACCTGTATTTAAGGCACAGGGTGCATCTCAAGGCCTACGTCGTCAACATATGCGCCGTGGGGTGACACGTGCGGCTGCAGTCAATCATCCAACGTTTGAGAATTTCGATAACGGTATGATCGTCTCATTCCATCCCACCGAAGATGAATTCCTGCGCAATTTTTAAAATCATCTTTGCTCCTCTTCCATCGACATTATCTTTTTACCTCTAATTTTATCGTCAAGTTGCCTTCCATGTTTCTATGATATTATCATCACTATTATTTTTGTAAGGTTTTCATGCATTTACTCTCGTAGATTGACATGAAGACTTTTCAGTGCGTTTGGTGTACAGGTATACCGATGCAATTTTCACACCTGTTGTTAATATTGCTTTTTTTTTCCTTTCGTTGATAGACATTTTGGTACACTTTTTATATTATCTTTATCATACTTTGTGTACCGTATTTTCTTCAATAGAAGACCCGGAAGTTGAGTTTTTTTTTTCGATTTTTCTGAACGGGTTTTCTACTCAAGGAGATACGGTATTTGTATGTGTTTTGTACGATAAAAGGCTGCTATTTGTTGCGCGTATCGCGTTTTTTTTTTTTTTTGATATTTAATTTAACTATACATGTTATGAGAAGGACAAAAGTTGAGATCTGTGAAGAGTTGTTTCTTTCATTGAGTTTTCTCACCCTCTCTTCATCTCTATATGGTACGACATTGGGTGCGTTATATTTCTTGCGTTTATTATCTTTATCGGTCGGTATATATCTGTTTGCTTCTGAGCACTCTTTTTTTTTCTCTCAAGAGAGCGAAATTGTACGTATTATTATTCATTATTTACTGATGTTGATATTGTAATATTTAATTCTGATGATTTTCTTGAGTAATTAATCGATTTTCGCGACTGTTTTAGAGGATTTTTTTTTTTGGTACTCTTGCTCACTATTGTTGCCTGATCAGCGTGCTTTTAAGTTCAACGAGTTTTATTTCACTTGCCTTGTATTTGCATCGTTTAGCAATATTATTTGCTATATCGTTTGTGCTATATGCTCTTTTATAACCAATTTTTTTTGCATAGGCAATGATAATTGAGGAAGAATAGAATAGAGGTATGAATCCTTCTATTTTCTGAAATTTTTATGTCTAGTTTATCGATTTTTTAATCTAGTTTTTGAAAATTTAGAGGAGGAAATTTGAATTTTTAACTTAATTTTACTCCTAAAAGGGGGTAGGGGGGATTTCTCTATGAATATTTATGCATTACAGATGTTCGTTGATAGAAAGGTTAAGCTTGAATTCATCAATGAGGCAATATTGTAAAACGCAGTTCAAAATGATCTGTTTTATTATTACGATCATATTTTGCATGCAATGCGCTTGCATCTTTATCGATGATGCTTGCCTTCTTCGTAATTTTGTGCTGTATTGGTATCAATGTTCCTCTTCTTTATAGCCGTTTCTTTTTCTTCGATTTACGCTGGGCAATTTTTTTTTTTTTTTTTGATGATTTGATCCATTCCATGTTTCAATTATAATGCGCCGCATTTTTCTTTTCTCTTGCAAAAGTTTTCCTCGAATTTCCAATCTTACCGTATTCACTCAAACAGAGCCTCACATAACAAATGTGAATGATTTTATTGGTTTTTTTTTTTTTTGGAAAACAATTATATTCAAGAAATCGGTTTATTAAATTACATTGAGGGAAGTATATGGAATGTTTGAGTGAAATATGATCTGATATTTTATTAGGTATAAGTGTTGAATTTTGTTTTGCTGAGTCTGCGCTCCTCACGATCCCATTGTATCGGCCGATGAAATGATCAATCGATTGATCGATCGATCGCAGTGATCAAATAAGGAATCGTTGAGGTGATCAGATCAGAGTGTGATTATTAGTCAAAGATTTTTTTTTTGTTTATTCGCAACGTTTTTCGTTCTTCCTGTAAATATTGGCTTTATGCGCTACTTCAGCAAAAGGTTTCATCACTTACCTAAATTAGAGATCAAATTCTATTGAATTAATTTTACGTATGCGACATATATTTCCTCGATATTGTTTTATGGATCGGTTGCTGCTATATATTCATCAATCGCTAAATGCTTTTATAGCCGATGAATTTTAGTAATTAAAGAGGTATTTAATTATTTACAACAAAAAAAAAGTTTTACTAGTGGAAGTGTTGCCAAGTTTTATTTAGGATCGATGGGGAAATTGGTTAATGCTGTAATGATTGGGATATGCTAGCTATATTGGAGTAGTTGCATCGTTGTGTATTGGGCTCTGTATGAAGTTACTCACTGCATCGTTAACGTGTACTGCTGCTTCGACGTTCTTTTTCATTCTTTTTTTTTGATACATTCTATGCGGTTCTCATTGAATTGAAATAAATTTATATATTCCATTCTGTAGCAATAACGATTGGTTCAAATAGTTGAGCTGTGCATAAAAGAAGTGCCAGAATACTTGGCATTATAATGATTGGTAGGATGAAGTGTCTTTAGTAGAGCACATAAATGTATATTTAATTATTAATTTATATATTTATGTTTTTGTATATTTTTCGGTTTTCTTGAGCAATGATGAGATGAGATAATCAGTATTATTTCAACAGACTCAATTATGAGTTAATATGAGCTCAAAAGCAGTACCTCAGGTACAGATAGTTCCAAACAAGTGAAGCTATGAAATAGCAGCTTTAAACGCATGGTAATATGTTTGAGCTGATCGGCAGTATATGAGTAGCAACGCGTCGATTGTATTAGTAACGATCAGCAAGGTAACATTGCGCTTGAGGTCGGACTAAGCATCTGGAGATTGAACTAGGATGCTCTATTCGTGCTGGCTCTATTGCGTTCTTCCATCATATAAGAGAGCCAGACATAGTACAATACTCGTGACTTAGTAGCAGGAAGTCAAAAGAATGCATTGAAGAAGCTGGTGAGGAGTTGATTTCGCATTCATTCTATCAGTGGTTGCAAGATGGAGCGGCCAACTAGTCCCTTTGGCGTGAACTTTACGAGGTACTATCGCTGTAAAGTGACTTTTGTGAGGCTCAAGGAGCAGCTCTGATTCTTTGAAATTTGTGCTTAGCTAAATGAAGCACATGAATTCAACGTTTCCTCTTTTACGTACTTATGAAGATAGAGCTTCGCATTCAAAAGGATACTGAGTCATTAGCGTCAGTGATCGTTTTTTGTTGATGTTTTGTGTCATGAAAGCTCATATCTCAAGGGGAATACTTTACTAGTTAATTAGACATAGTAGTGGTGTGCTTGCTTCTATTTCTCGACAGTAAGTGAGGGAAATGTTGTACACAATGGAGCAAGTCATTAACTGGCAAAGTTTTTTGCGGATACCTCCGATATCGAAGGGTTTCGCAACAAAATTGTTTCTAGGGCCAGCAGACGTGATATCCGTGATATCTAATGAGCCAGATGTGGCCAACAGATTATGAGATAATCGACCTTTTTAAGTTCAACAATGCAATGCCTCAACTTCGCTAGGCTGGCTATAATCTATCACACTACTTTATTTAATGATTACCTATGCAAATAATAGGCAAAACTACCTGAATAATTTTATAGATCAGAAACATTTACTTTACTGTAAATAATGCAGATTAAAATGTTGTTAATTACCTTCGTAAAAAGGGTGTCACTCTATATACAGCGTTCATTCTATGAGCTATCATGTTTGATGACCTTATAGCTAAAACGTTAAGTAATATGTCTACAAATATGGTCGAATATTAGTATCTCTTCATATACATTACTACGCATTTTATATACAGTGAAATCTTTTCAGTAATTAAGGTAATATTTATTTCTAAGAGTTGATAATGAATACAATTTTAAAAAAAAAAGCTAAAAGAGAGAGAAAAAATGAAAGAGATATAATAGTGTTAATAGCAATAAAATGAAAATTTGAATATGACGCAATATATTCGTTGAATATTGGGCGGAAATATTTCTTTGTTCATTTTATTGAGGAAATTTCGCCTATGAATTAGGTCAATTTGTGTTTAGCTCATTTAGCGTTGAGATGAATCGAATAAATCTTTTTTTTTCGGCAATTTAAATATTTTCATCGTTGAGATCAATCGAAAACATTTACGACAAATTATTGAAGGTTGGCTGAATCGTTTTTAGGCGTTATTTCAATGCATCAAAAAATATATATATATATAACATCCGTATTTCCACTATGAGAAATTTTTATCGCTTTATTTGCATATTAGAATATGAATACATTCAAATTATTGTGCTCAATTATTTGTAATGAAATGGCGAGCGAAGTGAGAGAAGCGTTAAGGAATGAAGGAGGAAGAAAGCTACTCCAAAGTGCTCTATTACTATTCGTGAAATATACTCGATAGATATGATGAATGATCGGTATTTTATATATTTTTGTGTGTGACTATTGATACAACGATAATCGAATTCATTTTATTGACGATGATAGATGTCACACATAGCGATTCAAATCGCTGAACATTGTCAAATCTCTTAATTGAGTTGTCTCATTGAAATATTTCTCATTAAATTAAAATGAATATGTAAATGAATGATATGCAAATTTTTTGCGAAAGATATAACTTCGAATGTAACTTAGATATGCAAATTTTATAACTTAAACGAATACGCAAATTTTTTGTAAAGGAAAAAGATGCAAAAATTGCGAAGAGGCGAAAAAAATAAATTAATAGATGATAGAATAACTTTTCGAAACAAAGCCTTTCAACTTTTCTTTCGTAATCCTTTTAAATCCTGCCGATCTTAGAAATAAGACTTTCTGACAATCCTCAAAAGGTTGTATGTAAATGCGAAAGTGCATGGAGGAGGAGGAGAAGAAGGAACAAAGAAGAGAGGAAAAGAGGGAAGTGGATAAAAAGATAACGAAGAAAAGAAAAAGAGAAATTTGATTGATGATGTTGAATTGCAATAATTTGGGAGAATGATTTGCAAAGAATTAACTATATGAAATAATTTTTGGAGAAATGTTTGTATAGAAATTAATCAACTTACGGTAAAGGCAAAATAAATTATTCATCAATTTATTTGATTGCAATTTTTGCAATTTCAGATCAATAGAAATATTTTGCAACATTTTTATATCTAGCGCATATAATTGCATTTTCTTTCTTTTATATATTTTATGCTCATCTTTCACTAGTCATCTCATTCGACATTCATTGCTCTCTTTTGTTCATATTTTGCAATGTTATGAATATTTCCTATTAAGAGGAAAAAAAAATTCCATTCATAAATTAATAAAAGAAATTGAAAATATTGGGGGGAGAAATTATTATAGGAAAGAAAATATCGCTAAGAAGTGAAAAAAAAATTTTTTTTTTTGTAGAAAATCAATTATTTAAAAATGTAATATTATACCTCAATTTTTATGAATCTTCTAATAATCGATAGTTTCGTCAAGGATTCTTTCAAAAATTACTGTAATTACTATATTCGGATATAAGTAGGATTTAGATTAAAAGTACCATCTTCTCCTATATAGGTGAATAGTATTGATATAAAATGAGTGATGAAAACAAATCAAATGTTGCTTAATTTAGCTTCGAGGTCATCGTTCACAATGAAGAACGCCAATTTCGAGTTGGTCGACGATGACCTCGCATCGAAGCGTCCAATGATATATGTGTTTGCTTAGGTGAATTCTCAGATTTTATCAATAAATCAAGCGTTCTTTTATTCATGCACTTTTTTTTTTCTAACGTTTAGCTTCAAAAAGTTGTCAACTATATTTGCAAACTTGAAAAGTTTATAATAGAAATACCAAATATTGGTTGATTTTTTTTTCAATAGAGAAATTGCTATTTGTATAGATGGAATTTCCACTCACAACGTAGGCATCTATTATTCATTGATCTATTTTTAAGTTTTTAAATTATCAGCTATTATTACAACTTATCAGTACGCTTATCAACGTATTTAGTTATGAAATTTATCAAAAACCTGTGAAGAATTCATAGAGCATATATTTAATTACTTGCGGTGAAAAGTATTTACGAAAAGGAAAGTTGTAACATCGATCTTTGGATTTGCTTTAGAAATATGAGCACCGAAGAAAGGATTTGAAACAATCGCAGAAAGTTGGAAAAGCTCGATTATGAACTCATGCGAGCATGAAACCTAGCGGTGGGGTAATATTCATGCGTATATGTTTGTATGCAGTTGCCCTGTCCATATACCTGTACAGTAGTTTCCATTTGGAAATCAACAAGCATAAGCTATGAATTCGGCTATAAAGCATTTAGTATTATAATAAATGGTATAATGTGATATAATACAAACGATAGGAAATTTATATCGATTGATCGATTTCCAAAGAGATTTTAATAGCGATCAGTCCGACATGATCGAATATCTCTGGAGAATCGAACAAGCACAAATCAGATTGACTAAAACATGCATGCAATGTTGCTAGTTTTTTTTTTAATTTTTCGGCATTTTACATCAGTTTGATCGAGCATATGGAATTGCAAAAAGAATATATCTCGATGAGCTCACTTGCTCTTTGATGCGTCAATAAATATATAAATAAATATATATATTCAAAAAAATTTCGCTAATTTATGCAAAAAAAAAAAATAAAATGTAATGCTTAAATAATTTGCATATAATAAAAAATTGGTGATTTGCAATAAAATTAAATGAACTAAAGTTTCATTTGGATGAAAGAATGTTAGGCGCCAACTTCATATTGAACACAAAGAAAAACAACGGAAAAGTGAGAGGGAAATTTAAAGGAAATTCTCTTTTTTTTTTTTTTCGACGACATTATCGTGTAAATCTTCTCAAACAGTCAGTCAGCCAAGTTGAATGCTTCGTTGCAAATGAATGATGACTAGTAGCGTTTCCGTGTGTGCAAATCAATTCTACCCTTCACTAGCAACAATTTCTGTACAAAAAAAAAAAGTTTTCATCAGCTTCTTCTCCATAAATATTTTTGGGGAATACATTTTATTATGATCGTAGATAAAAAATTAAAACA
Organism: Ascaris suum; assembly: GCA_013433145.1. Lineage (NCBI taxonomy): Eukaryota > Metazoa > Nematoda > Chromadorea > Rhabditida > Ascarididae > Ascaris > Ascaris suum. The sequence continues at coordinate 2,050,470 of CM024184.1, read as the reverse complement.
CAAATTTATAATTATAAAATAAATTTGCAATTGTAATACGAAGTTATGGAATTTATATTACGATTGATAAGACGTAATTTTGAGAGAGAGATATCTTTTGAAATGAGTCGATAATTCTCGATCGATGAATGAAAGTAATTCGGCGATTGACGTCTACTTTTATAACAATGTTACTAAAATATTTTGTTGGTAGTACTGAAGAGTTTGATGACTTGCTAGTAATGAGGCAGCTCCCCTTCCCCTCATCTCTTATTTGAGAACATTTTTTCCATTTGCTACTATACGTGACGATTATAAGCTAGCTGCGTTCCGAATAGAGGCCTATCCCTTCATGTGAAGTTCCTCCGTTCAACTCTTGTAACCTGAATCAAATCAATAAAATATAATCAATCAGTGAATATAATCTTTCTGGATTATGGATTAAATGCTAATTAGAGAAATTGAATAGCTCACTAGGTTATAGTTGCACGTTGTTAAGCAAATCAAATCGATGCAATTATTGCAAAAATTTTCGATACGAATTGAAATATGTGATGGTTGTTTTATGGTGGTGGTGATGGTTGTTGTCATTTATCATCGTAAAGGTTTTTGTGTTGTCGGTTTTGGGAAATTTAACGTTTATTGTTGAGACAATTCGTCGCCATTCCTTTGAGAGAGAAACTCCTCATTGACACCCACGCATTCTTCACTATCCTCTTTGAACAAAACGCGTTTTGTGTCCTTTTTTTTTGTTGTTGTTGTTCGCTATTCTTTTGTTACCTCTTAGATCGATGTCAGTATGTTGAAATATATAATGGCCAAACAAATTCAAAGATAATGATAGGAAATAATATATAGAACAATTTTTAAATACGAAAAAAAAAGCTAATTTGGTTCAGTTTTATTTATTTATTTATTTATTTATTTATTTATTTATTTATTTTATTTATTTATTTTTATTTTTATTTATTTATTTATTTATTTACTTATTTATTTCAATCAGCAGAGGAGCATTCATTACGAATAAAGTCTCTTCAAATCGCTTCCACCTCCTCTGACCCAATGGCTCTCTGGCCTAGCTGGCTCTTGTGATCTTCAGGTCGGCTTCTACTACTGGCAGGACAGGTGGGCTCGATCGCGTGAAGGTTGTTATCGGTTATTTAGTTTTAAGTGTTTTGTTATTGTTTTTTTTGAATCATCTGTCTTAGTTTATATATAATTTCCATATTATTGATTATTTTGATGTTAATTATACTATATTAAGCGTACATAATAAATGCTATGACCTATTAGATTCTATAAGAAACTTTCTGCTCTATAAAGAATTGTCTATTAGTGTAACATATTTCTTTGATATCTGCCATATTGCCTCGATATATAACACAAAGCTGTGTTAAAATAACACATTGTTCTATATATAACGAAAAGTTGTGTTAAAATAACATACTGTTCTCAGAAAATATTCTTTTTCAAACTTGAACGTTTACTAATAATTTCCATTTTGTTGTATAATTTGGATTGATAATATATCACAAATAGAGCACACAATAATAAAGTAAGGATATTTTAGTGGATATAAAAAATAAAAACATTATATACCATCCACCCCACTCTCTTCTCATTCAAATAAGGCAACATGCAAGGAAGTTGTGTATAGGTTTTTTTTTCAGCGTATAGATATTTATAGCAAAGAAACTAATGGGAGCTTAGTTAAAATATGTGCAACGCAAATTTTGGCGCATTGTCAAACGACCACAATACGAGAGAATTCGTTTTTTTTTTGCTTTGCAAACTTTTCAAGACTCCTCGGACTTATCACTACTTATCACTACATTACTGTGTTATCATTATCTTCAGGATCGTCACTTAAATTTGATAATATTATAATATAGCTATACAATGGTTTGAATCGCTATGCAAGCTTAGAATTTCCCTATTAAAAAAAAGGCTATATTTTAAAATCTTTTAAATCATTCGATGCATGAAACCATTCTCTTTGCATTACACGTAAATGATTGAGAAAAGTGAACAACATATAGATGGGAAACATCGTGTTGGTCATTCTGGTCATCTTTTGGTCATTGGTCATAATTGTCTTTTTGACCAGCATTAAAATATTCATTTTTTTTTCACTTCGAACAAGAGGAAAATTAAGCGTTTGACGTCGGATATTGCGAAGTATTATATTTACAAAAAATCCAGAAATTGAAATATTTCAGTTTTTAATTAGATAGAAAAAAAATTGAACCTTGAAAAAAAATCGACAAAAAAGATTTTTTTTATTGCCCTATAAAGTCCGTTTATACTTCAAAAAAAAAAATTCATTCTATAAATTTCTGCATAAAAAACATAAATAATAATAATATTCAAATACGGCATTCGAAATTATTTCAATTCACTTCAAAATTTAGCATTATTTGTTGATTTATTTTATATCGTCATCAATATACTAAAGCGGAATTATACTTTCATTTGGTTCAGATAAATTTGAAGTTTTTAGTTTAGTCGATTTTCAATAAAAATTTAATCAATTTCTCGCAGAAAATATTTTTACATTTTTTAAAAAAAAAATCGATATTTCATTATAAATTATATGGTCTAGTTCATATAAAGCTAAATTATTTTCCCATTTGCAAAGAAGATAGAATCAATTAAATGTTAAATATTGATTGAATGCAACGATAAGAATACATTTGTGCACCTACTACATTTTAGAACTTGTGACTTTACTCTTTCGGGAAATTTTTGCATCTTCTTCTCTCGTTTTTATGTGGTCTTTTCCAATTTTTTTTCCATCTAAATTCTTCATGCATGCCGGAAACCAAAGCGTTGGTATCGTTTTTTTTTTTTTGAGGTTCATTTATTTCGAAATTTGAAAGTACAATCCTATTTGATAATGAGAGAAAATTGTACTTATTATAATTTACAAAAATAAAGAAGAGTACAATTTCAGTGATAATTTTCGAAGATAAATTAAAGAAGAGGATTATTTTCAAAGATCGATGTAAAGCACATTAGATATATCCTCAATAATGAAAATTTGAATTTTTTTTTTTGCTATGAAAAAAATTTTTTGACGATATTTGCAGAGAAAAAAAATCACCTTGAAAAAAATTTTTTTCCTCGAAAAAAAAACCGTTTAAAAATTATTATCGAATAATTTTCCCAATCAGATAGGAGAGTTGGCTTCAATTTTTCTCTCTCTTTTTCACTCATGTCCATTTCCAAATATTAAACGGCTACGATTGTTGGTAATAAAAGTATAGATATGAACTTGTTGAGTTTTAAATGTCGTTAACGACGTATTTGCTAAAGAATTTCAAATAGCAATATGCAAGCGGAGGATAAGATATTTCAAATATAAATCATAAGCGATTAGATCTCTTTTAGCGTCCAATTTGACGACCGATAACGGAAATTCGGCGATATTTGTCTTTCACATCCGTCAATTAACTGTATACATTTATAGTGCTATTGCATTATTAATGTGGCTTTTTTGCATTTCTACTACAATCGATAATATATGGCGTTCCGACGACGATACCATTCAAACAAATGACGATCTTTTACGTTCGCATAATTCAAACAAATTTCAAAAATAATAACTGCATTATTTTTAACTAACTTAAGCTATTTTTTTTTTCGAGATAAGATTAGAATAGAATGTCCAAATTTTTGATTCCTCATCTTTTTGGCATTTTCCGGTTTTGATTTAGTCTTTTATAGCATTCCGGTATATCGACACATTGCATTGATTATAACAAAACAATGCATTGAAATTTATGATTGGCGCAATTGTCCTGTAAAAATTTTTACTCATTTTATTGAAACAATATAGGAAGACTTTTGGTTTTATAAATATGAAGGGGGAAAGCTTGTTGAAAATTTTTGCATTTGAAGTAAATTACGGAAGAAAAAAAAAGTGAAAATTTTTGAAAAAATATGATCGGATTTTTTGTTCAAAACTTTTATTGCATTGCATAAAGATGACAATAGAGACAAGAGAGGAAGTTATATTTCTTTTCGTTATTTATAAATAAAGAAGAGCATTATTTCGTTTATAATTTTTAAATGGAAGTTAGGGAAGATGTTTATTGCTTAAAGAGGATGAAAGCCGTGATGATTTCCATAATGGTGGAAATTTGAATTTTTAGTTTTTTTTTTTTAACTGATAGTTGCAAAAAAATTACTCTTTGAAAATTTTTTTCATTAAGAAATCCCTCCAAAAAAAATATTATCAAAATCTAAAAAGAGCATCAATAAAATAATATTTGAAATAAGTTATATCAGAATGCTAATGTATTACTTTTTGAGATTGAAAAAATTCGAGTGAAATTTATTCCAATTTCCGCGGGCGCTTCAAAAAATTTTAAAAGTTTTTTTTTTTCAAAGGAATAATCTATGGCATAATACTCAATATTGATCGAAAGGTTGTTTCAAAACAGTTTTTTTTTTTTAGGAAAACGTCAAAAATGATGGAGACAGCTGGCATGAGACGGTTGAAGGGTATTATGCAAAAATACCTTAGTGTTTTATGAGAAGGTTGGAGGTCATTGTGGCAAAATACCCTTTATAATGGCTTCAAATCAAAAAAACCAAGACTTTCGATGAGATGCACATATCGTGGTGTGGATTTTGAAAAAATCTTCTCAATGAAGTTTATGAGGCATCGAAATCTTAGTTAAGTTTATGAAAGTTGGAGTAGTTTTTGGTACTATTAAATTGGAGTCGATGATAATGAGAATGAGAGCGAACTCATTCGGCGAGAATTGATTAGCGAGCAACCTCAATCCGCTTTATCTCTTTAATTTATGGCGTAATTATGCTTTCATCTCTATCGGAATTAGAAAGCAAACAGTTCATCATAGGAGACATTAGAGGAGGAGGGTAAGCTAGGACTTTAAAGGTCACAATATAGAGCGGTCAGGGGGATAGCTGATACTTTCTGGAAAAAGAGCCTAGATTGAGCCCTCTCTGTAATTTTCTCCCAAATGTATCGAATGCAGCCGTAATTTATATACGCAGATATTGCGTCTCTGCAATTTGTTATTTTCACTGAATAAAATGCATGAGAAATTCATTGAAAAATGAAAATTTTTCAAAGATTTAGCCCAAAAAAAGTATTTCCTTAAAGCAAGCTCTAACGCTTTCACTTCTCGCAATTTTTGATGGTTGGGATAGGCGGGGAGAGGGGAGGGGGGGGTGAACGGAGGATAGTTGTTCAACTTAAGTTGAAGAACAATGCTCAACGAGTGTTCTACTCATAAGAATATTCTATTCTATTCTATTATTCGCGAAATTCTCATTGAGGGATTTTCTAATCAAGAGCGATAAATATTTTCGGAGTAATTTTCTATTGAAGACGTTGCGATGTATTGCTCTCTCGTTCTCCTCCTCTCTCGCAATTCTTTCAATATATTTCACTAAAATTCAAAAATTCAAAATCTTTAAGTGCCAGATAGGCTGTCACGAGCATAAGCTCAAGCTCGAGATCAACGTTTGAAAAAGAAGATTATAGAAAACGTCGATGAATTAGAGCTCTTATAGCGATACTAGAATGCTTACATTATGAGTCGTTTGTGAGATGAACAAACGTAATGATATCTTGTGGAGTATACATAGTCCAAAAGATACCCAATGGCGCAAATGTCTGTGGCGTAAATGTCATATCACACAAATAACCCGATAGTTTATTCCACGATATGCTGTAAAATTTTATGAATTGTAACACAGATAATGGAATGCTGTTAAGAAATTTGCACGCGTGATTCAATTCATGGACTGCACTGACAATAATAAGAAGTTGTTCGGTTGGCGAATGAATACCATGATAGATCGTAGACATTACCCTCACTTATATCACCGCCCAGATAGCGATGACTGTCTGTTAAGTTGGAGCCATCGTAGAGATCGAGGTAGCAATCGGGACGTAAGATCGCCATCGTTACACGATTATTCCACTGCAGTAAATTATCAGCTTTGATTGATAATAGAACAATTAGCTGATATCATTCCGAAGAGGTAAGTACGGCAGTAAATGTGCATCATCAAAATGTACGTGCTATAATTTTAACCTTGGAATGCGGGAAGTAAAGATGCTTCGGTGTATTATACCTGGAGAACCAGGTATGGCATAATCGTTTGGGCGAGTAAGGGGGGGGGGTGGAGGAGGGGAGGATGACCGATTAGTGCAAAAACCCGCAACACACTAGAATTCTCCCACAATGAAATAATTATATCTGTCTCACTCCAAACTCTACCAAATTCATTCAGTGGTTCAAAGCTGCCTGAGTGAATTGAGTGGTTGCGCATCAAAATTTTTATGCATCGTCCTAATCTTTAAAAAAATCACTAAGGATTACTACTACAAAGGGATAATAATGTAGGGTTACTATCTGATGACTGTTTCACATGAAAGTCTGTGTTTTTCTCACGTGAAAGTATGTGTCTTTTCACGTGAAAGTCTTTTTAATCGCAGAACTTAATTACTGTGATTTGCATAAAAGACTCGGCAATTTTTTCTGGAGGGATGGGGGGGGGGGGGGGGGAGGGAAGGGGCGAAGAGATAAGCCTGATGTAATTCAAATTTTATGCACATATTTCTAGTTTAAAATAACACACAGAAAATTTTCTATAGCAGCGCAATTCCGTACCCAAACAATTAGCATCAGGCGGAATAAATTTAGCGCTTTAAGGTCATCTACAGCTTTCTTTAAGGTCATCTACAGCTTTCTTTAAGGTCATCTACAGCTTTCATCTAATCAGAAAATTATACCACTTACTGTTGAGTGGTCAGAGGCGAAGTTTACTGCTTTCCTAGTGGAAAAAATGGAAAAAGATTATGTCGCAAAGAAAGCGAAGAGGAAAAAAAAGAGATGAACAAAGAGGGTGCGATTCGATCGATGGAGAATTTCAATATTTTAAATTTGGAAAGAATTTCTAAAATAAAACGAACAATTTCATCGATATTCCATTCTTCGATATTCTCCTTAACCATATAAAACGATCCAGAGCATTCATAATTATCAAAAAGAAATGCACAAATTGGCGGTGGAATTTGATTCGATAGAGGACATATCGCAAATACACCGATTAATATCCAATTAAACGTTGCTAACCAATAAATTCTTTCGTTTATTAAAATCATCGAATATGCGACGTCGAATCTGCAAAGTAAATATATAATAGTTATTAATGGTTGAATGGCAAAAAAAACATTAAAATACGATGCGTTGATCAATCCTCACCATCATATTGCTATAGTTGATCTTATTGGTGGAGTTTTTTATGGTTTCATCCATTCCCTCCCCCTCCCATCCCTCCCCTCCCCCATCTTAATTTCGAATTATTGATTCACGTTTATATATAATCATTCATTTTCCATTACAGAAGTATACTAGATTTGATGCATTCAAATTAATGTGGATAATATCTTCAAAAATGATTCCAAGCATGATGGGTTACTAGGTGGAATTTAGAACACCTAAGGGGTAATAGCATTTCGACAAATGCTGAACGACGCCTATAAACTCATATATTTTAGCACAATTATTAAATAACTGTCAAAAATGGTATAGCTGCTATAGAATGGAGACAAAGATTTTAAATTCAATTTGAGGCTTATAAATTAGCCTGAAATTGAGGTGATCTGACTCATGATGATATATAAAGGTGAATTTATTGATGAATGTCCACACTAACCATAATAACATTGTAAAACTGTATAAATAATAAAATGTAAAAAAATATTACAATTATCACTTTATAACTCTCATATCTCATAAAAGATTTTCTTCAAATATACGAATATAAAAAATTTGAGATGTCAACAAATAAAGCAAAAATTTCTCCGATTAATTCCCCACCCCCCCCCCCCTCCCTTCCAATACTTTCTTCGATTATAGGTTTTCCATTTTCTTTTATCACAAATAGACATCTATCCAACAAATTTACAGGTGGAACACTGCATATGTTATAGAAATTTACAGGTAAAACCACCTTGCTTACGTTAAAGAATCGCACAAAATTGCTCTTTATGTGTTAATAAATATTAGAAACATAAACGGGCAAGCTAGTATATGCTATAAAAAACGCCACAACGATAATGCGGTACGAAGAAGAAATGCTAAAAGGAAACATGAGAGGGAAGTTCTAAAGGAAAACCACAATTAATTCGAAAAGAGCATATCGAATATAATAGATATAATCAAAAAGCACAACGGAAATTGCAATAAACTATGATTGGATGAGCTCAATATCAATATTTCGTAAATAAATTCGTCCATATGTAGCGAAACAAAGTATGCAAGTCTAATAGAATTAAATAAAAATGTTGAAGCTAAGGAAGATTCAGACCTTTGTACTCTCTTTCGATTGTATCATTTCAAATGGAATATATCCCATTAGCTCCTCCCCCCCCCCCCCCACCCCTCCCACCCTGAGGGGTAGCATTTGAAAAATGCAATCGCCATCTACAAAAATAATAACGAGTGAAAAAATGCGTCGAATTACAAGCCTCAATCGCGAGTACTCTTCGTGTGGGAATTCATTGAACTTTTTATTTACGTACAACTTTACACTGTTGTGTAGCGGAATCTTCCATATCTTTACCATGCTTTTGGCTTTAAGCAACGTTTCAATATAGAGTGATTCAATCGGAATCGTAGACGAAATCAATCTCGTAAAAGAAAAATGGGTGCTGCTCAATCCGCTATCAAGAGAAAACCATTTTTGAAGGGACGAAAGCATTCCTCCCCTCATCGCCACCCCTCCAGCATCCCTCATCTCCACTTTATCAAGAAGCCATTAAAGAGACATAAATTGAAAACTTACTTGAGCAATACGATATCCCAAGAAAATGTGTTCTTTTTTCTTAGCGTAACGTGTTGCCTAAACTTCTTACGGGGTAAAACATGCTTGGACTATCATTATGGGATCCAAAATATGTTGTTTTCATCTCGTTCCACTTATAGTTTTTCTTTTTGGTCTCTTATTAAATCATGTCAATTGGAGAAACAACAAATATAGATGATATGGAACTTTTTATAAATTCCAAAAAATTATAAACGACAATAAAAACAATTTCTACTTTCATTGTTAGAGATATAACAATGAGTGTAAATTTATCGAACTATTCATTTTAATTATTATTATAATATTTTTAATTTCTTCTAAAAATTCAATATTTTGTTTTATCACCTCGGAAGTTCCTTAAGTTATGTTATTTTAAGATATTGATATTCTATATATATATATATATTATATATATATATATATATATATATATATATATATATATATATATATATATATATATATATATATATATATATATATATATATATATCCAATCGTAAGTTTTCATGGATTATATTATATTATACGTGGATGTCACAAAAATATTCTAAATTAAAGTATATTATGCTTAATTGAATTGAAAAATTCACGAACTGCACTCTTATTTATCGCTATAAAATGTCGATAAAGTTTGACGTGTGAGTTATTAGTGCTGTTGCGAAAAACATTAACAGAAGTGATGCTCTATTCAACAACACTGAAAGAATTTTGGGAAGAGGAAATCATCGGTAAAAGGTGATTACGCATAAAGGTGAATAGAACGGTATAAACGAACACATTGAAGGTAAAGGGTTTGACTATCGATTCAATAAATCATGCAGGTATCATAGGAGCTGGAAAGAGTATGACGAATTATGACGCAATATTTCGAGTGGTCAATTTCGAGAGTTCGACATTCAACCTGTATTCTCGGTTCTTTCTGGTTTTTTTTTTTGCCAACAGCTGACAAGAGTGATTAAACAAAGTCACTCCCATATAAACACATCATCGTTAACGGCATCTATTTACATCATTATTTGCAGAGGAAAATTTCCTAATCGAAAAATGACTACCTTTAAAAGAAAGAAAATTATAATTTAAAAAAAAAGATAAAATATTCTTTCAAAGATAAAAATTAAGCAGTTTTTTTTTCTTAACGGCTTCACCATTATCGACGTTTGAAGTGTACATTACTCCTTACTTTATATCTTTGTCGCTTTCATAACAGGTAATTGAACTTCATAAGTACCGCACACCTTCCATACCTGACTCCTTATTATTAAGCTTTTTTATTAGAGATCAACACAATATTATCACAGTCACCAATCGCATCATTCGTAATATTAACCCACTAAATTTGTAAGCAAATTTTTGGAATTCCCAAACAGGTGTATCAATCCAGGTATGCCACCGTTTTTATACACCTTTTGGACTTTAGCCGCGGCTGTTGAATCAAACGATGTGCGTCCAAATGTAATGCACGTCAACATCACTCCTTTTCGAAAAATTTGCCAAACCACCGCAGTTTTATCGGAATACGATGCATTGCGATAATATAAACTGCTTAACAACGATCTCATAATACAGAACATCTCTCACCTTCGTGGGGATTTCCAGGATGCTCCTTCCTCCCCTTGCAAGGGATCTGCGGACGTGGAAAGGTCCGCCGTCTCTACGGGGAATATGATTCATCACGTCATAGAGGACGGAAACATTTCATGAAGGCAATGCGGGAATAAATAAATGAATAAACAAATAAATAAACATATGTACACGCAAATATAACAGATACATATATAAATCTAGCATATATATATATATATATATATATATATATATATATATATATATATATATATATATATATATATATATATATATATATATATATATATATATATATATATATATATATATATATATATATATATATATATATATATATATATATATATATATATATATATATATATATATATATATATATATATATAGGTATGAAAATATTTTTGAAACATATTCAGGGACTCGACATATTTTTTCAAGTGGAGTTTGTAAACGAAATGAGAGAGCTATTGGAAAGTGAAAGAACAAATAGCGATAGAACTTAAGCACAGCAACGATTGTTCACGTCAATGAGTATTTGAGAGTATTTGCGAGAGGAATTGAAGTTGCTCTTGACAGCCAACTGTTCTGAATCATCGTCTTTTTCGTTAAACTTCCATAGCTGATGGAATTTTTTTCTTCTTTTAATTGACTTCTATTTCTTTTTCTAAAGGGTCATTCCTTTATTGTAACATCACGATTATTCGACAATCTATAATGCTTTAACGTAAGAATATTATAGAATTGCAGTAATATTATCGCTACTGATATAATATTGCATAATTATAACACAATATGATGTTATTTTATAGCATAGTGGTAGCACAATATCTGCAATAATTAAGCAATTGTATGGCTATAACACAACAATTGCTATACTATAGCACAATATCAGCAGATAAACCATCGTGAATGAAGGATTGAATTATTGCATTATTGCAAAATTTATTTCTTACCTGTTAATTATTATATTTGAGCAATTTGCATTACAATTGGACCACTCACCTGTTACTTTTCCCGAACTATCTAAAACTAATTAAGTACCATTGGATGTCGTACCGACCGAGATTGTTTTTTAAGCAACTTCCTTATCGTATAACGTATAACGATATAACAATGAAAATGAGGAATTTTTAGTAGATATTCCACCAGGAAAATATTCGAGTTTCCGCTATTCGAGTTTTTTAAAGCAAAAAAAAAAGATTTGCAAGAAATAATATTGCGATATTGAACTAGATAACAGTCTCCCCAGTATAGTTTGAACCTAAAATTAATCCAATATTGTCGGCATCATCAAAGAATGAATAATTCATTGAATTGTTTTTAAGCGATATTTTATAAATACTTTGCTGTCATAAGAGTGCAGCGAACGCCTAAAAGGGGGTGTTTTACTTTGCTTTGAATTTTCCCACCTATTGATAAATCATCAAAGCAAAGAAAATAAATAGATCAATAGTAAACGCATCTTTCTCAAAAATTCGGTTGACAATTTACAACAAATTTCGAATGTGCAATACCTCTTTTGATAGATTATCGATTTGATAGATTATTGATAGATTATCGATTTTTAAGCAATACAGTCTTAGAGTTAATTGTGAATTTCTGAGAATATGCGCATTATCTGATGAATAAACTATTTCAGCAACCCAAACAAACGCTGAGTGAATCACAATATGCAAATTTCTTGGACAGATTGAAACTATTGTCTTAGCCTTTTTCTATAGGAAAAAATTCTGCTCACATCCGGATTATATATCATGTAATTAGAATAGTTCTGTGAAGGTGATAGGGCTGAAATAATTTTAAAGTCATCAACATCAACGGCCCAAATTTAGTGGGCCAATAGTGGACTAAAATTCATAAGAAAACTTTTCCATATATAATAATTCAATCAAATATAATAATAATATAATAATTCAAATATATAATAATATAATAATTCCAAATCAAATAATAATATCAAATAATATATAATATAAATAATAATTTCCAAATAATATAAATAATAATATCAAATAATATATAATATAAATAATAATTTCCAAATCAAATAATAATATAAATAATAATAATATAATAATTCCATATATATAATAATAATAATTCAAAAAAAATGTGCAAAAGAAATGTTTGAATTCATAAGTGAAATTTGTAGATCGTTAATGAAAAAAAAAAAAGAGATACAGATCTAATATATATAAACACAAAAGGAATATAAAAGATCAAAGAGATAAATAATAAGGAATTGCTTGTATTAAACTATAGCAATAGGTTGCCGTATGATCGCAATCGCATCTAATTTTAAATTGGGGCAATCGCTTTATTCATCTCTCTCCTTTTTTTTCCCCTCCGAGAATATTTGTCAATATTTATGAAGTGTTCATTTGGTATAGCTTCCCATTACAAATATCATCGTTTATATGCTCTTTCTGTGTAAACACATCAATATTAACAATAATTCATGAAAAAGCAGCATTCTCTCAGTGTTAGCAAAGAGATATCGCTCTATTTATTTTGTAATCTACATATATGGCATATCGTCGGAAAATATAAAGATATAGCACATCGTCGTGGTATATATAAAATAGATTTATATTATATAAGTTACGAATAGGAAAGAGATATAACTGCATCATGGGATAGTTGTAATCTACATATATGGCATACCGTCATACTAAATGAAATTATAACACACATTTATGGTATAAGCTAAATTTAGCATAGATTCATGTTATACGCTGGTATGACAAAGAGGTAGAATGCTTTTATTTGCGCTCATATATTAAAACTATAATCGACAAAGTAGTTACTCGAATATTATGCGAAAACTGCACTAAAAGAATGCCACACATTTGTATCCTTAGATCCTCTTCTATAATTTTATCTGCATCATATTACCCAACAAATAGCTAAGACTAATGACACCCATGTGGAAATAGGTGATGCAGTTGATTTAACCGCCCAGCTTACTTTGCATATTATATTAGTTATGAATAGTACTACAAGTAATGTTATCTAATGAGTATTACAAATAACTTAATTTCCTAAATAGCACTTAAAATTAACGAAATTAAGGACTTAAGCGTTCAGAAATGAACATAAATTCGACTGTACCAATGATATTTGCTTGAATTTAATGTAATAACATTCATCGAATAAATCGGCTCTCCTTTATCGCATCATCTTATTGCCTTCATAACAAGAAATTTACGCTACTTTCAAATATTATGGGAAATTCAGAAATTCATTGCTATAGGCAAATCCCATCCCACACTTATAAAGTATTCATTTGCATACTTCATTCGAAGATCTCATCCTTGTTTATTACAACTGCCACCTACCTCGAATCAAGTCTCACTTCATTCAGATGAGTTTGAATTAAGCCCAGCCCCGTTCGCGATCGGTAGATGTCCTTAGTAGGTGCTCGAAACTTGTCCCGACCCAGGCGATCAAAACTTCGTCAATCGAATGGGGGGGGGGGGGGGGCACAAGTGAGTTTAGCTCACCTCAGTATAGCTATTGGTTAAATCGGGTACCGGTTCTAGTTGTAACCGGTTTTAACCCACACTCCCAATCCCCCGTCTGCAAAAAATGCCATAATTTTCTTCGCCTTGAATATGCAACGCATGCAGCAAACCGCCAGCAGAGACATTTCAATCTTCCATGTGGGCAATTCAAACAGCCACTAACTGCTATATTAATTCCAATTCTTTTTAAATAACAGCATTCGAGATTGATCAATGCAGTCATGAATACGGCTTGTATCAAAAATAAATAAATGAAGAAATAAATAAATAAAAAATAAATAAATAAATAAATAAATAAATAAATAACTACATCAATATATAAATAAATAAACCAGTTTCTCGATCAACAACAATAAATGGAAATCGCATTTTCTACGATCTTTAAAATTTCGAGTGTTCATCGTCTAAGCAATCTTGAACAAACGCAAGGAAATAACAAAGATTTTCGAAGTCCTGAAAAAAAAAAGAGAGAGAGAAGAATCTAAAGATCGTTTCTCGGCTAAAACTTTCTTGCTTCTTAATTGTTTCCGATTATTTTTTTATTATCGGCCTTTAATTTATTCAAGGTTCAGATATATTCGTTCCGGAATCAGGAAATTCGTTGGATGCTGAAAAATTCACGAAAAAATAAACTTGGAAATTCTCATACTCGTATATCCGGACATATTTGTTATGCTTTGCACCGGCATATCACTCCCTTCAAAAACAAAAAAAAAAAAAGAAGAAACGTTGCCACACCCCACCTAAATGAATGGACAAACGATAGATTAAGCGTTGTGATGCCTCATTTGCATCGATATTTCAATAAAGAATATAGTTGTATGTTAATATGCCATAGATATAAATTTAAAAAAAAAATCTGTTTTATTTCATTTATCGCACACATAATATTTCTCATTCTATAATTGATTAGATTATCATTACGCATAAATTTTTATAGAAGATAATAAATAAAAAAAATAAATAATAAATAAATAAATAAATAAATAAATAATAAATAAATAAATAAATAAATAAATAAATAAATAAATAAATAAATAAATAAATAAATAAATAAATAAATAAATATCGAGATTTTTTTGAAAAATTATACGATAATAATTCGCTAATATAAATAAAATTTCAACAAAAATAAAAAAATCAAATTAAAAATTATTTCATACGAAAAAAAAAAATTTACACCTCTTAATTATTCAAAAATTATTCGATATTTAAATGATGAATTATTTTCTATACTTTTTTTTTTTTAAATTATTGAAAAAATTCACTGAGAAAATATTATCCATTCTATTGGGAATTATAATACTATTAATTCTTTTATACTTAATTATTTTTTAAAGAAATTCTCTTTTTTTTTTACGTCGTTTGTCTTATAGTATATATTGTCGCAAACTTCCATACTCCTCCCTCCTCCACCCCCCCCCCCCTCCATACCTGTCCACTTACCTGTCCACCTAAATCCATTCATAAACACAGCAACTTATCAACCACACTACTTCATTACTACCTTATAAAAACGCCAATACAATCTGTTTGTAATTCTATAAATCAAATCCATTGAAAACAATGTTGTTTTATCAAAAAAAAAGTGCAATATATAATTAAAAAAACAATCCTATCAAAAACGTCGAGAATATGAGGAATTAGTATGTCAGTACTGAATAATCAAAATTGTCTTGTGTCGTATTCAATCCGTCAATTTCATTGCCTCGAAGCTCTCCCTCTTCCGTTCCGCTCCTCCTCCACCCTCCTCCCCACCTCCTTCCTCCTTCCGCTTCTCCAATATCCACTTTCAGCGGTTTTTTAAAGCAAAGAAAGAATTGCATAAAAATCACATCAGCTAAGCATTCAATTTAAAAAAATATAGAGAAATACCCACGTTCTCAAATATTCGATTCGAAAAAAAAAAAAGAAATCAACGAAATATATAAATGAAACAAAAGAAAAAAAAGATATATACATGAATACGATGAGCTATTTACATACAATGTTGCAAATACAATTTCATTTCGTTATGCTTTATGATATAAGTATCAATTGATTAAAAGTATCGGGATTTTATTGTCCCGATGTCACCCTCCCTCCTCCAGCCTCAACCTCCTCCCCTCCCCCATATTTCAGACTATATTCGTCACTACTAAGGTGATTCGATTAGATAGGATGATAATACTATCCAAAAAAACATAGCATATGATAAAAATATTGAAACAAATTCTTCAAACGTAAAAAGAATGAAATATTTTCGATTTCAGTTTTTTTTTTTCTAATATCTTCGAAGAAATTCACCACAGTTTTAAATCATATATTCCAATATGAGAGTGAATAATTTTTTAATTTAGTATTACAATATTTTAGAAAATAAGAGCGCAAAGTGGAGGATAAACGAATGAACCATGGAAATTGATAGCGATTCGTTAAAATAAATCGAGGAGATAGCGATCACTGATTGAAGTACCACTTCGATGTGATCCTCCCACCTAGAGGAAATCTGAAATGAAATCGACGCTAATCTTTGCGCAAATAAATACGTATCTTGCTCCCCTTTCATCCTATTCCCGCCCCCCCCCCCATGCCTTCCTCCCTCCTCCCCGCTCCCTCCTCTCACCTCATCTCATTTCGCGGGCAGAATAAAACATTAACAGGTATTACTGATGAAAAAGCTACGTTCAATGAAACGCAGAATGTGATTGTGCATCCAGATATTCGTACCGTAATCCTCATTAAAACCCCCTCCCCCCTTCACTTCACCTCGAAACACCAGATGAGCTGACACAACATATGTTTATGCATCTTGATAACATAAGTAATCGTCTTCATAAACTGCCAATAAAAAAATAAAATATGCTGGAAAATGCGTTAAAAATTGAAACGATTCCGATCGCCGATTGAAAATCTTCTACAAACGATACGTTTTTCCTACTATTCGATTCATGTCAAATACATTTAAAAAAAAAGTTTTTTTTTTGATATACATAATAAATATTTATATTTGAATATAATACTTTATTAAATCAACATTGAATTCTTTTTTTTTAGCATCGAAAATCATTTTAGAATATACCAAAAAGAATTCTTGTAATTTTAAATTCAATTATTTTAATAATATTATTGCAATAATTTCAAAAAATATAATTGATGGCTGAAATTAGTGGTGGATGGGTGAAAGTAATAAATGAATAGGAAAGAACACCTATTGGGAGAGTTTTTTTTTTTTTTTTGAAGTATAGAAATATAGTTATATGAGATAAATTCATATGAATATTGAGGAAATATATGGAAAACTAAGGTTAAATATCATAGACAACTGATAATGGGAGTTATATAAATATATCGTTTTGTCTTCTCTCGAATCCTTCATCTCCTCTCCTCTCTTCACCTTTTGTTCTCTGAAGAATTGCGTTGAGGATTGTGAGAAGATTTTATCGATTTCTTACTTGGTCTTATAATTGCTGGTATCATTCTAGTTGAGAGCTAGGGCCACATTTCACCTAGATCTATAGTTGAAGGAATGAATTGAGTGAAAATTTAACTGTATTTATTTCAAGAAGTTACGCAAAAAAAAGCGAAAGAGTTAAACATGGTTAAACGTACCTGAATTCAACGACCTTTTAACTCCATGATAATATGCATAAGATGCAAAGTGATTTTGGCCTGTATATCGAGCTCTCTTCGAGGGTGGCTCATAGTCATCGTTATGACTCCTAGCTTTGAACATTCGTTCGCTTGTTACAACATCATCCAAGTCGAAGAGTTCAATGTCACCACTTAATTCATAGGCACTTCGTTTACGTCTCGTTGAACGATGAGGTTTGATGAACTGTCGATAAAGTGATTTAATCATAATTGTATTCAACAACTGAATACGCAGATCGAATTTTCGATTGATGAACGCTTCTTGACGTTTTCTGAAAGCCAACGACAATAGTCCCACAGCTGTGACCGGAACTTCCGGAACGTAATCATTAGTCAATGGTTGAGCATTTCTCACTATGCCCAACAACCTCGATATCACCGCAACTACTATCCGACTAACCGCACGCAACATCTGCAAAATTGTACACTGAATTCTTCGAGGTCCTAGATCTCATTCAAGATATTTTCTTTTCGAGGGCGGGAAATTTTTGCACCTTATTGATTATTACGAAAAATGATCGTAACTAGTATAAAGGTGCAATTGTCCGTGGCGCAAAAATCTGTGGCGCAAATGATCGGAGGAGGTGAGGGCATTGTGCAAGACCTACGTATAGCGAACAGCATTTCTTAGCATATAGGTTAAATTCACAAAGACCCGTTTCGTGTAAAATGTTAAAGGCATTAATTGAAGAGAAAATACAAGAAAACAATGTTGTTGCTCATAGTGTTTACTTCTAATGCTAGCTTCTCATTAGGTGTTTATCTCCATTATTCTAAATTTTTTGCCATTTTTATCGTTTGAATTTATTTTTGTTTTATTTAATCAATTTATTCATTTATATTTTATTTATATTTATATGTAAATTTTATTTGCATATTTATTTATTTATCGATGTGATCGATGCGCATCCATTATTCGAATGGAAAATTTGCTTCTCATTTTCATATCTTGGTGTTAAAAACTTACGACGCACTTCCATAAATGAGGCAAGTTTTAAATTATATAATGGATCGTAGAATAATCTATCCATTCTTAACATGCATCGATATTGCAGTTGGAGTGGAACTCTCGGAGTCGGAGTCTATAGCTTCAAAAGTCACAGCGTACCCCCATATGAAATCATCCACCAGTAAATCAAGAATGATGCATTATGTTGATTTCTTATTCATATTGCCCGCTAGCAATTTTTTTCATCAATGGAATCGAATAGCAAATAATGTTGTTGAATTCAAATGTTTTGAAAAGCGAAACTGAAGTTGGAAAAATGCCAAACGAATTTTTGATCATTATCATATTAATATACGTGCAAAAAATGATTGATATAAAATTGGCTTGAAAAATGCATCAAAAATTCCCTCCATAATCTCAGCATTACAGGTGATTTGTACTTTCTGGCTTCAGACGCTAACACCTTGTGTTCCTTTAAATCTACCTGATCGAGCATGCATGACGAATCATCGGCGATAGGTAAAACGAGACTTGAGGTCGCATCCGATGAAATTACGTTTGATGCTGTCAGTGTGGTACTATCCGGAGTTGTTTGTTGTCGTCTATGCGTTGGTTCTCTTTTTTTTTTCGGAATAACCTCTCCACAAGCTTTCCTCGAATGTAACTTCATCCTCGCCAAGCACAAATCTCCATCTTGTTGAACTAACACAACTTGGCTCCACTCTCAACTTGGTCTATTAGTGCAAAGAGAGGTGACGAAAACGTCTAGAAAATGAGTTGCTGGAGGTAATTCCGTCGTACTAAATTTTCTTTACATATGCGCCTTCTCCCACCCCTTACTCTTTTTTTTTCTGGACTGTACTTTCGTTCAAAAGTTATGCAAATAGCTTGAGTACTTTCCACTATGAGGCCTCTCAAATCTACCTCTATTCTTAAAAAATTATGGACACTGTAAGCGTTTTTTAAACCTCTTTTGCAAGGGAAACCGATGAGCAGGGCATATTAGGTACACTTTATAGCACACCGACATGCTATAAACCGTTATAATTAGTAGTTTTTTGTTGTTGTTGTTGTTGTTGTTGTTGGATGTAGAGTGGATCAGCTGTTGATAACTAATTTCGGGTTTTTTTTTTGCATTTCTTATTTTTGCTTAATTTTAATTTTTAATTTTAATTTTTATTTTTTTGCATATTTATCAACGCAGAATATCAAAATATGCAAATGAGATGGGATTGATTTTAGCGAAAATGAACTTCACAGATTTCTCAATTCATTGAAAAATTTGTAGTCTTTGCAATGTCATTTTTTTTTTTTTATTAAACGTTTTCTCACTATAGTTTTTGCAATTTATTCGAGTAATCGTTCGTATTAAAATCATTCAAACTCTCAAAAAAAAAAAAAATTATTTCATCATTAGAACGATTCTAATCTATAGTTAACAAAAAAAAGAGCAAAATCCATTTTTTTTTTTCAAAAGCGAAAATTATGTTCGCATATTTATTTCTTGATTTTTCAATCCCTATAATCCCTAATTTGCATAAAATAAAGTTTTCTTGCATTGCACCATCATTGATTTGTTATTTATATAATCGGCATTTCTAGCATGACGATGATCTACGATCGCTTTTTTTTGCATAATATGATTTGCATAAATTTGCATATGATTTGTATAATTAATGTAAGATGTTGTTCTTTCGTAGTTGTTATTCTTTTTTTTTTTAATTGACTCCTCAGGTTTCTTAATGATGGTGCTAATTTTTTATTTGTACGTCTATGAATGTATGTGTTGGTTTATTTGCATATCTGTCATGGTACTTTCATCTTAGAATTCTGGAAATAGAGTTTTGATTAGTATACTGTTATACCATATGCGATATATTATTTCCAATTCGTTTACAGTCTCTCTTCCACGACTGATAACGGATGACCTAGAAATAATTTTTGAATTCGAGATTTTTGTTGAGCTATCAATCGATTCTGAAAGGAAAGCACATCGTTGGGCTTTTTGTCATTGTAATTTTCCGTACTGAACAACTGGTCGGTCAGGTGAATTGAGATGCAGAACCGCTCGACCTATGTCCTTCCCTGGCGCGCTTTTCCTTTCGTATTTATGACAGTCGACAACGCACCTAATATGCAAATTGTGACATCCTTGTATATAATTCGTGCTAATTCCATTTCAGCTTAGAATGGCGGCCGTAATAAATGCCCGCCCTGGCTCTTCGACGCATAGCAGTATGGGTGATGCGAAACCAGGCAAGATTTCTTTCTTTTTTTTTTAATTTCATTACAAAGGCAGCACAGACAGCAAGAGTTCAGGCTCAAACCTTGTCCTGGCCACGTTTGTAACCGAGCATGGCACAAAGGCCAGATGGGTGTGCTGGATCGACCACATGTATGGCCACAAGCCAGTAAGCTAGATCTGGCCACAGTGCCAAGTGGATTAGTGCCGAGACCGAGTCCAAGTTCAAGCTGTCCTTATATTTTCAACGTTTAACGTCGGTTCCGGCCGCCAAAAAGGCAAGGACTAGGTCACCTGGGTTCAGCACAGTTGTTATTCCATGTAGTTTCCGTTTATTAAATAATTTCATAACTTATCTTCATAGATGCTGTAGTGACGTTAAGTTTGAAACAACGAAACTATTTTATTTTAATGCAAAGAAAGAAATGGTTGATGATTTCAGTCATATTTTTTGCGTTATCTTAGGGCATGTTTGATACTACTGAGGTGAAATGAAGAATACATGAGCAGCCTTTTCCTCCTTTCTTCTCCTCCCCCTTCCTCCCAGAGAGAGGCAACTTTGCAATTCTGGAATTCAAAAATCAAAATGAAATTCCAAAACTAAAGAAAGGTAGAAAATTAAGAAAAGACAGAAAAATAGGAGATCAAAATGAAGCAAGAGGTGATATGAGTTTTTTTTTTTTGGAATGGGTATGTTCTCACCTCTGCGAATATTTGCACTTTAAGATGCTTAGGAGGCGTAATTTCTTGAATTTCAGGTTCATGTTTTAGAGTACTGAATTGTTCACTAAGCTCAGTAAGCTCAAGATGAGCTTAAAGTTTAGGATTGTTGTAACGGAGGAAATTAGAAGCGCTGCACTTGCTCATCTTTAACTAGTAAATTGCTTAGAGCTGAAATCAACCGGAAATTATGTGGCATTGGATGGAGAAACGATCGATATTTGGTGATAATATCCCATAAGGTGCTTAAAGATACATAGTTTTTGATTTGAGAATATTTGAAGAATGTTTTGGAGACATTTCAGTGGAGTTTCATTCCTCCAGATCATTCCCTCTAAAGTCAAGGTGTAATCAATGCCATAGTTTGACTTCAATACTTATGAGAATGGAGGGGGGAGTCTTTATCCCAAGGCGAAGGGCCTTGTCTAGCTGGCAGCATTGCTAATGATTCAGTTAAATGCAGGTTCTTTTGGGCAATCACTCGTCTGATGAATGGATCAGTCACCACCTGAGGGGCATTTGGGAGGGGGGGGGGGGGGAAGGAGGGAGAGAGGAAAAGAAGAGCAAAGGAGATTTCGTCCTCCTCGTCCCTCGCAGGCGGAATTTTTTCTTGTTTTTTTTGGAAATTTTGAAGACCTAACGACTTAATAAACCGAAACCAATAATTGCATAGGAGATAGAAATCAACTGGGCGATAAATATTGATGGATTTTAGGAGAGAAATTTTAGTATTGTCGCCATTCTTTAAATCTTATTGCGAATTCGCTTGATTGTCTCTTTTGATAATCATTTTTGATGCATTGAGATAGCCATCCATAAAAATAGCGATTACAAATTTATTCATTTCTTTGATTAGCTCGCCTCTTTTAAGTGTTACTCAACAAGATCGAAGGTCAAGTGGCACGTGTAAATGCAGTCTTCCTACTTACCAGAGATGAAGGGGTCATCACGATCAGTGACGATCGATCTGTACGTATCTGGCTGAAGAGGGATAATGGTCAATTCTGGCCTTCCATTCATCATTTTATGCCATTTGCACCAACCGCTATGTTCTTCACCGAGCAAACCCTCAAGTAAGTAGTTGTTTGTTGAATTTCACAATATTAGCACATGTTCTAAAAAACGCTTAGTATGCGCCGCCTGTGCTTAGCACAAAAACTGATAGCAGTAATGACTGTGACGATAGTAGTAATAGTAATAATAGTAAATAACAGTAAATTGTTTAAAGTTTAATCAATTATAAGGCTATGAGTCAAACTGAATATCATATCAGGAACTGCAATTCTAAAGTGTTCTTTCATAGCAAAGTTCCAGTTAGGGCGATTCAGTCTTACAGTGACAAAGGGCCAAGCAAGACGCTTTGCCGCTTATCATTCGATTTTGGCGTTTTTTGTTTAGAATGAATGAGCGAGCAAGAACAGATGCAAAATGGGAGGGAGCAATTCCGAAAAAAAGGGAGGGTAAAACCTATAATTTGACCTATCCAAATATAGGTGGTACTTTCCGTTTCGCTGATGAGCTTTCGAGGAACGAGAGAGGGGAAGGGTGCAGCGAGGCTAGGAGTTAAAGATAGAAGTATCCAATGAAAATAGGTACAAATCAAGTACTGTTGAGAGGCAAATGAACGGTTCTTAATGGATTCAAAGTAAGTTAAGCAATTAGCATGGAGAAATTATTTCTTTGAATATTTCTTCGGGCCTTTTCTCTTTGCCGGTTTTCAGTGCATCCATCTTTTCGACTAAGTAAAGGAGCGATTGATCCATCATAGAAATTATATTTGCAAAAATTTGATGCTGTTTGCAATTTTCAACCATATCAGATAGCGTCTGCCTTCTTATGTTGCTTCTAGCGATATGTAATGTCCGAATGATCTCTCAGTTACTTCTTTGCTCTTACCAGCTCATAACTAGATGAGCTTATATGTGCATCTTGCAGCTAGGTATACAGTCCCGTAATCAGGTATTACGGTACTATTCTTACCACATGTGTATGAAAGTACGGTTGGGGGAGGGGGGGGGGCTGGTTTCTATTCATATAGAAATGTCTGTCCGAAAGTGAAATTACATGGCCATAGCTCGATATCAGATGACAAATTTTAAAGATAATTAAAAATAGTCGAAGGTGCTTGAACCTTAATTGAACGTTGAATATTTGAACAGCTTATTACAACGATAATGATTGACTCTTGTGGATATCAAAGGTACACAACATATGGCACAATCATAAAAACATAACACAAAGCATTTCTATGAGCTAGTAAAGCATTTATACGTCATTGGACTTTACCATATCAGCAGCAGTGGTCAATGCGCCTTGTGGTCACTTCGTGGCTTGACAGCGGTTGAAGTAGGTACTCTTCGATTAAATCTTTTTTTTTTTGTTTCGGCGTTAGTTTTGCTGCTATTGGCAAGGTGTTATATTACCTGTTATTAAATGACTCCTTTTTTCGGTAGTATGTTTTTAGCAGTTGCCCAATGGGTTAAAAATTAAGTATTGTAGTATTGCTGAGATTTATACCGCATATTTATTTACTTTTTACCCGGCTGAACTGATATATGAAGTGGTGGACAGTGCATATGATGTGAGTTTTCTTCGCTTATTTTCATGCATATTTATAGATTGCTGATTGGTCTTGCTAATGGGGCTGTATATGAGTTTACGGTAGCCGATGATATGAATAGTATGTGGGAGAATCGACACTGGAATGTGCACGCAAATACTGTAACTGCGGTACTGTTGTCGGTGCAAGCCGAGCTTATCTTCAGTTGCAGCAAGGATAGATCCCTTGTATGGCATTGCTCGGAAACATCAGTTAAATTCGGTATATTATTGTTCCTGTTGATTTATTTTTTCATTTTTTTGGGGGCGGGGAGGAGAGAGATGCCTAAAATATGTACTCGCAGGTTTTCATCTTTTTTGGATTTCGACCAATTTTCAGTACTAGGGACCCTCGGCTAGGACTAAGCAAATGATAAGCATGGTGCCGATGAGTGAAGAAAAGGCAGAGAAGTTTCCAACTAACCGATACTGCTTATAGTCGACGACATTCAGATCGGTGGTCCGATTCTATGGTTGTGCGTAATTTTTAACCGTGAGAAATACGCTTGATAATTTGATAGCTTTTGGTTCGATTTCCAATTGGGACGAAAGTTTTGCACTTTATTCGTCTTTGCATAGTTGTTTGAGTGGAATAAATATTGCTGGGTATTGAAGAGCGTCGAATTTTACTTATTTTGATTTGATACGTCCCTTCTTTTACATTTGAATTTAGATTACAGGTGTTTCTCATTTTAAGCACTGGTCTTTGTTTAGGTCCAAAATTGGGGACTTGTAAACCCCCTAGTTCGTTCTCTCTCCTCGTTCCTCTCCTTCCCACTATCCCTTTTAAGGAAGACTTCATGAGTATCTTCGTTGCTGAGATATTAGGAGAGTGATTGGAATCTATATGTTTAGGAACGCATATGTGTGAGTCGAGTTGTATGGCACTACAATTTGATTCGCCATCGAAGTTTGTATTTATCGGTGACGCTGGAGGTAGTATCACTTTATTACGTCTCAACGGTACTGAAGCACAATTTGTGAGCAAACTCTCAGCACATACTGGTAATGTTCCCGCTAGATTTATTTACTGCTGCAGTGTTTATAAATCACTTCGGCAATTTTATCTGAAGATAGGGCACATTTGCTGACTATTGTTGGTCAATTAACCGTCGAGTTGTAAGCAAGTTCACTGCCTTCATCACTCCTCCATTCACTTTTAATTGCTCTCCACTCAGCATTGCCCACTCTTTCCTTCATACTCGTAATCTTCAGTCCCATACTGCTGAATCAAAAATGAGTTTTGCACAGTCGTGGACGCGCAAGTGTTTCTTGGAGAGGAGATGAGCAACTTCATTTCAAGTGGTAATGGTTTTAAGATCGGTAGAGGTAACTTATCTCAAGTGATCACTAAGATTTCCTCTTTTTTTTGCAATTCATGAGTTCCTTTATTTTGAAAAATTTAATTCCTTCTTTTAGAAAGCAGTTGCAAATAACTGATTTGCATATGGAACGTCTATTTTTGATAGTCTGAATGATATGAAAATTTAAAATTATGGGATTTTTTTTTCGTTGATATTAATCTTCAAATGTTGATATTTATTTGTTGATGTATAGGCTCGATTGTATCGCTCGCATGGGATTCATCTCGACAGCTTCTTTTCTCTGCAGCTACCGACCATCTTGTTATTATGTGGGATATTGGCGGTAAAAAGGGACAAGCTTTCGAGTTGAAGTTAGTTTCATGGAATTAAAATATTCTATGTCGTATTTTTTGAGATATTTACTCCAACTTCCATTCATAGTATGAGTATGTTTAGTCCATTTTCCGTTTCTAAACAAATTGCAGAAATGCGCCTAATTCCTAGAAGACAGTAGCGCTTTCCTTGAGATCTTCCTACGATTAAAATGCGCCTTGCTTCTTCCAAGCTAAGGTCGATGCAGATGCATCTCTGCGGCATATTTTTTTCTGGTTAATTTATTCCTTCGTTATGATTGCTGCCTCTTGTCGTTCTCTTGAGTTAAGCATTAAGAAAATAGACCATAAAATACGTTTTTTTTCAGCACTTTGTGAAGAAATTGTAGTGGGAGGATGGAGGAAGGTAAGATGGATATGCGTACTACTGTATTTTAAATTCATGCTAGGAAATTATGGTACTTTCATAGCTGATATGTAATTAAATGCTGAAACATTTTAGAGCATTTTTATATTCGTTTATGCGGTTATGGATGAAGTTTGAAGGTGGTTAAAGTGCTTGCTAGATCTGGTGGGTACGATATTTGTTTTAACGAATTTTGCCCATGATGTGCCAAATGATTCACGTGTGCAATGCCAAAGGCCATTTATTGATAATCGAATTATTGGAGGTCTATTCTCTTATGTTGCCAAAGACCTTTGGGAAGCTTGAATGGGTATCCGCCCATTCTTAGCACTGTTATGATATGGGGAGGCAGTAGGAGTATTTATTTATTATCAGTAGTAGTTTATTAAAGACGTAGCTCACAAATATGTTTAATGAAAGGGGAAATTAGATAGGAAATGAAGATTATTTTTTGCATCTTCTTTACTATACAGTTCAGAAGTTTGACGGTTTATTTAGCGCCGTGAAAGGTTAAACTCAGATATGGCGAGAGGCTGCTTTTTTTGAGTGGCGAGTTGGTTGTTATTTAGAAGCTATAATTTAATTTATCATATAAAGTTGAGTAGAAGCACAATGCTATTGAAATTCATCGTTCTAGTAGTATGGAATGTTATGCCCTCCCCCCCCCCCCCCCCCCCTCCTTCATTAAGCTCTTTATTCTATTTCTATTCTATTTGAAGTGGCCAATTTAATTCGCTTTTCAACTACCTCTACTTTTAGCAGAGAAAGATATCAAATCTAAAAGGTGCAATTTGGCTATTGAATTCTTCGCAGTTTGACTTTTCTTGAAGTTAAAGAATCTACAGTTTCTTTTGACTATATGAAACACGCTTGCTGGAAGCTAATGCGCTATCAATATGAGTGACATATTATACAACTCCTTCCTCGTTTCAAATTATGGTCTTTAATTCCAGTCGCTTGAAATAGTAACCTCATCTATTAGCCCTGGGGTATTTATTCAAGAACATACGGTGGATGAGATTTGTAGTGATGATAGTGGACGTATTGTAGTGCTCATAATGCAAAATTGTCATGTGTGGCTTATGCGGAAGGTTCGAATCGACTGTTTTCGGCTGATGAAAACGGTACGCTAGTTTGTTGGGATATGACAGCGAAAAGACTCGAAACACCCGAATGGAAGACGAGCGATAACTGCGAACTTTGTGATGCACCTTTCTTCTGGAATATTCGCGCTATGTGGGACAGGAAGGTAAGCAAGTTTTGTACGATTTCAATGACAGTTGTTTTTGGCTATGGTTATGCATCTTTCTCAAATCTCAGGGGAGTGCATTTGCCTGAGATTTATCTTTTATGCAGCTTTTTTGGATAGGTATGCAAGTTTTGCGACTCCCACTTTTGTCTGTTTTTCTGCAAGAGCAAAAGAGAAGGGAGGTGAATTCCTTCAAATTTCGGTTACCGTGTCCTTATTCGTACCTATTTGTATAGTTTTAAATGTTGGTTGTTATTATTTGCTTGTTGGTAACCCAACATTGTGTTGTGTGAAAGTTTCAAACTGCTGTATTTCTGATCGAAGCTCGTCGGATCACGTCAAGAAGCTCAATTATTCGAAGGTCGTGAAATGCAATTGCAGGAGCTATAAATGCAATCGTTTATGGTATTGACATCTGCGCTGAGTACGTACCGTTTTTATTATACCTCTCTATTCCTTCGCTTCTCGTGCACATTCACTCTCTCTGTCATGGTTAAGTAAGAGAAGGTCGTGTACACCAAGAATCCCGATCGCATAATAATGCAGACGTTTAGTTCGCTACCTGTACTGGTTAATTGCAGGTGGTTGGCCTGCGTCAACATCACTGCCGTACTTGCGGTAACGCGGTTTGTGCCAACTGTTGTGGTAATACAACTAAATATCCACCAATGGGATATGAACTGCCGGTACGAATATGCAATGCTTGCCACGCAAGGATGGAGCAATTCCCCGAACAATTCGAGTAAGCCATTTTGATTTATTGTTAAAACTAGTAAGGAACCGTCGGTGTTGTGTTTCGTGGGAAGCTGATTGGCAAGTCGCTTGGCCGAATCTTGCGCATGGTCATGAGCTAGTTGAAGAAGTTTGTGCTATCTTTTATGCAGGAAAGATGCAGCTTTGACTTCAAGGCTGAAAGTTAAACAGCTGAAGTCAAGCCTGGTCGGAATAGATGGGACGATGACAGATGTTCTCCATTCACCTTCCTGCTCATTCGGTGAGCCTGATGAGGGGTAGGCCGCAAATTGTGCATTGATGAAAAGTAGATAATGTCGTGACATGTGACAACAGCTTTTCATTTTCCTGAACGTTACCGTCGTGTAGGTCATAGCCACCATCGCAGTTCGGTAACAGAATAATCGACTACTGCGTAGGCGGATGGAATTCGATTACGGATCTACGCAAGCTTATTTTCTTTTGTCTATGATCGTTTAGGTTTTCATCACTTCCGCAGTAACGTTCGACTCTCAATAGTTGAATGAGGAAGGTGGAATCGGGGATGGATTTTGCATGAGTTGGTCATTCCAATTGGGAAATATTTGACCAAGTTTACTTCATTTGCAGTTTGACGCCGTTGGCTGTAAGTAGCGAGCTACGTCAAGGAGTGGTCTGTATGCATATGCAGGAGACGTTGGGTCGTTTAGTGACGGTGGGCCTCGACCGTATTATAATGATTTGGGATGTGAAGCAATTGGTACGATAAGCAGAGGTGTACTCCAATTGGCGCCTATTAGCCATAGCATTGCAGCATTCAATTCTGCAACAACGCCTTGTAATTAGTCTTCGTTTTAAAATGCTCTTTTTGCATTCTACTTTTGGGTATTTTTACTGCTATTTTTTGCATATATTTATTTGCGTTTATGATAAATCGCTGGTTAATTGAGCAACGCATTTATATGTTGTTCATGATGTATAGTATAATTTAATTTTATGCTCCTTATGATACTACTGGTCTATCCTGAAGATGAGCAGCAATATAATGGCACTTTCCATCCTTTCATTGTTTCATTCATAGGAGGTGAGGAGAAAGGGAGGAAGTACTTCCGGCAGGAGGTATTCTCATAAAAACGAGTAGCAGCCTCTGAGGGCTTAGAAATTGAGATTGTTTTGCTCATTTTTGAGATTGGTCACCTACAACATACTGTGATTACCATTTATCAATGTGAATTTTATCTGTTGAAATCGGTTGTGAGATTAAGTCTTGGAGCGAAGTGATTTGCTGAAGTGTAGTATCGTTTCCCTTTTGATGTAACTTGAGGTTTTGTGCTGATATGTTCATGATTTTATCGCTATGGCAACAGATGAAACAAATGTATCGAATAGGTTAAACGCGGAATTCGAGTTCTTTGCATGAAGTGTTTGAGGTCATCCAAAAATCTCACAGTCAAGGCGAATGCTTTTTTGGACCTCATAGATGGGAACGACCTTTTTCCCTTTCAAAAATTGGAATGGAACCTAACGAGTACACGAATAAAAAAAAGTCTGAAGGCCATGAAAATTTACTCAATTAAAAAAAAGTCTATTGAAAAAGCAATCGAAGATGGAAGAGATTTCTATGCAAAAATACAAACTGTTAGAGGGAAATAGTGAGACAGCTAATGAAAGGATCCTCATTCAGCATTTGGAGAATGGAAAGAATGAGAAATTGCTAGGAGGAAATTTTATGTTTGAGAACAAGAACAGATATTATTTTCTTTGTGTGTGAAAGGCTTGATGCTTTTTGTAATGGCTTAATAGCTTTTGTAATTGATGCAGTGATTTTGATTGATCATATGCAGAATAAAGCTAACTCCCGTCCGCCAACTGCCGATTCTTTGTGCAATCCAGAATGAGTACCATAAATCTTCTCCTTTGCTATCCCATGGCACACATTTTTCCACCCTCCCGATGAATCCATGATCAGGAATGAACATTCGCCCTTCCCATTCCCTTACTTTGGATGCATCAATCTCATGGGGAGGCGAATTCCTCTGAAGCTTGTATATTTCAAAAGCGCTAGTTTGATATATACATGCCATCTGGCCGTGTTTTCTTTGGCCTACGCCATGTGATTTTCGGTCCATCGTCCGCCGACTTCTATTTGAAAAACTTCGTCGAAAACTTCAGCAAAAAAACTTGCATGTGTTTAACTGCATCAACACGACACTTCCTTTCATGGTGCCAACCCAGCCGGAATGATGTTTGCCAGTTGTCCGAGTATGACCAGCTTACCTTTGTTCGGCGGAAATCGGGAGGTGATGAAGAAAGCCAGAAATGGACTTCAAGATGGCGATGCCAGCGATAGAGTATTTCGAGATTATTTGCATCCAACACGGAATAACAGATTTTAAAACGACAAGAGATCTTAAAACACATCCACGATCAAATTTGGTCTCCATCAAGTTCGGTACTCGAAACGTCCGATCGTCCTGCTCTAAACTTACAATTCACCACCCCATCTTGTACCACAATTAGAGCGCTAGACCTTTCTCATTTCACGATTGTATGACGACAACTTCACCTCCGCCAGATCTCCACAACGATATAGGGCCTCTCTTCATGAAATACTCAGAGATTCTCAACCTCGTAGACTATAATCTGAAATTTCAGACCCAGAAACTTGCACCTCACAGTTTTTACTGAATTCCAGGCCAGTCCACTTATCAAACCCTGAGTAAGGGGCTTGACGCCAACTCAAACTTAAGATCTTGGTCGTCATCCCAAGTATCTCATACCTTGACACCCTGATTTACACTTGACACCCTGATTTCATAAGCGCAAAAGGTAAGGCATAAAAAATACAACAGAAATTCACGACCAACACGGCTCGAGGTCTCAGTGTGGTTGTGCTACGAGTTGAGTGTGACTGTCCTTAAATGCTTAATCCTCGAACGTTCCTTCTCGATTCGTTCCCATTTAATAGAGTGGTCTTCGGTGCGCTTCGTAAATTCGCTCTTGCGTATAATTAACGGTATCGGTTTACCTCTCAGCGGCAACCGATTTCCTATAACCAATAATTTCAAGGCAGGAGACAACTTTCTGGCTTTGTGGATCGCCAATTCGCCTTAAAACATTCCTCTTCGTAGAAAACTATGGCTTATTGTCGAACTGAAAGCCGCATTATCCGTATACTCGGTTCTTGACGAATTTGAATCCATCCTATGATAAAAATTGCTAGTAACAACCTAACACCTTCTTCCCTTCCCGTTCTCCACTCCTTTCCCTCTCACCTTTCTTTTCTTCAGTGTTGTGGACGTCCTTCAAATGTCATCTTTTGTTATGGATATATTTGCATCCATAAATTATACAGGAATGAATCCATAGTTCGCATACATCACCATTCACAACACTTTAAATTTGTCACCAGCGACATATACCACAAAATTCGATATAGTTGTCTCAGATGAGTCGAGAGAGCACTTTACCGTGGTTCCCTTTAGTTTAGAATCAAATGCACCGAACGAATATAAATATGGTACAATAACAAACTATCCCAACTGAATGAGCGGTCAAACAACAGGTATCTTCGCCTTCTCTCTCTCCTCCCCCCCCCCCCTCCCTTCCCCCTTCCACTCAAAAAGGCTGAAAAATCCCGATCCGACAGCAGTGTTCATTAGAACTGCATTTGATTACTTGCAATGCTGAGATTATCACTGAAAAAACAGGAAATACGGATGAATATATTGAAGGGACCTGAAATCTGTTCTAAATGATGAGTAAAATGAGGTGAAAGACAACGCAATAAACAAAGAAAGCCCCGTAAGACAAAGATGTCCTTGTAACAAACACACAGGCACCCTTGTAACACAATACTACCCCCATAACACAGGGACTTAAAACGATTCAAATAGCGTCCTCTTTCTCGTATGTAGGTTTAGTGGTACACGCCACCAAATTAAAAAGAATATGAATTCCCACCTTCTTCAGAATTGAAGCAGCCCTTTCGAAGAACATTCATCCGCGACATGAAGATAACCGAGAAACCGGTCATAAACGAATCGACACCAGCTCGGTGGCATCCTGAATATGCAAATCTCATCTCACAAATTGCCTTCAAGTTACCTGTCCAAATATGCAACGCTCAGCTTACAAACTGTCCTTAGATTACCTGTCCAAATCTCATAACAAGGATTTGAACCTAGCATGAAAACCGCGAAAAAAAAAACATGAATTTCTTGGCATGTCAGTAGTAACCCTACCCTGAAAAGTCCTCGATGAATATATCCAATGTTACATTCTGTATTACCTCCCCATCTATGTGAGCAGTTGAGAACCCTTACCAGCGAGTATTACTCGATTTTCAGAACGGATCCATGGTGGATTTTTAAAGACTTTTGAATTCCAATAATCATCTTGGAAAATATTTTTTATAGTATTGGCAATGAATTTTCAATATCAACCCTCACCGATCGAATTCACCAGTAAAGTCCAAACTACTATTTTCAACTGAGAATTATCATCAGCTATTTTTATATTATCTCTCCTCTTCTCTTCAAGCGATGCACATAGAGCGGAAACGACGTCATTCGCTCTTATAGAAACTACACATCGTCGGTGGGTCGGTCTGCTTCCCCTCTACAAGCCGTTATTCCCTCAACTGCGAGCATCACCCTTCCGCAGCATACATCCGCTAATTTCACATAAAATCTGTTATATATATATATATATATATATATATATATATATATATATATATATATATATATATATATATATATATATATATATATATAACAGAACGTTTCCAACATCAGCTCTTTAAGGAAATACAGCTCCAAAATTTGTTCATATGAACATATTCTCGTGACGGACATCTTATACACCTGGACTTATATTGCAAGTTGCATGATATAATTGGTGATCGAACTAAATCTATTAGCCGACCGATATTATTTTGAAAATTGAAACACACAACACTTACCAACAGCACTCCGTTCGATGTCGCTTATCGACCGAGAAGCTACCTCTTCCAGCCGGTTGTCGAGTTCCATTGAACAATCCCGAACTTTTGAGTTGTCGACTGTCACAATGGAACTGCTCTTGTCTGTCAGCAACTCGTCTCCTTCCTCACTACCATCATTCGCTGCCCTCTCCTCTTGCCGATCGTCTTCTATGCGAATTCCCTTCGATGCATAGTCATAACGATGTTTCCTACGCCGCCTTAACTGAAACACGTATATCATCACATAGCATTAAAATAGTGATGCTTCTTGGGAATTAATTAGGTAGAGGAATAAAAAAAATTCAAAAAAAAAACAAATATTAAGTGCTCTCTCTTTATTCCCCCCTTATCCATTCCCAAGAAAACCGCTGCATTACGACTGCAGACCTCGATGACTGGCTGTCTCACAACTTTCTTACCCACGAATCCAATCCAACTGTACAGGGCTTATACACTTTGCGCTTTCTTATATTTGGTATTAAGTTACAGTATCCGAAGCAGTATAACTATATATAAGTCAATTCACACTCATTAGCACTAAGCACAAGAGCGGTTTTTAACCCCCTCCTCGCTCTTTCTTCACAACTCCACTCCAGTCGGAACCTTCCGGGAAAATCCGGGCGAGCCTCGACACTTTGGAACGAAACTCAAACAACCTGCAGCATAGTCTGTTTCAGCTCACACTGATTCCCATATATTCCAATTTCAGGATGCGAAATCTCGGGATTTAAGAACAATGGAACTCGAGAGTTCGGACCCATATTTCCGACACAATCCCACAATTCCCACTCGATCTTCACTCACTCTTCATGTAAAATGCCCTGCTGGCGAAATATTTCAACGTTTCAAAACAAACCACAACGAAATAAAATGGAATTTATGAACTCATAAAAAGCTTTTTACCTCGTACCTCACTTATTTGAAAGAGGTAGCGAAAGAAAACAATTTTTGAATCCCTCCTACTCGGGTACTAGTCCACCTTATATCAGAAAATAAGCGCTTTTGAGCTTGAAAACTCCTTGAATTGCCTCCACATGCTCTTTGAAAGCATCAAACGGAACAAAGCACCCCCATAACAAAAACTTAAATGCACCTGAATGAATCACTAACCACTCTAATGAACGTATAGCCAAAACATTACTCCCCTTTCATGAAAAATGCTCACCTTTAACTGCTTTTGTTCCTCTAGATCGAGTACGAGATCCACATTGTGCATTAAATTGCATTTCTCGTTGAGATTGCAGAATCCGAAAGTCTGATAGAAAAAATATCAGCTTAGATCACAGCTCAAATGTTGGTCGTTAAAAAAATTAGCAATCTTTGAAAAAAAAAACTGGAAAGCGCATCATTCTTATGTAATTTATGCAAAAGATATAACTTTCGCGAAATTCTATCATACCAATCGCTTAAGCTTGCACGATTTAATCTTTAAATTATCATCGAATCATGCGATATATTTAAATACAAACAAATTACGGTTTGATTCGTATTAAGTGGAACGATGAACAACGTTTGGATGCAACTGCGAATCGAAATCCCTCACCTTACTGGACAAAAAAGAACTTAGAGATCCCAATAAGTTTGCTTTTGCAGCCAGCGAGTGCTAAATAAAATTCAAAAAAAGAGGACCTACAGCATATTTTTTGCATATCAATTCAGCGTCCCTCTCGCTGACACCATTTGGTACAATGACAGCCTCCAAGAACGGATTAGGTAACTGACAGTCGACCACATCAAAAGCTGTCCTTATACTATCGTTGGACAATGGAAGATCGTCGAATTCGATGCTGATATAAGCACGCGACGATGAAGCCTCTATAGCGTTATCACGTTGACTGAAAACCGCTTAATCGTTGAGTTGACGTGGCGAAGACGCTTTATCTACGTCACGTTCAACAACACAGCCAACTACTACGTCTACTTCAGAATTGCGGTTTCATAAACCTTGAGGTTTCTCGGGTTGTGATTCTAGAATCTGTCGACTAAAAATCAAATGGAACGACTCAACGCTAATAACTAATCTATCTACCTATTTATGAATATTTCACATGAATTTGATAGCGATGATTTATCGATCGTCAGTGATACTGCCTACTTATCAATGCGCAATCAATAAATAATTTAAAGTGCGAATAAAAAAAGGTTTATTCTCTCATGAAAACTACGATAAACTTCCGTTGCTAAATGATAAAACAGCACCGTCAGATTTAAATTTCATGACGTTTTACTAGTTCACCACATAATCGCCCATGGGCCACGCTAATGAGGTCCATGCATGATTATCAATTAAAAAAAAATCCACCGTTCAATTGTTGGCGAATTTATGTCGATCAAATTCAATAAGCTCATTGCATAACTTCATTAATCTGCTTTAGAGACTTTATATTCTTTCTCTGTTTCATCCACATTTTTTGCTGTATTTTCTTTATTTATAACGATAGAACGAAGCTCACTATTTATATGCAAATTTCGGCTAAAACAATCCCATTAAATAGCTCTCTTTGTTTAGATTTTCGAGGTTTTTCAACGAAATCTTCAAATTTTCCAATGCAGCTTCAAAAATTTTAATACAGTGCGATCGGCACTTTTCCACAATAAAATTATTTGCCTCTATTATAATACTCATTAATTCCATCTATTTCATATGTGATGAAATTCTAAATCAGTTTCATGAATATCGAAGAAAAACCAACTAACCATTTACGAAAGACATACTCCAAATAAGATGCCTTCAATCTAGCGCTATATTCTGCCAAATATTTCGAATCAAAGAGTCCCGGAGTGCCGGATTCGTCCAATGTAAACCAATCGCATATATTTGCCAAAAATTCCACTAATGTTTCGGGTAAATTCGAATAGAAATGCTGATAAATAAAAGCTAAATCCACAATTCCATTGTGAAGTGTAATAGGCACTGATGCGGATAGAATCTCTTCCCATAAAGCTTTCAACGTATCGTATGTTGCACAACCGTTCTGAATTTAAAAAATAATTGCATGAACAAGTAATTGATGTATGTATCGGACAGGTAACGGTTGATTTAGTGAATAGATAATCAACAGCGCATAATTTTAAATGCCGCCCATAGCATAAATTTTTCGTTTTATCAGTCAATTTATGGCCTCAATTCAATGATCATCGTTAGAAATAAGAAAAAGTAATCGCAATGAAGAGACGCACTTTTCTAGCGGTATCACCGCCATACGACACACCAAGATTTATAAGACGATTGAAGTCGAACTTATGCCTCGCTAAAAATTGCAATCCATCTGGTTCCACAACGAACGGTGCCGCACATAAAGAGAGAATATTGAAAACCTTCAATTAAAATGAATTCAATGCACCTCGCATATTTCACAATAGCTCAATTGATAATGCATTATTCAGGCAATATGATACTCATAGGTTCAGACCTTATAATCTCGGGAATTTCTACTCATTTTCATCTACAACCACGGAAATAAAGAAACTAAATGAAGTTCCCCTACAATCATATAATGTTATTAATGTTATAGCAACACGTAAATCTCAAAAATAATAAAAGCCAAGTAAGACATGAATTTCTCGATGCCACCTAGAAAGAACAAACCCTATTTCCCGACTATCATCGCACTAGCACCGCCAGATTTCACAACAACGAAGATGGGCAAGAAGGAGTGGCGAAGGAGGGCGGCTGGTATAGTAAGAAGTGGGAAAACTGCGGACTTAAGAAAGGCAAAGGAGATTTGATAACGACAAGAAAAAATTCTTCCATATTTCTCAGTGCAAAAACAAGGAAGCATTCTTTTCGGAACAGCAAGACGAACCCGGAATCTGAAATTTCCTTTCAGGTCAAAAACAAAACGGAATCCGTTCTCATCAACCTCATTCCTTCCGTATTTCAAAAACTCAGCGCACAATCATTCACCTCAACCTATCCCATTATTAACGTTTATCGTTGGTTAAACTTATTATCAAGGTTCACTAATATATAGTAGAAAATAAAGCGATAGTAATGATACTAAGACGAAATGCAGCCCCATCCCGAACTCTCAGATGGCGTTTGCTTTAGAAGCAATAAACAAATCTCAACTTAATTACCACCAGTATCAATCAGATCTCTCTATAATTGACTAACTAAATACCGCAAACATTCTATATTAGGATGTGTAAGAATAAATCTAAGAACAGTGATACTTAAACATAATATAAACCATTTTCCTATGCATACAGCAGGTAGAATCCTGCCTTTTTCCTCATCTATTTCTCTAATCGAGAACCTCACCTCATAAGTATATAGAAGGAGGAAAAAAGAGGGGTGGGAAATGGGAGATGGGAGGGGGAGCGTAACAGACATGGACGCGGATTGGGGAGGAAGGATGAAGGAACAAGGCATGGTCGTTCATTGCAATACAGTAAAGAAAGAAGGAATAAAATCTTTTGCGTGCTCTCTCTGCGTTAACATATAAATAAATATAAGATAAACTTATCGAACGTTTTATGCCGTTCATTTCGCTTCTCTTTTTGCAATCATATTTTTGACTTGTCCTTTATCTAAAGCATTTATAAGAAAGAAGCCAATCAATTAAATTATATCACCGTTTATAATGAACGATGAAAGTATCACATTAATTTTCGATTCATTAAATTCATTTCAATATTGCAGTAAAATTACAACAATGAAATTCGTTTAATGACAAATTTTCTTGTTTCCCCTCCCCCTCCCCTCCCCCCCCCCCACAACTTCCTTTATTCATTGTTTTCCTCTGCTTTTTAAACCTTGCATCAGAATTTGACAGCTTAATTCCTATTCATACAAAAAAAAACAGAACAATAAAGCAGACCTGGCATTGATATTTGATACGTTTTTTCTGATCGGTTTCTTTCCGTTTCAACAATCGAAATATGCTAATACCGATAGAGAGTATAGCACGACTTCGCGCACTCTCACGAATCACTTGATAACGATCCTCCAACGATTGTGATGACCATCCTTTTCGAATACCCAATCCACTTAATTCCTGTTCATCATCATATGCTCATTATAATATAAATACAAAGAAAATTTAAATAAATAAAATTTAAGCATTTAAATTTCAGAAATTTCAGCAATTATGCAAATCAAAATTAGGCAACTAGAATATTTAAATATTTCCGTTACTTATATTTGTTTTTTTTTCTGAATTACATCAATAATATCACAAATTATAAAAAGCATATATTGGGAAAATTTTGCGAATAATCTTACCAGATCAAGCGATATAAATGAGGCATTTCTAATTGAAATGAGAAGATATGGCCAAATGGTTGTTATATTTTCTCTATTAACTTCGAGTACGGCGATCTTTGAAAGTCGTCCTTGTTGTGTACGAAGATTGCCGAATATTTTTGAACTAGTAGATGCTGTTATGGTGTCATTACTAGACGCTTTACTCCGAAAGCCATTAGATGGATTCATCCTGGAAAATAAAACTGTTAGGGCATTGATGAATGTGGCAAAATTCCGCTTAATGCAGTTATTCAAGAACGCCTACTAAAAATAGGCTTCGGGAATACGTATGTTGGCCGAGTGATAGATAGCTTAGCCGATGGCATTGGAAATCCTCTTTGTTGCCTCCTAATCGAGGGAAGGTATAGAGAAGGAATGATGGAGGTCGTGTCATTCAAGCTAGTAATGTGGAGCTCTCCACTGCCCCCTCCATGGTTACCTGTCTCACCTGGTGTTCTTAAGCAATGAAAACACTCTCCATAACGACCAAGGGTCCTTATTGATGCAACAAGCAAACGATAACATCGCTAAATCAAATAATAAGCCGTATAATCGAATAACAACAGCAAAATACACCGAACTTTGTGGACGAACACTAAATCGTAAAGGAAACCTTCGAACACAAAAGTAATTCCACACAAAACTGTATCAGCCGTCGACTAAAGAGATATTGAGCTGCAACAGAAAACCAATTCAAGCATTTTAAACATCACAGGAACGTCATAGCGATTGATCTTCAATGATTGCAGCCTACTAGCAAACAATTCCGGACCGGTTGGCAACCTTCCATCTTTTATCCTCTCTTATCTGCGATTCCGTTTAGTATTTTACTGAGTTCTTTCATTCCTGAATAAAAATTCCGGTTTGGTGATAATTTTTCTTCGGTTCCTCGTTCACATGTGCGCTTCGTTCTTGTTTTGCATATTATCGCTGATAACCTTTAATTACACGTAGAATCGTATCGAAAAACTTGCACTCAAGAAGGTTCATACTCGTAAAATTGCTCTCAGAAACTTCCTTGAAAAATTCTCCTGAAGTTATGAATTCCGTTGAAAAAACCTCTCATCTCAGGGGCAAATTATTCGAGTAACTCTTGAAGTAACGCATTGAACTCCGTTGATCTTAAGACTCTCCAAAACAATCGGTTGTTTGATCCCGAGATATCTGATTCCTTCATGTTTCATTCAGCTTTTATTCTCTAAGCTTGCTGAATATTCATTTCGAAACCTCACAGCATAATCATGTTAATTGTTTTCAAGCAATTGCCTATGAAAAGCGACTATGAAAGAAAGGAAAATCTCACAACCGGAAGTCGCTATTTTATGCCTTATTGGGTGCTCATATTCTCGACTTCATATGAAGGTATTTTTTACTGCGCTTAGAAGTTATCGACTAATCCGATGGTAAAAGTTTTCTCGAAAGCCAACCTATACCACTTCCCATACAAGCATTTTCTTTTGGTTAATTTACACAACACGTCTATCGGCAAAGAAAACGTCTTCCCAATACCACGCCATCATATTCAAACAAACATCCCAACTGTAGCCTGGACGAGGTCTTTATGAGCAATAAGACTCGAACTTGCGACCTTCCCCTTTCCGGATAAACGCTTTAACCGCTAGGCTACTATGAGCACATTGTCACTCAATACTGCCCAATTGCTTTGTTCCATTAGAGGATACATTCAGAGATTTAAGCGTAAGAAGCTTTCCCATTAATTTATACGAACACAACACACAGCACACTTTACTGCAATATTCTCGTAAACATAAATAACGTTTAAAACCAATTAAACTATAACTAGACGATACGAATACCTCACGAATATAATCCCCTATGACTATTAGATGGGTTACAAACTAGAGTCGAAAAAAAAAACAAGCGTTCCTTCAAACTATATGATACAACTTATAACTACATCCATCAAACTATATGATCGAATTATATAATCCCTTGCAACTACAAATGAAGACACACAATATATTCATTAAATTTTACGAATAATTCTAAAATCGTCAATTTCTTTCTTGATAATTACCTATCGATTTTAAGTACCATCACTGGGAAATATGAAAGCGATGGGATTATACGAGAGCAAAGGGGAATACGATAAATCTCGCATATATAAACATAAAGTAAAATCAATTACATAGAAAACAAAATTTAGAGACAATATCAACAGCAAATTTTGTAATTAAAAAAAATAAAATAAAACTGCCCTTATGCAAGAAAATGACGAATGAAAGAACTACAATCGCATATGGGATTCGATCCTATAATTCGACATTTACCGAGCAAACATCAAACCGACTGCGCTATTAGAAATTGACTCGAATTATCGTTGCTTGATTATTGGCTCTTATTAATTATCATTGATTATTATTGGCTCAACATATATTAATCAATCAAATATGAAATTCTTTGCTAATTTGGAGGTGATTTTCATTTCAAAGATTTAAATAACAACTTCAACGATCATCAACTTCAGTTCTTATCATAAAAATAAATCGATCGATCTCACCTTTATAGATTTATCTCGAAAAATCATCAAATATTTGTTTACAACTTTGTAATAATTAAATTATAAACAATAATATTAATAATTTCGCGCAATTAGTTGTATATGAATTCTCGAAAATATAATTAAATCATTTAAAATATAATCGAAATATTGAGATAATAATATCGAGATTACATAATAAAGCTAAAAGCATTCAAAATAGTGATGATCACACACGCACATTAAAGCTTTACGATATGCGACTATTTCTACCTAAAACGCCAGAAGGAATCGTTTGTGATGTTTTTCTTTAAAGCTGCATATAATGCAGATTAAATTCTCTGTAAGAGGAGGGAAATGAGAAGTAACGCGAGTGAGGGAAAATGTGGGACGGGCAAGAGAAAGGAGGGGAAGGGGGATGGGAAGGAAGGAGGTCATCAAGATGGACTAAAGTGGAGTCATTATAACCGAAAACAATTCCATACCCAAGCCACCGATAGGCTATCAACTCAAATATTCCATCAGAGGTTTCGAGAGGAAAATAAATTAGGAGGAAGGGGAAGAGGGGGGTTGAGGGGGGGGGGGGGGGGGGGGAGAGGATGAACCCACATCTACTTTCAATAAAAGAATGCCACCTTTAACTTCTGCTCATCTCGCCACCAACAGTCTTCTTCTCTTGTTTTTCTCTCTTCGTTCCCCTCTTTTATTCACTTTTAACGAAAATAATCCATAAAACAAGCCAATAAACGCTTAAAGCAATCAATCCATTTCTCTTGAATAAAGTACTGATCCACTATACATATATTATGCATATAAACCTCAAAAACCTAAAATTATCGTGAAATATATCGCTATAAAAGAAGAATATAATAGGTATATCAATAGAATACGTGCTGATAAGATCATTCTTCCATAATTATCAACAAAACTTTTATCAAACATTTCATCCCTTCAAAATTCCCATAATTTCACAACAACACCGCACTAAATATATCGTAGATTTCGCATAATAAGTAAATCTTTCGTCAATTTCGATCTATTTAATGCTGTTCATATTGATTAATTCCATTTAATAATGCAACAGTTCATTAACTGATTTAACTAATAATGATGGTAATGTTACTCGATTGTTGAATATGCTAGTAGTGGCAGTAATAGTAACAATAATACAGTATGATTAGCAGTAATGCAGTAACACAGTAGTATTATCAGTAAATAATAATAATTACTTTAGCAATAGTAACGAACTCCCTTATTAAAACATAATAGAAATTTCATCAACAACTCGAATATCAACGAATCAATCAGCGAACATATCTTCTCCCCCTTGAATATTTCAAGCAATCAAATCATCCCAACAATTCAAAAATTCCTTCTGGCGTTCAAATAAAGCTGCAAAAAATTACCTATAATTACATACTACTAAATACTATTAAAAGCTATTTTTAGTATTTAATTATACAATTATAATAAAAAAAACTATATAATTAAATACTAAAAATCAGATACTATTAAAGAGCTGATTACACTAGAAATCAAACTTACAGCAAAACAAAAACAAAAGAACTTGATAAAATATACACAAAATAAAACAACACAACAATAACGATTTTTTTGCAAAATGCTCTACCAATCATATTTTTTATTATTTTATATTGCTATTGATAAGCTAACAGCAGTAAATAGCTAAAGCTACAGTAATTTTAAAAACACAACAACTTTGCACGCTTTCGTTGATATCCTACCAAGCGCG
The DNA here is from genome assembly GCA_013433145.1 of Ascaris suum. Classification (NCBI taxonomy): domain Eukaryota; kingdom Metazoa; phylum Nematoda; class Chromadorea; order Rhabditida; family Ascarididae; genus Ascaris; species Ascaris suum. Next base: position 2,007,892 of record CM024184.1, on the reverse strand, counting down.
CAACCAATTCTACACTTGGAAGAAAGGGAAAGAGAAGGAGGAGGTCGAAGCATCTGAGAACTCCAAAGACTTCTGGGGATCTGGAAAAGAGTCGTAGGAATTCTATGCCATTGAAGCGGGATCCTCTATCCTTTTCCTCGTTATAGTCTCTTTGAAACCTCCCATTCTTCCAACATCATTGTCGAAAGATGTCAAGGTAGACGCATTCCTTCACCTACCTTACTCTTCATTAAGGAACAGGTAACCATCCAACTGCTACCGTTGACTTTGGTCTCACTTGTTTCAAAATTTCTAAAAAAAAATCAAATCCAGTAAACTGAAAGGAAATCTATTCTTTATTTCTGCTTGCGCTACTAGTAAATACTGCCATGTGCCTACGAATAGGTACATCTCAACTTTGGGCACCAATTCAGGAAGTATGAGGTCACGTATTTATTCACCCTCTCCCTTGAGGATAAGTTGTTTTCTTCACGGTGATTGTATTATCAACGCATTTAACAATCCATTTGTTATGCTAATCAACACAAGTAATCTCGTTCTAAAGCTTCAATTCCTCCATCCTCTCTTTAAAAAAAGACAGTACTATGGAGATGAGTGCTCCTTTCAAAGTTCGCTCGAAATCATCCAGCCTCTCCAGTGCGATCGCCCTCATAGACTGCACCATCGTCCGGCTATTGCTCCTTCTTTGGCTCGGCTTGGATTGGCCCATTCTCCACTTTTTGGCTGCCGGCCCGTCGTTCGCGACTTGCAGTTATCGCCCTGAAATGTTTATTCGATATCCTATTTTCGGATCAAATATCAACAGAAATCTAAATTACAGTACAATATTAGGAACAGTGCATTGACAGGAAAAAGAAGTGTAACAGTGTATAAGGTAATATTATGGGTACTGAATAAGGGAATGAAATATGTGTTCTAGAACATGCTAGTACTACAGTGAGATTCGCAGAAACGCATCTTGCACTCTGCTGATAATATGAAACTAGAGGATCGGACGATTTCAAAAAATTTCCTCCATAATATTTTCTTCAAAGATGCTCTTCGACTAGAAAAAAGGAAGGCGGACGGGGTGGAATTCAGCTGAAGTATAATCAAACAGTTCGGTGTCCTTCAAGAAGCCAAACAGTTTCCCCGCGGGCACCCTTCATTTTCTCTATCTTTGCCTTTCGCCGCTTACCGTTCTGACCGCTTCAGGCGAAACACGACTTTCCTATCCACGATTATTCACTTCCCTTAACCGATACTAACTAATCTCTAAAACACGGGAAAACCTCTCGTTTATACTTCACCAGCGCTTCTGTCAAAAAACCTTATGACTAACTACCGAAACATGAAATTTGCTGTGGAAACCCGTAGGCGACAGTCTCAAACACATCGACGTTTCTTCCTATCACCTTATAAATTCAACCACTATGTTATATAACCGAACCTTCTCCACAGCATTCTTGATTATAAATCGCAAATGTACTCAAAACAAATCATATAAAAAATGCCTCAAAATAATATTATATAACGACTAAGGAAATTTATCATCACATTTTATTCTTTAATTATTCAAAAATTCACTTTATTCTTCAAAAATTAAAAAAAAAACTACAAATTCCAAATATCTTCATTCTTCTTTTTCGTCATTCATTTATTTTAAATAACAAGATAGCCGAAAATTTCTTCCCCTCAATGATAATTGGAATGCGCCATCGGAAACCGACAATAAAGAAATAAAACCGTAAAAACAGCGCATGCATAGCTCCGCAAATATATTATGCACTTTTATTCAACAAAAAAAAGTGCAGCGAAACAGTCAATCCGACCGCGATAGTAAATCTCATGTCGACGACGGAAATTTTTTTGAGAGCTAGGACAAATATTGCACGAGGAAATATAATTAATTAAAGAAAAAATAAATTGAAAACGGGTTTCTGCCCCTCTTCCCAACTATACAGAAGACTTGTTCCGAATCAGTGACTTGCGCAGATCAAGGATTTACACTGTGATTTAGAAAAGTGCCTTTAACCATACGAATCTAAGGTATCTCTAAAGCTATCATTCAAAATAAAAAATAAAAAAAGCCTCGTAATTAACAATCAGCTGCAAACCTTGACATCGCATCCCAAATCCCACCCATAAATACGGCGCAGAAGAGATTCTCAAATGGTGCGAATGGATCTTGCACGTTCAGCAAAACTGCACTCAATTTGAAATATACGAAGAAACCAACCACTCCCTGAAAATCACTTTATCACTATTATAAATGCCTATCACTTCTAGTGTTTATCAATTTCTCGACTATCTGCTCAATGTTATCGTAAAACAGCGAAAACAGACCCATGGGCTTATATAGTTTGCAACTTCAAAAAATAGCGAGTATTCTAAGTAGAATTCCAAAAAAAAGACGAATATTCCTAAAAATCCACTCATCGATCGACATCTTCAAAAAATTCATATTCAGTAAATACCCTCTTTTTAAGTTGATCGAAGCAAACTCTATCTATTTGCGGGGACAGGAGGTGATAATCTTCCATACTCTTGATAAATACCTCTTTACAAGTATGTTGCCATGGTTACGAACGCTTTAATTATTTGAAATTTATTCAATTCCTTTTTTAATCGCAAAACTTCCAATATAATTTCATAAAATTACAACACCCCCCCCCCTCCCTCAAAAATTACAACATCAATCGACAACTTCCCCATCGCAATCCAAAGTACAACAGAAAAGCAGCATAAATACAACGGCAGTTTTATGCTATCCAAGTATAAACAATAAATAAAAAGAAAAAACTACCAAGTAAACGATATCATGAGGTGCAGTGATATAGTGCGAATGCTTGTCGAGTGTGAAGACAATCGAGGCAACAAGACACGCTTTTGTGGCGAACGATGGACGCAGCACTTCATTATGGCCAGGCATCCACACACCACGCACCAACTAAAATCATACGTTACAACACTCAATCAATAATTTTCATTCATGCAGAGGCATGACATTTGCGCCACAAACTCCATCACCCCCATTTTTCTGAATCGACTCTCTTCCCCCTTTCTCCACAACATCGAACTGTTCCAAAATCGAAATCTGGCAAGGTCACCAACGTCTTCTTTACACAACCTCAATCTTTCTTCTCCCCACTTCTACCACCTCTCTCCCACAATAAAAATTAGACAAAAGCAACTATCCCTTCAAATTAAAAGTTTCGTCGGTCATATTGAGCGTGTAGAATTTCCGATAAAACGAAGAGAAAAGACAAAATGAAGAGAGCAACCAAAAGGACCTGTTCAAACGTCTTTAAAATACCCGATCCTGCACCTTTCGCCGTTCCAACGAGTACATGTACCAAATATGAGTTTGGATAGAGTTTAGCCGAGTGGGAAACCCCGTGTGCAACCTGGAATTCATTTCAATCAATCATAAATAATTCCGATGATCACAAATGAAGTCAAAAAAAGAAAAACATATTTTCGTTACTGACTCTATTGCCTTCTTAAACCCTAAATGTGGACTCAAATTATAAACAAATAATGAGAAATGGACAAATAATTCCATTAGAGTGGTAGTGATAACAAACAACAGTGATAACAATGATAACAATAATAATAGTGAGAATAATAGCAATGACAATAACGAGAATGATAATAATAACTGGGGTGATAATAACGGTGATAATAATATTAATTAATTAATAATATAACGAAGATTACAATATCACATCTCTCTCTCTCTCTCTCTCTCTCTCTCTCTCTCTCTCTCAAAATCTCTCCTAATAGCATTAAAAAAACAAAAAGGATTGGATACTTATAAATAAAAGAACATATCTATAAATAAAAAACAAATTGACGAGTTCATCTCATAATGAGCAAAATTACATCCTCATTCATCTCATAACAAAGAAGAGTATATTTTTAAAAAACCTATCCCCTATTATGATACTAAATCTTTTCTGAACCCATGACTTAAGAACGAGTGAGGGGGCCATACGGAGAGGAGACAGGATGGTTGAGGAAAACCTTTTCGATGATTTCGATCAAAATACATCACTTTCATCTGGACCAAAAAACTAAGTTATTTTGAATCATTAGATCAATAGATCAAATTACCCGCATTAGATCAACGATGACCCTTCACAACTAACAAGCAAACGTCACTTTTTGTTTAACACTAGATCACAGGAATAGATAGAACTTTACATAAAAATCCAACTTAAACGATTACAATCTTTAATCCAGAAATAAAACATACCAATCTCTTAATTCCACCAAAATGCGTTTCTGAGTACCCAAAAATATTTATGCGAACAAAACGATAGTTACCTATTGCGGTAATATTTAGCTGTGTATGAGGTCTAGGAAAATATGTAATGAATATAACTGGCAAAATCAGAAGTATAAGAGTGATCACCGTATTGGCGTATTGGCGTATTATGCCGAATAAGAACATAAAACTACAAAAAGCCTCATTCCACAGATGCGAAAATACTCTATTTTTTTATAGATGGCGAAACCGATTAACTTACTAATAGGACTGGATCAGTCTTGAGAGTGAACTGAACCATATGTCCCCCAAGTTCTTGCTAACCCTAGCCTTAATGCCCTGTTACTCGCAATGTTATCGAGATAGTCCTACCCTCTCTGACCCAAAATAAATATTTCATCTTCGATGCAATCCTAGTATCCATAAAAATCATCGCTACAAAAAAAAACGGCAGAAATGACTCACCTTATAGGCTCGTTGTACTTCTTTGAGAACGCATAGAACAACCTTAACGGGTAGCAATTTCGATGCTTTATAAACGATATCAAATGGTGAATAGAATACCAAATACCAAACCGCAGTCGCCTAAAAGATGCATAATTGGATGTTATGCAAACAGCGCACAACGATTTTGAATTTTTTTTTTTTTGAAATTTCAATACCATTGAGTACCACGCTAACAGGTGGGAATCAGCAAACCTAAAATGCGGAATATCACCCTGGACACCTTATTGATGACCTTATTAGCTACCGTGGTTTTAATTAAATAACTGTTATCATTGTTGTGGTTAACGTCTTATGTTGGGAGAAGATGGGGAGTAAAAGTTATGAGTTACACGTTGGTTTCGAACGAAGGCTGTAACAGGATAAAAATTGTTTCATAACGACCCATTGAGATTCGTTAGCTTAAATCATTAAAAAATTCGCGTAAAGAGAAAAAGATAAGCTCATCTATGACGAATGATTATAAAACCTTCTAATACAAAAAAAAAAATCAATCCTCAAAAAACTTGAGTGCCACATTAGAGTCCCTCATCCCTTTGGATTAGAGATCCCAAAGAAAACCAGAGGGGATTTCCCAGTCCCTTCTAATTCGAAAGAAATATCCAATAACTATTCGAGAATGCTGACAATCTAAGTCAACGATTGATAGGAAACATAAGATTAATTAATTTCATTTTTTTTAAAACAGAATGCAGAATTTTATAAATTACTGGTGAAAAGAAAAAACAGAAAAATCGGTTTTCTTTAATTAAACGCAACTTGGCCTAACAACTTTGCTTAAAAGCGTGGAATAATTGGTGTACCCCTCATTTCTATTATTAAACCCTGGGGTTATAAATGCGGATGCTACGATCGTCGCTATGAGACAAACCGGAAACTTACAACAAGGATATCATCGTGACGTTTGAAAGGTGCGATAACCGGTTCACCGAGAAGGAAGTTCGCAAGGAAGGAACCGGCAAAGCACATCAGCATGGATGACAGCCAACAGCTAAGCGGATGTTTTCGTGAGAAGATCGCTGCACCACTAGCCAAATCGTCACGCACTGCTATCGTCATCTTGAAACAACTCAATGCATTCCTATACTTAATCATTTCAACCATAAATTGATAGACGACCTGAATTGAACCAATCGATGAATATGGGACAATAAAAGTTCAAAAGCGATGGTGGTGGAAGATAGAAGTTGGGAAAGGAGATGGGGAAAAGGGGATGGAAGGGAGAGGGGGGGGGGGAGGGGGAGGAGGAGGAGGAGGAGGACGGATCGGATATTCATAGTGCTGCAACAAAAGAAGCAGCTAGAAATATGCCACCTCTACGACGTATATGTAAATGACACATACTTAGCGCTGATGCCATATAACTGCCACCACACTGTTCATTTTGCAAATGTGGAAATTTTATGCATATGATAAAACCCTCTGCACAAACGATAGCCTTTTTGGTTGTCTGAATGGCAGAAGATCAACCGACCATGCAAACTGCAGGGTATTGCACTGAATAGCCGACCCGGAGTCTCTAGACCCTATATAAGTCAGGATTCGGACCACTTCTATGTCTTAAATTCGACTGGTGGTTGGGGATTATGGTGCTCCCGCATAAATTGCTGCTTCTATCTCGTTTGCGCCATTGCACATCGGTATCGACATACCGTTATCGGCTCTTGCCTTCTGCTTACATTTTGGTCTCCTCTATGCCGCAGCTACCAATCACAACTCCAACCAACTACCAAGGTTAATTTGCATTTTCCATTGAGTTACCCTAATGAAGCCTGGCAATCGAATTTTAATATTTACGGTTCATGTTAATATCGATAATACCAATATTATAAGAAAGATTTGAGAGCATGAAGCAAGGACAATGAATAATAGCCGAAGAAATGTAACTGGGGATGCTTTTTACCTCTTTACTATAATCGTTGAAATTCAAAGTATTTTTCTAATCAATTCGAAAATATTCTACTAAGGCGATGATATTAAACGTTGCATATCACCGATTTAAAGAGTGTTGTTTCAACTATCGTTTCACTAAAAAATCTATCCAAAACGGTATATCAAATAAAACCTCCATTAGTGAATCCATGACCTTTACAACTTCACCTTTGTGGATACTTGCCGTTAGAGGTCAAGATGTGATAAACCACAAAGGTGTGGCACTAAAACTCCACTATATCTTGGTACTCAATGATCCTAAGGCGCTAATTTTGGAGTTTCATCAGTTTTTCCTTGAGGTGGAAGGAGATTTAATTACAGGTCTCCCAGGGAAAATTCCTCTCCTGATCGAACCGTGCAAGAAAAACAAAAACAAAGAATATAAATAACAGAAAACTTACGAGTACATAGTGTGCGATATCGAAATAAGGAAACATTTTTAGGCGTTGCACACGATTGGCCGCATTCAGAAGGATCTCCTGATCCAATCTGAAGTTATCGACCAACGACATCCTCTCGCTGATTCGCTCAATTGTTAGCGATATTAGGGATCACGTCGAATGATTCGGCCGGCAACCGAACACCCGACTATAAATTATATTTCATTATTGCTCATTGCATTGCATCATAATCGATCACTGATCAACGCCGGTGATTATAGACATGGTGAGATGGTACTTTTGGGCAATTCTGGAGGAAGGGTTTCGAAATTTCCGTAATCACAGCAAGGATTGAGGGCGGGGAAGGAGGAAGAAGAGGTGAGATAGAGAGGAAAACAGAAAGAAATTTTTGGGGAGGAAGGGGAGGGAGGGAAGTGACAGAATGCGTGTAAATGGTGATAGAATAGTCTAAGGCAAATTAAAAACAATATAACATAAAACAAAGACAGCGGTCCTTATTTCTAACAGATTCCCACTAGTAAAATATGAGCAAATAATTAAAACCTCTATACTCGTTTCCATATTCCTCCAAAAAAAAAAAAAAATTAATCCCAGTTCTGAATTGCGTTTTCAGAACGGGAGGAGGAGGTGGAAGGCCGAATGGTGAGTAACGATCGATGTTTTTGGAGTGCCCAAGTTTCGAAACGATCGCCACCTCTCTCACACCTTTGCTGTGAGCTGAAAATTTTGAATGGTGGGTATGATATTCGGTAATAGCTCTAAAACCTCTAAAACCGTTGAAATTTTTAAACGCTAAAGAAAAAAGCAATTTTACCTGCATGTTATATTCTAGAATAGATAAACCACAATTAAGGATCAATAGTCTATAAATTTCCCCTCGTAAAAATGAGAACATTGTTGCTTCCTACTGAAAGATTTTCACGATGCTCCTAGCAAGAGTTTCTTTGGCTTTTGTAAAGATTTTAAAAAAATGTCAATCGACACCCGTCCTTTTTTATGGCTTAGAAATTTGTACGCTTATTCAACTGCGCTCCATGATCATTCCCCACGAAAAAATTGACGTAGCTACCTGTGGCGCAAATGTCCTGTGGCGGTGATAACCTAATATCGTAGAATTCCAACCTGATGGTGTTTTTACACAGGGATTTCTAAATAATCTCAAAATTGCGCTAAAGAAAAACAAATTTCCGGATTAATTGTTCAGAAAATATTCCAGAAAACCACTCCCTAAGAACGCCTAAAGCGGCGCAATTAGGCTACATCTATTCATTCCCAGTAGTGGCATCGTCGAACCTGTACAATATACCTGTATTTTTATCAAGGTATATTGTTGTTTAATTTTGAAAAAAAAAAAGAGACGAATTATTTTGCGAGTATAAAAATAGTCGCACTTTTGAGGATCCAGTAAAAAAAAAAATACTACATTTTAAAAAAATTCTCAAAAAATTTTCCTCAAAGATTTGTTCTTTTTTTTTTTTTTTTTAAACTGTCAATTAGCATATAAAACAACTTAATTGGCGGAAAAATATATGCAAATTTTTTTTTTTTTGCTCAATTTAAAATACGAATGCAATGTGCGGATTATATTCGAATTCTGTTGATTTATTTATTTATTCATTTATTTCTTTTTTATTTATTTATTTATTTATTTTTTTTATTTATTTATTTATTTATTTATTTATTTATTTATTTATTAAATGCCGCTGCGATGGAAATAAACTAAACACACTTTGCAAATTCATATAAAACTGATTTAACCTCGTTATTATTTATAAAGATCACCTTACTATAATATTATTCGACGATTTTTCGGAAGCATTATACATAGAAAAATGAAAATGCAGAAAAATTTTATTATTTATTTATTTATTTATTTTGATTTTCATTTTGATTTTTTATCAGAACGAAATCAATTTTTTAAAAAATTCATTAAAAGATAAGCGCATTTGTTTACCGATAAACAAACAAACAAACAAATTCATTCATTTATTTCGATACATTCGAAAATATAACAGCAAAAAAAGCAGATTTATTAGGAGGTGGGAGAATATGTGCGATAGGGGAGGGTGGGGGGGGGGGGGGGAAGGAAAATAGAGATGACGAGTATGTTAGCGAAATGAAACTTGGATATGCATTGTTTTATGAATGAAACAATATATGAAAAGATATTAGTGAAAACAAGAGGGAAAGCACATCAAAAAGTTCGCACAATATGCGCTTTTTGCAACTTAATTCCCCAAATCAAATCAACCACACGCGTCGATGCTTAGAAAAAAAAAAAAATCAACGATGCCTTTCCTTAAAGCGATCGATCGAGGAACAAGATTAATTGAACGTTCATTTTCCCACTTTCGAACAAGAGTGGAATAAAACTTCGCCTGATACCACGTTCATATGCTGATAATTTATAAATTAAAAGCTGACAAAAGCGCCAAACAACAACACTATAGCGATTTTTTTTTGCGGAAGAGTTTGAACGAAATGAGATGACATAAACGTTTTGAGACTGGATCAGACATTTGCGCCATTTTGTGCAAAAATCGGAAAATGAAATCCCAAAAAGAGCCTGAGGATATACAATCTTCACTAATCAACTCTCCACCTCTTATCCTGCTATTTTCGTTTCTTCAACTTGAATACCGAAACATAAAGAAAAGGTAAAAAGTTCGAGTATGCGGTATATTGTTTGATAACCAAACATTGGCGATCACTAGTTGATCAATAAAGGCTATCTTAGAGAGCTACTTATTGGCGCTTTTGTCCAAACGATACTCAACGGCGCTTTTGTCCAAAAATTCCCCATAAAGGAGGCCGATTGCAAATTACAATGACTTTCAGCTCAATAATTTTTGCATAGATTATTCGATGAAATTTTATCGCTTAGCTTTTTCTTTGATAATATAAATTGAAGAATTTGAAACACATACATATACAAATATTAACAAGAGGATTTCAAGAGAATTTCTACAAAAAGCACATAAATGTGCCGAAAAAAACAGCAAAACGCGCCAGCCTATATATTATTAGTAATATTAGCGTAAATTAAAGTATATAAGCAATAGACAACACAACACAAAGCAATCGTTTTCTTTCTAAGACTCGTAAGTATATACGTATGTGTGTCGAATGTGCGTGGCTATTTGTGTTGTAAAATTTTCGCTAAGAACGAAAATTGAAAAACATTTCTACACTATGAGAGACTATTATTGAAGAGATAAAAAGAAATTAGAGAGTATAGAAAATATGATAGACAAATAGATGTAGAAAATTAACAGAGAGAATTAAGTGAAAGATAGAAAATAAATTGAGAAATGTGCAAATTTAAGAGAGAAGTGATGAAGATAGAGAATGGATTGTGCTCCTATGCGCTCTCTTTTCTTTGAACTTTATCGATATAATTGAGGATATTATTCTTGGATATACTACACGAGAAAAAAAATCACTCTATTTTACAGAGAGAGAGACGATAAAAGAAAAAAATAAAAGAGCTGAAAAATCATTTGTAACATTGAGAGAGCGCAGATTGTAAGACAAAAGAAAGATTATTTTCGAGGCGTTTTTCTTCAATTAGCAAAAAAAAAAAAAAAAATTGAAATAATTTAGCATAATGCTAGAGTTGAAAAAAAAAAAACAACTAATAGGATATCGTATTCCCTCTTTTATACCCCCATCCCATAGGCTATAAGCCTTTCTGCTTTTTCGAATATAACCCCCACCCCCTTCCATTTACAATATAAGCACTGATATATGCTCTGAGTCGATTGTTCCTGCAAAAGCTGTGCAAATGAAATACAAAAATACGATAATAATTGAACAATTCGCCCAACATACGATCCTCTCTCAAATTTTCTTCAACTACGCGCTCATCTTTCATGTTTTTTTCCTCGAAAATATATCCGTTATAGAATTCGTGGATAGTATAATTCCCTCCTCTCTTTTTCTCCTTCAATCCTCATTCCTTTGCTTGAAATTATATCCGTTTCGAAGAACTACAAAAATTCCTCGGCTTTTAATTATTTGAATATGAAATTCACTCATTAATTATAATAATGCAATTTTAAAAAACTTTTTCAAATAAGAGCTTAAATAGACGCTTTTTTTTTTCTTCAAAGAGATAAACAAAACAGAAATATTATGCATTAGAAAAGAGTAAATAAAAGAGATAATATAAGATGAAGATATTAAGAATGAAGTAAGAGAAGCAAAGTGTTGCAGTAACATTCTCTAAGCAATCGGCGTGCTCTCGAGTGTCGTTGAATAGCAGCCGTCTCTCTCTCTCTCTCTCCCTCTCTCACTTCCGCTCGACACTATGCATCTCGACTTTGTGTCGATAGTGTTCGATCGATTGGGACTTGAGCAAGTTGCAGAAAGAAAAAGAAAAGAGAGAGGAAGAATCTCTTGTACAACAATTATAAATTAATATAAATACAAATAGTGCTTATCAAATAGTCCACCGTAACCGCAACAATATACCCTCTCTTGTAAATATAAGCCCTCATCTTGAAAAATAAAACCCCCCCCCCATATCCTCGCTTGTTTTTTTTGAGTGTAAACCCTTTATTGAAAAAAAAAAATCTAAATTCAAGCATATCCCCATCTTTCAGGAAATTTCACGCAGTTGAATCGTTGTGCATCAAAGAAATTCAGTGAAATTTTATTGCTCAATTAGCACATGAAAGTCGTTTTCATTTACCTTTATCTTTAAATATGCAAATAAAAAATAATAAACAAATAAAACACATAAAGAATTCTGAAAATTTATAAAAATATAGGAGATAAAATGAAAAACAGTTATAAGTCTATCGTAGACGACGGTTATCTATATCTTTATTCGACTTATACGGTAAAGAATGAATCGCATACCGCTAAGTGAATGAAAGAACCAGCAGATGGTAACGTTTCAACCAGGTGATAAGAAACATAGATTAGAAGGAAAGATTTAATGGAACTCCTCAAGCATATATGGATCTGAAATAATTACAACCTCTTATGGTAGGCAAAACGTTGCGAAATTCAATAAACCAGCTTAAGAAAAAAATGTTCATGTCAATCATTCGGTATCTTTTAAACCACTTAATTTGGTTAAGGTATTTAGTGACAGCATATGCAAATATTGACAGGATATGCAAATATTGATAAGATATGCAAATATTGCTAGGATATGCAAATATTCTTTATAATTAAATATAAAAATTATAAATCGGAAATCATCAAATGCTTCCTCATATGATAAGAAGCAATAATATAGTTTGAGTAATCGTTTAATAAATTTTTCTTCCTCAAAGAAAATTGCACAGAAAAGAAGTTAATTTTCGAAGGATTTTTCAAAAGAGAATTGAATTGCTTTATTTAAATAAATGCAAAAAAAAAAACTAAAATTCTATACAACTATATTGAAAAAAAAAGTATATTTTTAAAAAATTTTCTCATAGTAAATTATTAGCTAAATTGGCCTCTAATTACCTTTTATTTCAAAGTTGAAAAGGTTTTTAATTTTCTTTTTGAAAGATTTAATTTCCTATCAATAATATTATAGAAATCCGTATAATTTGAATATCTCAAACGATGATACTCATTAAGCAAAAAGGGGGTATTCACAGACGAAATCTGATACTTAGAATCAATTTATCTACAATTATATCACGTTGAAATTAAGTACAGATACTTTAAAGCTCTCTAGAGCATCCTCTTTTACGAGTTGCATAGAGGTAGGGTTGGTAGTAGGAGGTAGGGTTGGGGTATTTGGGGGGGGGGGGGGGGGGGGGGGGAGGTGAGCCAAAAAATGAGGTGGAAGGAGAGGGTTAATGCGCGATGTTACGTGTAGACTAAATTCAATTGCCTTACAACCGAAACTTTGAATAAGATTTCTCTATTTGACGCTCGCATTTATCTATACATAATGCCACCCATCAATATCTAAATTCTCAAATCATTTTATTAAAAAATTGCAAAAATTAACGGCCGATTTCGTGAAGCCGATAAGTACAACCCAAAATCACTCATCAGTATTGGAAAAATATTTTGAGGACTAAAAGTAATTAAAAGTAAAAGTAATTACTATTTCAAATATTTTAAGTAAGGAAGAAAAAATTCTTAATTAATAAGTTAAACAATTTAGAGCACAATATGCACTTTTCCATATATATATATATATATATATATATATATATATATATATATATATATATATATATATATATATATATATATATATATATATATATATATATATATATATATATATATATATATATATATATATATATATATATATATATATATATATATATATATATATATATATATATATATATATATATATATATATATATATATATATATATATATATATATATATATATATATATATATATTTCCACATGATTTACAAATAAATAATAAAAATACATTGATTAAAACATTTCTGTTAAACTGATAAATCGTCAAATTCATGTAAAATATAATTAAAAAAACTTCTATGAAGAATTCATTTCGAATTATATGGAATGGAGATTCGATCGTTGCAAAATGTGTGCAAATTGTCGACATTTCTAAATATCTCTGACTTTTCGAATTATATCATCAAAAGTGATATAGACAATTCATCCCGAGTGCATATTATTAATTATAGCTTTAATTCTTAATTATAGCTTTAATAGCTTTCAATTTAAAATTGCTAGACAGACAGACACATACATGCCCAACTGGACAGACAGACACATATATATCCACAGACATGGCATTAGCATGCCTCACAAATGCAAATTTAAGAGCATAAAAAGCAGTGAATTTTTATCGTCTACCGTCAAAAATTTTCAAAGCGCACAGGATCGCTTGATGCAGGAATATAGCTCAAGTGGTGGATTCAAATGCTTTTTTCTTCGCAACTCGACCGATGTTCGTCATAAAGTAGGAGCAAAGTTCGTATAACAATCGACGCAAGTAGATTGTTTGTACAGCACCACGTGTCTGTCGGTCTGTTTGTCTGCTTGTCTGTTGAATTGTGGATCTGTAAGCGAAGAGGGATGTAGGTGGTGAATGCAAACGTGGGTGGTAATGGCAATGGTGTAAAGACAAACTGGATCTGGTTGAGCGTCTACAAGTGCTGATTCTGCTCGCGTCTCCGCTTCATTGTGCTCTCGCAGTAGCATTCAACCCGATTTCCTATTCATTAGCTATCCTTTCACCATCATGGTAAGACGAACTCATTTCATCGCTTCATTCATATTATCTTTAGAGTACTGTAAATGTAACTACTGTAATTGTATTACCTATAAGTAGTTGAATAGTTCATCGTTGAGAGTAATAGTAAACTATCGTTGATAAATGATTATTCTCTAATATTCGATTTTTTAATTTATTATCCTGGAATGTGATAAGTCATTCATTAGCGCTCATTAATAATTAAGAAATGAATATGCAAAAAAGATTTCATATTGCTTTACTTTCATATCAAACTCATCTATTCGTCAATAATTTCATCCATTTAGCATACGCTCATTTCATCGATTTTTTTATATTCTATTGGAATTTACTTCAACTTTAATAAATAAAAACGCAGAATTAATGTTTTTTTTTTTTTAATTAAAACAAGCTTCAAAAAATTGAATTCTAGATTAAAGCTGTAAGTATTTGAAAATTTCTTGTCTTAATGAATTGGCGAGTTTTCAGGCGAAAGAGGCAGGAGATGAGCATTCCACCCGTTGTGAATTTTCACTGTTTTTTTCTACTTCTACTAACTTTAAAATTGTTGACTTTATGCTGTGTATTTACAGAGTGAAGCAGGCGATGCAAACGATGCGCTTAGTCAACTTTCCGCCGAGCAAGTTGAACGTAAATTTTTTAAAAATTTCTTGATTTTTCACGAAAATTTATGAAATTTTTTTTTCTGAGAACAGCTGATAAATATAAATATAGTGGCATTGTACGATTTCAAATAAAGCCACTCGGAAATAAACCTCAAAAGGTATATAAAGAGCGAGAGAAGAGGAGCCTGAAAATTTTTTTACCTCTTTTTAGCTTCTTTCTTTTATTTTCGCACCTTTTATTTGCACATTTTGTGCAAAAAAATTAAGGAACATATATAAAACTTATTCATTATATTATTAATAAAGAAATTAAAGAAAATACAAGGGCGGTACGCATTTCTTTGGAGAAGTAAATTACTATTTGCGTACCTTTGTATATATATATATATATATATATATATATATATATATATATATATATATATATATATATATATATATATATATATATATATATATATATATATATATTATATATATATATATATATATATATATATAATATATATATATATATATATATATATATAGACAGTCCAAGTTTAATTATGTTGTATGCCGGGTTCAACATAGCCGGCTAGTCTTCACGATTTCAAAAATCGATAATAGATTGGACGCAGCGATACTTTCCGATAGAGTATCGTTAACATATAATTATATTAAACACATCCACTTACTGTATCCGTTGATATATGGCTACTATTTGAAAAGCCCTTCTCGATACTCAGATGGTCTGAAAAGTCCTCTTATGTAAAGGATGATTGCCTCGAGAAATATGAAAAAGTGAACTATTATACTTATTGAAAGAAACTTATAGGGAATATAATGTATATTTGCAGAATTTCGTAAATATTTCAATATGTTCGATAAGGAGAATAAAGGATATATAAAGGCGACTCAAGTGGGTCAGATCTTGCGTACGATGGGACAAGCGTTCGAGGAAAGAGACCTCAAACAACTCATCAAAGAATTCGACTCTGACGGTAAAATTACATTTCATTTTAAACTTCTCGCAGTTTCGAAAAATACCCTTCAGTTGCAGCTTGTTAAGGATGAAGGGAGAGGGGACAGGAGGAGGAGAGGAGGGGATGGAGGATGGAGAGGAAATGATAACAATTAAAGTTGTCCAATATCAGACCACGTGACCACGGCATTTTAAATTATTCCACAAAAGATCCTTTCTGTTACACTTATGGTGTGGAACGCTTTAACTCTTCCAGTTGCTATAGCAGAAAATTCTCGATTCGAAGATTAAAGCATGGTGAATTTAATTTAAGAAGCACTGAATTATGTTTTCTTGACCGCTTAAGTATACGTTCATCTGTCGCATCCTCTTCCTCATGATGCCGATGTATTTTTATACTCGAAGTGATCAAGCACGAAGTTATTGCTATGACTTCAGGTTCTGGCGAGATTGAATTTGAAGAATTCGCGGCTATGGTGGCAAGTTTCGTCGTCAACGAAGACGACAACGCTGGTCTTGAAGAGGAGCTACGAGAAGCATTTCGCTTATACGACAAAGAGGTACCCTCTTTGCTCTATGCCGTCTAAATCAAGCTAACATGTCGACCGTAGTCCATAATAAATATCAACGTTTACACAATAATATGCTACCATAATACTGTATTTCCTTTACAGTATCCAACATTCATTTATAGCCCCAATACTTCAAAAGCGTTCACCTCGTAATTGTTTCGTTTTTAGTGAAAAGAAAAGAATGCCAAAAAAGCTGGAAGAAAAATGCGTTTTTCATCTCCGATTATTGAACCAACTAGCTGCTTATATTAAATATAAATAATAAAATAATTTATGCAAATTTGCAACTAAATGCCAGCTTATGATTCAAATTATTACTGCCAAATTCGGTGATTTTAGCCTTTAGTACTCCTCAAGTAGAAACGATCCAACAGATAGACACATATATGCACAGCCTTGCCTACGCATAGATATACGCTCATCCTAATGCGCTTTCCAAATATGAAAATACAAAAGCGCAAAAATATTTCGAAATAATCTCTTGAATCTTGAATGGTTCATATCTAATTAGCTAAAATTCAAATAGTCTGCACTAAGGATTTCAGGATATTTGAGTTTTACTCTTTTTCTTATGGATTAACCACGAAAATATCTCAGAGAATATCCCTATATTTTAATAAATTCATTACATTAGATAAGAAGAAAAATATTCATGCATAGCTTAATTAAATTAAGCGGAAAAAAATATATATAATTAAACAAAGCGGAAAGAACTCATTAATAATGAAATCTATAAAGTTGTAACTTTATCAGTGAAAATATATGAGCTTGGAGTCGATTTAAAATTTCACCATAAAGGAGCCGTTTACTTTAAAGTATTTTTTAAGTTATTATTTTTTGATTCATTGTAAAGGAATTTTTTATAATTTCAACGAATATTGAATGTTAAGCCGTTCGCCACTAATAAATGTTGACAAAAGCGCCATTTAAGCTATTTTATTTAAATATAATCGAGAGAAGGTAGTGTCATCTTTTTGTGATGGAAATAATGTGATTTGATCGATTAATGAGATTTTAGAACTAGGAATTTACTGAATATTTTCGAAGAAATTTAAGAGTATTTTAATTGCGATATAGAGAGTTATTACTGTTTGTTTTTGTTAGTTATACGAAACAATATTTAGCTATTTATACTTTTGTCAAGCGTCCGAGGTTTCTTGCTATATACTTTTCGTCAGTCGGCATTTGCAAAGCGCATTACAGCGATGTCGTGTCTGTGAGCGCATGTGTCTGTCTACTCGTCTGTCTGTCTGTCTCTGTAATAGATCCGAGTCGGAATTCAATGGGGTTCGAATAACGACATTTGGTGTATATATTAAGCGCCATGTGGTGGTCTTCTATAACGTCTTTCAACTATCAGCTGCCAAAAAATCATATATAATTAAGGAAACCCAAAAGATGTTGTACTCATTTTACCCCTCCGATTGGATTTTCATCGTGCGCTGATTGCTGGATCGTAAAACAGTGCATCATTTTAACAGAGTTGTACAAATGGTAGAAGTAAAATAAAATGAAGGCATTATTCCGGAATTTAATTATTTCCTGGAAATTCATGAAACCGGTTGGTCAGGTGAGCGGAATCGCGAAACCTCATATCGTGCATACCTCTTTCTGACGTGTTTTTCCTCTTGTTTGGTTACTTTCATAGAATTGTGTGTTTATGAAAATTAACGGGATAGATTAGCGTATGGAACGCAACCTTCAGGTCACCTTGGCACCTTTAGTGCACCTGTAATAGACCACACCTGTAGAGCTAGGACGCTAGAAACGATTAAACGTCCTAACCAAAAATTCCTCAACAACCAATAAATTCCATTCAAATGAATTTCGTTGAATGCAATTGCGCCATATTATGGAAGAGACATGGCGTTTGCATTGTTATCGTTTAAGATTTTTTGGGGATTTTATTTCATACTGGAAAAAAATTCAGGTTTTTTTTTCACGCCCGGCCACATTTTCAATCTCTATTTATTTTAATTTTATATTTGCATGTTTATTCCCCCCCCCCCCCCCCTCTTCCAACAGCCTGGTTTTTTTCCGAAACATTAGTGGATATCTTCAGTTTCGATCCCTAATAGATTCGGATTGGCTAATGTCGTAAATTCCATTCATTTCCGCTAGCCATCATCGTAAACATTATCCTTTAAAGCTCAACCAACATCGATCCCGATACGGCAATCTAATGAAAATGTGTACGTCGCTTATTCGGAATCAGTTTGCTCACTGAAGCAGAGCAAATCCTATTCAACAAATGATTAGAGACAAATTTCAGTGAATAAGGCAAAGAGGAATGAAATTTGCATGAGGATGATTCGCGACAAACAGCTGCCTCCTTCTTACCACCTAAATATTTCCAGATAGTCTGCTTACATGTCTCAATTACTCAGGAGAGAAGAAAGGGAGGGGGGGGGGGGGGGGGGGAGAGAGGAGGAGGAGAGAGGGAGAGAAGGTTTATTGAGCTTTTATCCACTCTATTTTTAACACGACGATGTACACAGCAATGATTTTTCAACAGAATCGAAGGGGCTAATGATTACGGAAATGAGATGCGAATGCGTCGACTCTGAGATAACTGTCGAGAAAATCTGAAGCATTCAAAAATGCACGCTTGAAAAGGATATCATATATCCTCGAATCAACTTTCATCGCCACAATAAATTCTCCATTCTCGCATAAATCTTTGTTAAATATAAAAAGCCCTGGGCTTGTATTTGAAGCTATACGGTAGCAGATTTGATCACTATTTTAAGTACTTTGAAGCATATGTACACTCTTCAAGTTTAACTTATTAGAACTATAATATATTTCCAGCATGACAATTAAGGACTGAAGTTATCAGCTCAGATTTTATTCTTTGTTCTTTTATATTTTATAGCAAACTGGATAATAAAATATTCTCTAAAGACAACGTTGGACTAAAATATATGTTATTAATTAAAAAATATATGTTATTATTTAAAAGCCTAAGACGGCTGCTAAAACTTGTTTTAATCTTCAAGCTTAGGCTCATAATTCAACCTGAACTTGAGCATGACCTCATACTTACTTATGCTTGCATAATTGACGTCATTTCCGCTTGAAATATGAAATCCTTTCGGCGATAAATTTTTTTCCTTTTGAATAAATATTTTATTTTTTTATGAACATCGTTTTATTTTCGTTAATTATGAAACTTTGTGAATTTTGCATAACAGTTGGGATCTATAAATGTCTATTTAAGGGCAATGGTTATATAGCAGTATCGGATTTACGAGATATTCTGCGTGCCCTCGATGAGAACGTTTCTGAGGACGAACTCGACGAGATGATCGCTGAGATCGACGCCGATGGCTCCGGCACTGTCGACTTTGATGGTCTCTTTGTTGCTCCTCTTTCTTAGTTGCTTTCCTCATTATGAGCTCACAAGTGGTGCACTCACTAATTCAGTAAAGAAAAACAGATAATGGAGAATGAAAAAGAGGGAGAACGAAGAAACGAGAAAGGGTTTAGAATTCTTGTGATTGGTGTATAAGTGATGGCGTTATGAAGTCCTTATCTTTTGAACTCTGATGTGTGCAATAGCATCCATCTGGCATAATACAAAGGGTCGCGCTTGCAGATGATATGAACGGTCCTCCTCCCCTCGTCCTCTATCTCCTGAAATCCCTTTGGGTGCCTCTTGAGATCCTTTCTGGCCATAGTGGGCGTTAAGAAAGGAAGGATAGCTTCGGCACCGATCTCCACTGAAAAGAAAAAAAAACTAATGGGGAGTAGAGGATACACAAAACCACATAGGACGGGACTCTTCGCGACAAGGTATATGAACCATCATCCTCCATTAGGGTAACCGTGACTATATCCTCGTTGACTCTTACAAACATGAGCCAATCCACCAAATGAACACCACTGCTATGGGAACGAGAGGTAATTCATTCCTGCTGTTTATCAGCTTAGAAGGCGAAGGCAGAATCTTTTTTGAATGTATGAATATGCGCTCCCACCCGTCCATTTTTGGTGTTTCTTTAATAATTTCTCATTAAATCTAATTTCTCATATTTTCAGAATTTATGGAGATGATGTCCGGTGAATAAAGAAGTACGCCTCCATATTGTAATCAATACTTCTATACTCATAATGTTTTATTCACTTCTTTGTATTGGTTGTGATATATAAACGAGTGCAATTTGTGAATAAGCTTTAACGTACAATCAACGATTGATTACGAGCGTTGATCAAACTTCTGCTTCAAATTGCATAAATAAATAAAATATCATATCAGCCATAGATGATCTTATCATATCAGTCCAAAAAAGCATATCGTCTGTTGTCTGCAGACAGTAATACAGACGTCCTCTGTGAACATTTTTACCAACAGTTTATAAGCGAGGAAGCTGATATTATACTTCAACAGTTCGACTTCGACAGTTATCTCATGCAAGAGTCAGCACCAATAAAATCCTACTCATTAACGCTAGTTGCTAATGTGCTAAGCCAATTTAAAAATTCTCTTTTTTTAAGTGAATTTAATTAATGAAACATTTTCTATTTGCTGATGAGAGATTTTTTTTTTTTGCTTTCTTTATTATGTAATATATATTTTTAAGTATTAACTACTCAAAGATTACCTTACAACACTTAAATGTAATACTATACTTAAAATGAGATGAAATAGAATAAAATGGAATATGTTTGTAATTGCATACCTTCTAAATGTATAGGTAAATCAGGTGAATATTGTCTTTATCGCTCAATAATGATTTCACTATTGAGATCAAAATGCCATTAGAAATATTCTTGATAACTGTGTTGATTTCGAATTAGCTATTATCTTGTTTTTGATGTAACTTAATTCTTCAAAGAGACCAAAAATGGTTAAATGCAAGAGCAATGCTTCTCTAGGTATTTGAAGACATCCGTTTTGTTAGTGTTTTCAAAACGAACAACGCATAAATTTTTTATTTTCCTTTCAATACTTTTGTGAGCAATTTATGAGTACTTTCGTGTGTAATTGTTGAATAATTACTATGGCTCACCTTGTGCTGTTATTCAAATTGGGATATCTACCTGGAGGCGGGGTGGAGGTAGGAGGAGAGGGCAAGGAGAAGGAGAACGAGGTTGGAGGAAATGAGAAATTTCGTTCTAATTGCATAAATAGCTCACCTTCTCACTATTTAGTCACTACTTGTCCTTATTTTCTCAGTCACTAATCACTCACTATATTTAAGGAAATCAATTCAACAGATTTTATGGCTATACAACAAGAATTGTCCAAACTTTGCAAAGGGATTTTTCCATGCCCTAGGGCGATTTATTGTAGATCGAGTTAAATTTTTGCACAAAAATTACCTTCAGATAGTAAAAATAGTGAAGATTAGGGGAAGAATTCGTCGAAAGTGAAGAGAGAAAAGGAGAAAAAGAGAGAATAGATGAGTCGGATGAAGATAATGGAAAATATGGATTTTCCTTTTGAAGTAAATCGTTAAATTTTCATATTTTTTCATGCAAAATCAATCCAAACAATAGTTTTAATAATTTTATATTGTTATATATTACTTTTCTATCATTTTATGAAATTCCTTTCAATATCTCCAAAAAAAAATTAAAATTTATTGTAATTCAACAATTTCACTAATCGATTTAACTCTAGTTATATTGTGAAATATTTAAATATTAATTGAATAAAATACAATCGAGTATAGAGAAATAATTATGGGAAAATTATTATTTAATTTTTATTTTATTTAATTACTAATTTTATATTTTATTAATTCATTTCCCATTTTCATCAATATCGAAATATTTTATCAAATATCTAATAGAATTCATAAAATTCCATTTAAAAAAAATTTTTCATTTTCGTAAAAAGAATTCTTTTTTTTCTCTTTCATTAGCTAAATGAAATTGCAATTTTTGTAGATGAAAAGTGGGAAATTGCATGTGAAAAAGCACTTTACGATTTTCTACGGTCAACTATGACTTTCGTTTAATAATTGGTTATTACGAGTTAGAAGAGGCAATCCAAATCATCTCTATTGAGCCGAATTTTGAGTGCTTCACATATGAAGTACATCTTCGAAAGAACATTGGAATTGCGAACTGTAGGTTAAATTTGCAGCTTTTATTATCTTACTCGTCGATTAATGTCTCATCTAATATATATATATATATATATATATATATTATATTATATATATATAAATATATATATATAATATATTAATAAATTATATTATTGCATATATATATACAAAATATACGTCTTTTTGGAAATTTAATCAAAATCTTGACTCAACAATTTATTGCAGGTGGAAATTTCAACATATCATGCACAAACAATATACGTATTTTCCAATAAATCAGATATATAATATTTATATTATATATTTATGCAAATATATATGGTCAATATAATATATATATATATATATATATATATATATATATATATATATATATATATATATATATATATATATATATATATATATATATATATATATATATATATATAAATTCAAAAAATGAAAAGGTGTTCCGCTAAATTAGTGGTAAAACCAAGTAATTTCTCTGAAATATTTAGAAGGATGTCGCTTACTATTTCTTCGTATATACCAGTTTTATCTTATCCTTATGATCATAAGGTGAGTTAATGAATATAATTATCTCGAGAAAAGAAAAGAAATCTATTCGAATGAAATAATTTTGTCTCTTTCTAATATTTCAAGCTTCGATATAATTTAATCAAAAGTTTTCAGAAAATGAAAAAAAAAGAAAAGAAGCATTCTTTCATTTATTATTTTTTGCATTTGTAACGAATTTCGTTGATAAGAATGTCGGCAATATTGCATTTCCACTAAAATATTTTTTTTTTCTTTTTGGCCGTTAAAATAGATTAAATTAATCGATGTTTCGATATATTAAAGCATGTTGGTGAATGCTAAGAGTGTTTTCCTCTATGCCAATTGCAACATCCGCAATATCGCTCGTTGACCACAATTCTGCAGGTTATATGCTTTCATTCATGCCTCTTTATACATTTTTTTTTTTGCAGATTTATATGCGCAAAGCTTAGCTTATATATCTATACGTATGTGTGTATGCATATATGTTTGTCTGTGTGTCTGTCTGTCTGTGTGTCTGATAATTTCATGTCTGTGTATAATTCAAAGATCGATCTTTGAAATTTGATCGATATAAAGTACTCCAGCTTTGTTTGCAAATATCGAAGATTTGCAAAGGTGGATAAAACTCACAAACATATTATATCGATCGGTTTTTCGTTTATGCCTATGGGGATATGATTAGGACGCTTTTCATTTTCGACAAATAATGCAAGCGGTCAAATTACTCAATATAAGAAGGTATTTCTATCATATTTATTATTATTTATTAGTGACTTATGAAGTTGGTTATTCGAATGAGCGGAATGCAAAAGCACATATTGTGCGAGCTTATCTTGATGCGTTTTCCCACTTATTATTGTTCATAATGAGGCGCACTTATGTCTGCAAAAATTAATTATTTTATTTATTTTTCAATCATATTTTGTAACAGCATTTCGTTGTATTTATCTACTATAGCTGCTCTGAACATGAACTGTAATGCTTCATATTGATTGGTCTTTCAACTTCTTTCGTTATTAGCCATAACATTTATTTCATACTCTAGCTTGATTTGAAAAACTTTCTAGTGAAGAATATAATTCGAAGAATTTTTTGAATATTTAAATTTTCGAGTTTTTTTTTTTGAAAAACTTAAGTGTTCCAGTCAAATTATTCATAGATCTATCGTAAAAGCCGATAGATTTTATCAGCTGAATTGAATTGAATTAAATTAAATTAATTAAATTAATTAAATAAATTAAATTAAATTAAATTAAATTAAATTAAATTAAATTAAATTAAATTTTATATCAAATTCGGTTGCAGTTATCGAGTTAATTTCAATTCGTTTCACTTATGCAACGATATATAATATTGACTTTGCAGCATTAGTCGTTTTTATTTTATCATCAAAACTGTAATAAGTGAAAAATATGCAAACATTCAGATTATTCGTCTAAAAAAAAGCGAATATAAATCATCGAATTTTATATGTTTTGCTTTTTGGAAAAACAATCATTAATTAATGCGTTTACACATTTATATGCTAAATTTACCTCTTTTTTTTTGCAAAGATCGATCATTTGATCAATATCACATTGATCGTTGAATTTCGAACAGAATTACAGAGATTAAAATATAACGAATAAATTTGCATGTATTTTATAATGAGATCATATTTTATGCATAATATCAATTATATCATATGCATAATATTAATTATATCATATGCATAATATCAATTACGTCATATGCATAATATCATATGCATAATATCATATGATCATATTATGCATAATATCAATTATATGATGGTCAACTAATCGAAAAGTGATTCTGTCGAAAAAAAAAGATCTCTATACATAATTGCATAGAATTACTTCTAGAAAATGCTTCGATTTTAATTATTTGTTTTTTCTTTTTGTAGGAAATAATTTTAAAAAAAAATTTTTTTTTCTCTAATTAATTGATTTATAAAGTTTATTTCTTAGAAATTTATAAAAATTGTATTGAGAAATTTTTTTTTCTTTGAAAATTCTCTAAAATTTATAGAATTTAATCGATTTTTCTCGAAAATTTTCATAATCAAATAAAAAAATTTTTTTCAAAATTTCTTCGCTAAAAAATTATTTAAATCTCACAAAATCGATTTTTTTTTGAATTGCCCAAATTTCAAGACTAAAAGTTTTCATTAGCATTATTATACTTATAGAAAAGGTCAAAATTTTACACGAAGCCGATTTGCATTAAATTACGAAAATGCTTTTGCATTCGAGTATTGCAATGGTGTTAATTGAAGCAATTAGAAAATGCGCAAAAATTTTCCACAATTTTCGGATAATCTAATGTAAAAATAAAGCGCTTTGAAAATTGCTCGAACTTCGAAACGTCGAGAACTTCGAAAATATCGAGAGCTTCGAGAACGTCGAGAACTTCGAGAACTATTGCTTTCTCTATGGCAATATTGTTTATTTGCTGTAAAATATCATATTCTCTTCTCATTATGAATAAACGATTCGAAAAAAAATTTATTGATAACGGAATTTATGGATATAATAATTTTCCGTTATGCAAATTTCACCATTCTATGAAATATTGGAATGAGAAAATAAATGAAAAAAAAACGCAGGAAGAGGAAGGAATAAATTCGCATGAATTGATATGAGGAAGGTACTAGTGATGGCACCACTTAGTCAGATATTGCTTATGGGGCGGTCATAGAGCACCAACAGCAAACAGTAACGTTGGCTAGTACAGTAGAGAAATTTACGCACAACAAGACTTTAGCATGTACTCAGTGAGCAAACATTTCTTCGAGTGGAGGGGAGATGGGGTGGGGGGGAGGAGGGGAGAGGGAAGAAGGGCGGTGGTGGAAAACGCAAAAAAATGGGGGAGGGGGCAAGCCTTCATCTAATGAGACGTAGAAGGAAAACTAACTGTTTTTCGAACGTCTATTTCTCTACTCATGGAGAATAGTCGTCGAAGCATGAAATCATCATTAGAGTGCTATTTTGTAGCATCCTGAACTTTATTCGATCCCCTTTCTTATGGGTAAAGGAATTCCCCTCTTCAATGGGAAATTCGCTGAAGGTGTGATCGCTGGGCTCTTTTTGCCCTTCTAATGCAATTTAATCGAACTGTTCTTGTTTCGTCGTTTTTTTTTTTTTTTTTTTTCAGTGTTTCGAATTCAAATTTCTCCTATGAAATATAAGGATTTTCCCATTTTTACGACGGCAAACTGAAAGCTCGAGAAGCAGTGATCGAATTTTGTAGGTTGATATGAAATTCCCTTCCTCCTCCTTCATCCTCTCCCCGCACCATACAAACACACAAAGAAAAACTAGGTTTTCTTGTTTAGTGCACTAAATGCAAGTATAGTCGCTGAATATTTTCAACAACAACAACAACAAAAAAAAATTTCCTACGAGTAAAATAAAAATAACTTTAATTTTTACATTCAATTTTTTATGATTATATTATTTTAAACTTTTAAATATAAATGCAACGAAGGCGTTAAATTTTTTTTTTTCTTCGAGAAAGAAAAATTTGAGATATTAAACTTTATAATCATTAAAATATTCGAAAAATTTTTACATCTATCCAAAAATTGATTTAATAAAATGGAAAAATTCCATCAAAATATATCCGCAAATATTAATTTCAAGTATTGAATTTTTCTTCGTTTTTCAACAAAATTTTCTCAGCGAGAAAAAAAAAACACGGATATAAGCTGAGATCGGATTTCTTTGATATGCTGAAGATCAATCGCCGAATTCTTTAACGAATGTATACAATTTAGCGTCTATTCATGAAAATTTTCTTTTGATAGCTTTAAAAAAAAAAAAGAAAAATTCGTTATAGTAGATTGTTTTGCACTAACAAATTTGTCGATAAATTATCGCCACTGTTAAAATAAATCTCCCCTTTTAAATATGCAATTTTTTTTTGTGGATCTATGAAATTTCATATTTATATACTCATCAAAAAAAAAGTTTCTATTTGAAGATAAATCTTTTTTTTTTGCAAGCATATATAATCGGTTATAACCCCGGGGCTTATTTTCGAAGTTTTACGGTACTTTTATAATTACATCACATAGAATGTACTCCATTTATATCAAATTGTATATTCGAATGATTGATAAGTGATAAGTGTCTATAAGTGATCATTATTGAGGCATTGTTATCGTTGTGAGGCGTTTCATTCGCTAAAACGATGGGCAACATTCCTTTTAGGCAATACTCATCACTGTGGCATCTCGCCGTTCACATTCCAGCAACGCCTCCATTGCGTTTTTCATTCATCAGCTGTAATGTTGCTTTATTCATTGTGGTTGTTGCTCATTTTATGTTTGCATATATTTGTTTGTGTATAGTTGAGTTTAGCGAGAGCTCGAACTTATGAAAGGTCAAGTTGCGGCAATGAAATTTTATGCATGAAATCATATCTTGCAATATGAAATATGCATATTTAAGTACGATGTGAAATTTTCATATGCAATTTCTTTATAGGTGATTCTTCATTGATAATATCGAGTTTTTTTGCTTGATAATTTGTAGGAATCGTTGATATTGTGTATGGCTTTTTATTAGAAGTTGTGCCATTGATTTTGATTATTTGTGTAATCGGTTGATCTGTTTATTGGTTCGGCAAAAGTCGAATATCCGATCAGCCTATTAGGCAAGCTTTCTCGGTGATATTCAAACTACCACACAAACTTTTCTATGGCAACATTATGTCATATCATTGTGCGTCTCCGTGTTTGTTGAATAGTTTCAACCAATTTGCCTAAGGCGCTAGAACAATGAAGGTATAATACGCTACAACGATTATACCTGTAACAATCTTGTAGGTGTAATCCATCCACGATAAGGTCTCCTCCTTGAACACTAATTGTCTACATTCTTTGAGATCGTGATTCGCAACTAACTATGGCATATTTTTCCACCAATTTATGATCGAAAAAAAAATCAGTTTTCAACTTGCTCTCATCTTTCAAGAATGAATTGAGAGCAAAAACAACTGTCAAAAAAAACTTCCGATCTTTAATCATTGCGATTGAAGTTTTCATGTTGTGAAAATATCAACTTGATTAATGCTTTTTTTATGCTATTTAACAAACTTTAGAAAAAATTTATTTACGCATAAACATTTAATTAGAAGAGTCCAATATAACAATAATAATTACTTCTTTTAGGCTCATAAAAATTTACAAATGAACAAATAAGCTATAAGCAACGAACGAGCGATGTAGTATAGTGATTCCCTTAGGGCTAATAGTTAATATTCACACAATTTGTTGTTATTGTTTGTAGACAACTGCTTAAAGGTCATATGAGGAATATGCGCAAACACTTCGAGCCATGTGCATAGAGCAATTTATTCTCGATGCCATCCGGGAATTGTGGCCGTCTCATTTTCGAGTATACTATAGCAACATTGAGGTGATTTTTAAGGCGTGTAATCACCTCGAATAATAACATCCACTGTTTTGTATGACTTATCTCTTTTCTTTTTATATGTCCACAGAGCAACACACCCTTAGGCGTATTTTTTTGAAACGTATATACCGTTTGGCGCTTTTTAAATGCCCCTAAGTTGGATTACATTATAGTGTGAAGTGCAGATTAATGCCTTTTTTTTGAATATACCGCTCATTGTGAAGATATAGCAGCTCGTTAGGATGCTAATTTTGGAAAATCGCATCCGAAAATTGCTCCTTCTAGTTGCTAATTCTAGTAAACAAGTGCGATAATGAACAACTAGAAGAATGTATGTTTAAGGTGTTTCATCGAAAGTCGTTAAATATTGTCGACCATTTTTGCGATCTTTTTTTTTTCGCATCCCAATAATTAAGAATAAACTGAACTTCTTCATAGGTAACTGCTCAGAATAGAGGTAAAAATAACGATGACGAAAGTCCACTAGAGTGGAACACATTTTAACACCAGAGAACTTTATTTTTGAAGAGAGATATTAAAAATAGTCGACTGATTCGGCAAATGCTTAAAAAAAGGTCTATGCGATTGCTCCATTATAATGATCGAATATTGCAACGAATGTTGTTGCATCACATCTGGCATTTGGGGCATCTTGTAGGAGATGTTTTTTTTTTGAAGTAGAATAATTTATTGTTTTGAGCTTTCCGATTGCTGTATGAAATATGAGTTTTCTTCTTCGAATTCATGTTTCAAGTAGCAGTGATTTAAGCGTTTTTAATTTTTAAAAATATGCTGCAAAAGTTTTGCATTTAATCGATAAGATCAAATTGATCATCGAATTAGTATAGAGGTAAATCGATCGCCAACGATAAAATTCAGAAAATTTTGAATGTCGGATTCAGCCGTTGAGACGATCGAGATTTAGTGAAATATAAAAAGGCAGACTAAGCTATTTTTCAACGAAGAAAATCGAATTCACTCGTTTGTTAAGCTTTTCAGAGTTGTTTGTCGCTGCTGCACTTTGTTTATTTAAGCTCAATGTTCATCGCTTAAAAAGACGAGAGAAAATTGCGAGAATGCTCACCAATTCTAAACGATTCCGGAACAATGACGAACGACTCCGGAGTCATGTTTTTTTTTTAGAAATTCACCAGTAAATTCATCAGCATCGTTTGGTCGTACAATGTATACAAAACATCGCGACACGTTTTTTGACGAAAGTAAAACCATGTAAATGAGTCATAGAGATTTTAAATCCCAAATAGACGGCCACAACCCCGAACTTTAATAGAGAAATTCAAAATTTTGGGGAGTTTTAACAGAAGCACTTTTCATAATCAATGAAGTGTACTTTCAGACAGCAACGGTACTAAACGATGCTTAAACTTCAATTTTTTTTGTATATATATATATATATATATATATATATATATATATATATATATATATATATATATATATATATATATATATATATATATATATATATATATATATATATATATATATATATATATATATATATATATATATATATATATATATATCAGTGACGTATGAATTGAATAGAAATAAGTGCAGAGAGCAATTTATGGATAACAATAAAAAAGAAATTAGAATTTCCATTAACGTCATTCAATAGTGGAGCTGAAAAAGCTATCGTTCTCCTCATAAGATCATTTAATCAGCTAGAATTGAATGCGCTGTTTCCGTTTCTTATTCACTTACATTCACACTATTAACGTCTAAGAAGTTTTTTATATTACTAGCAGCATTCATTTCTTCTTCATGTACAACTCTCGTCTTCTCTCGCCTTTCCCCTACGGTCGTCTTGTAACTTTTTTTTTGCTCTTGTTAAGAAGATAGACAATTGTCGATTCTTTGATACCTCCATCCGCAAACGTAAAAAGTATCTGAGCGGAACACTTTTAATAGAAAGCCGATTTCAGCTGTTATTTTCGTTGTATGGCAATTGTGCCTTAGGCAATCATCTTGGGAATAATTTTTCAAAAAATTTCACTTCCAAATTTCATTGTTCATCGCCTCGATGTATTTCCCTCTATGGAAAATGCAACATTGATGCAAAAATAAAATCGAAATTTGCATAATAAAATAATGCAACATTACAATATTATTGAAATTTTTAATGAAATAAAATAGGGGAACAATAAAATAAAATTTCAAAGAATAAAAAAAAAATTGATGAAATTAGATTTTAAAGACATTTAGAACTTTGTAGTTTTTTTTTTCGGTGATTTGATTTAAGAGAAAATAGAGGAAATGGAAAATTGATTTATATTCATTTTTATGATTTGCAAGCGACTTTTGTTATTGTAATATTCATCAATGCCACGTTCGCTCATAGTAATATTAAGTGAAAGAATTTTTTAAAGTCATTAAGCCGATCAAAGGCGTCGAACTGTAAACGAAATTCAACTGATACCAAATGCAATCCTCAAATTTCAATTGATTGCCGGCTGAAAGTTTAGTCGATTGCCGATAAAAATCTAACTTATATTATGACCGAAAAAAAAACCGAAAGAAATAGCCACCAAATTTTAATCCATGAAAAGTGACGAAGATTTTACTTTTAACCGAACTTCCGTTACAAGATAGTTGTCAATAAAGACAGCATGGGACCTTGTTCGATCAATGCGATCATAATTCATTGGAGTTTCAATAGCAATTCAAAACACACATGAATAGTTGAAGAGTAATAGGAGCGGATATAGCAAAAGAGTTAACAAAACATCTGCATCATAGCTAAAATTTCATTTTCAATCGAACTCTGTTAAAAGATATTCGTAGTAAAAGTAATATCGGAATCATTGCCAAAATAGAATTAACAGAGAGGGAAAAACTGAACTGAAGAAACTATATGTTGTTTAGTTCAACTATCTTATAGCTTTAGAGTGTATCAATTTGTCAGTAAGAAATTCAAATATCTCTATGAAGAAAGAAAGAATTTCAAATTATTTGTGATTTGTTTCTTTGTACAATCGACAAACTTTAGCTATCTTTGCTCTTTGAAATTCGTATTGCCAATATTTGTCGAATGATAAAATCCAACTATTGATTTCGTCCTATTCCACGTTATATGGGCATACAATGATCGCAACAGATCAGGTTTTATATGGGCATACAAAATATTGATTTCCAAAATATTGACAAAATACAACTATTGTTTTCGTCCTGTTCCACGTTATATGGGCATGCAAAATATTGATTTCCTCAGAGTAAATTTCCGCCTAGGTTTAGGTGCAGATAATGATGAGCGGTGGTCATTTGCTTTTGATCCACGAATAGCTCAGTAGCTGGCTGAACACCACTGTATAGGGTGTCTTATAGAGATGATTTTTCTGCCATTTTGTGCCGTTACCATCTAAGAAATTTGCATCTTTTCTATGCAGTAGTCTACAATTCTTCGTGATGCCACTCTTGAACGTTGTGTGGAAACTCGTAAACGCCAACTTCTTTTCACATTCATATCTTTTTCTGCAATCCACCAAATTCTTTTCCTCATCATGTCTGCTAGTTCACTGCGCACTTTTTGAAATTCGTAGTAGTTCATATTTTGCTCGCTCATCTTGCCAACTGCTTTAATCTCGACAATAATTCGTATTTCATCCAGTTTTCGTTCTTCTCTATCTTTTATACGTTGTCGTTCTGCAAACCTCCTCTTTGGTCATTGCCACCATCGTACCGTTGTACTTCCACTAAATAGGGCATCCAGTACACATCCTCTTTGTGGACGAATTCATCGCGCGAAAATCAAAATCCATGGAGATGGACGCACATTTGAGGTGTAATTTTCAACTAACAATTAACTAAGCGCTCACATTAAAACGTCGCAAAATGTCACAATATGCAAATTTGCGAAGGAGATATTCAAAAGAATATAATCAGCTAGTTGTGTCTATACCAAAAATGGCTGCTCCAGTATCTGAAATGGACGAAAAAAAGGCGAGAAACCACATTTGCGCAAAAGAAATTCAATCAATTTTTTATGTCTTAACTTAATCATAATGCTAGTTGAATGAATATTTTCTGACCTCTCGTAATATCCTACAGTCAACTAATAAAAAATAGAATGAGGTTACCACGTCCAACGTCCGGGTTTCCATATGAAATTTTCGACACGCTTTTGAATTTCTAATTGCCTCTTTGGCAGAACTGGCTTATATCATCTTAGTTTTCATTAACTTCGTCGAGCATTGTTCGCTGCTTTGAGATTGGCCGCTCTAGTTCGTTTCGACACTGGCCACGAAAATTGCGCCGTTAGGGGATGGACGACGGAAAGGAGGATTGGGGAGGGCCTGGGGATGGGGAGAGTCGAAGGAGAAAAGGTATTAGCCTAGAAATTATTTTACCGCTTACAATTTTATTCAGCAATCAACTTGGACCTAATTAAATGCGCATAAATATTTATATTCATTTATATTCCAATGAGATTTAAAGATTTTCTCAAAAATTATGAAAATTTATTTATATTATTTCGTAGAATGAAAGAAAAAAAACCGGAAATGGAAGAGTTATTTAATGCGCTTAATTTATAAGTCATTTTTTGAAAATTATTTTCTAAAATTTCAACACATTAACAATAGAAATTTCTCCGAGAATTTTTATCATAATCGACGTGTTAAAATAGTTTTCAACTTCTTCTTTTTTTTTTTAATATGACAATAGTCCGTAATATTTTTTCGTTTTTCTTAACTTTTACGCCAAAATTTCTTTCGATTTTTTTTTTATTTTCTCGATATTATTTTTCCTATAATATTTTCATTTATTCGTTTTCTTAGTATATCAAGAAACAATTACTAAAATCAAAAGGAAGAATTTCGAATTTTTTAATGATCTGATAGCAGATCTTTATTTCCTACATTTAATTATCAATTACATTTTTCGATACGATTCATATGTAATTAATAATAAAACTAATAATGAAATCATTATTGAAAAATTTTCATTCATTCAATTTTCTTTTCCTTCATTTTTCTCAACAAATTATATTTTACTATATTTCATTTCATTAGTGCATTTATTTTATTGCACAGAAATGCATTAATGAAATGTTTCAGGTAATAAGCTAAATGGTAATTGAGTATGCAACTGCTTAAATAATCCTATCAAAAGTCGATATGGATAATTAGAAAACAAAAGTGAGAAAAAAAAAACGTAATTCCTCCAATTTTTTTCCATTTTTTTTCTTTTTCCACCATTTTTTCACAGAAAAAAAAAAGAAAATTAGAGCGTTCGATATGAGATTGACTAATTTTATATGCAAATTCACTTTAGACAACTAAATTCGGAGATAAAATGATTTAAATATGTTCTCCGTTTTGTAATCGTTTCGAATTTCTAATAAACTAAATTGCACTAAAATGATTTCAATGAGATTTAAAACGAGTAAAATCCAAATTGCATTGATATAGACGAAACGGCTAGCGGCAATTTATGCTTGCTTAAAATATCCCTTTGGGAGTTCAAAGATGCATTTGTGTATAGACTTTTGAACACAAAAGGGATATTCCATCGATGAAAATCCATAGTTAGAATAGATTCGTTGAAAGAAACGAATTCACTAATCAAAGCTGATCACGACAATCGAATAAAAATGATTCGATAATTCTGACGCTGTAAATGGCTGCAATTAATTGCTCTCGTTATATAAAATGATCGACGATCTCTTTTCAATAAGCTTTTCTCGCTAACCAATAAAAAATTTTACTCTCTCATATGTCTTCATTTTGAATTATTCGTAGGTCCATTTGAGAAGTGACCACCATATTTGACCACTTTGATAATATGCAAAAAATATCAACCAGCAAAAATATACAACAAAGCTTAATATTTCACGATTTATAGTGGTCAACTATTTAATCCATGAATTATTTTTATATGTCTTTTTATATATTTTTTTAACACAAGCACTTTAAAATTTGAATCTTTAATCTATATTTGTAATAGTGTAAACTTATAATTGGATTGTATATGTATATATATTATTTATTTCTTTAAAAAAATGTAAGGACATATAAAAGGTTCATGGATATCAGGAAAGCACACCATTTTGGTTGTGATATAACGTCGAAACGTGGCGCTATTCATAGATCTATGCAAGTGACGAAGACAAAAGGCACAAATGTTCAAGTATTTATGGAATAACAAACGCATAAAGACACTGCAATTGCGTTGCAAGTGTACTTCTCATCTATTATCAATGAAAGTATGCGATAAGTACAAGTTTTGTATTTTTGCTATTCATTATGCGTTCAAAATTTCACCGAACAAGTCGAAATTTGTAGAGATGAGATATAAATACGCAGAAAATTACTAGATAACGTCATGAGCAATATTTGCATGGAAGTTGAAAGCACCTGGACATTTGCGCCACAAAATAATAGCGTCACACGTTATGCTCATATTATATCCGACTAATGCTCGCATCATTGCATTGATGCAAATCTTATGCACCATAAATTTCTGAGAGCGATATAAGAGTATTATGGAAGCAATAAAAATTGTTCTCTTCATTCTTCAGCGGCACTCTTTGTTATCGTCAACCTCAGAATGGGGCTAACACTAAAAAAGTATGACTCATTAAAGCGAGTTTCTTCACCTCAACGTAGATTTTTCCAGCCGAAGAAAAAAGTGCGGAGATGCTGAGAGAGACGCGGAAGAAGAGAGAAATACGAAGAGAGGAAAGGAGAGAGGAACAAAAAATAATCATAAATGATGTTTTTTTTAGCGATAGATTTCTGCTTAAAACATTTAAATAAAAATACCAAAAAAAAAGTTCCATATAAAATTATCGATTTCATAATTTTTCCATTTTTAAAAAAAAATTTTATTACTGCTGAA
This sequence comes from Ascaris suum, assembly GCA_013433145.1. Lineage (NCBI taxonomy): Eukaryota > Metazoa > Nematoda > Chromadorea > Rhabditida > Ascarididae > Ascaris > Ascaris suum. The sequence goes on along the minus strand of CM024184.1, from coordinate 1,972,579 downwards.
AAATAAATTCGAAAATTTATTTTTATTTTTTTTTCCTATGTGAAAAATAATCGATTAAATTAGATCAATATTGATTGATTTAAATGATCGATGAAAAAAAAAAACGTAATTTATTGCAAATTGATCGTTGGTGATTTTCCATCGTCTATCAATATTTTATTGTTTTTTCTCGATTTTTTTTTGGACTTTTAATCTAATGAATATGTTGTCCCTTTCCCCCATCCATTTGACAAGAGCAATATTTGCATGGAAATTGAGAGCATCCGGACGTTTGCGCCATAAAATAATAGCGTCTCAAAAGCCGTTACTCATATACGTTCAACTAATGCTCACGTCATTGCATTGATGTAAATCTTTTTTTCTGGATTTTTTTTTTTTTTGAAACGATGCAAATATTTCTTCCATCAATAAGTGCAAAAATTTTCGAACTATTCAAATGTGTTTTCATTTAAAAAAAAAAGCGTTCTATTTCAAAAAAAAAAAAACGTACCTCTCTCACATTATGGTAACCCTTTTTTTCTAGCCAACTTAATACATACTATGAGCCTTAACAATTGAGTAAAAAGTATAAACTCTAATTGATAATCATTTTTATTCGACTTAATATGAGGAATATTCTAGTTATAAAGTAATGAAATGAAATAATTATTCAAATTCGATTTCGATTGAATTGCAAAATTTAAGTTCGATTCATTTAAGTTCTACAATTTCACATAGTGAAATAGGCTTTCGTATTCTTTCTATCTAGAATGAAGATAGAACGCTTTCTATCGATGAAATAAGCGATGATAGAATTGCAATGTTCATAGAAAAGTATTTGCATATTTACATCTCATTTGCATATGACTTATAAACTTAATCTTAGAGTATAAAGCTAAAAGATTCCTCCTTCAAAGAAACGATTATAATAATCATTTCAGAATTAATATTCCTAACGCATAAGGTGGATATATGAGAGTATTTATTTGCAATGAATGAAATTCCTCACCGAGGGGTTTTTATTTCACTTTATACGATATTTAATCGAAAATATGAATGATATATGCGAAAAGTTTCTTCTAGTAATTTATATTGCAATAATCTCATAAATATTCTCTAGACAATTTAAATTATCCATTATATAATATTTAAAATATCAATTTTACAATATTTTGCAAAAAATTTTATTAAAAATTCTATGAAAAAAAAGCCTTTGGATAAATCAATGCAAACAAAGACGATAGAGAATTGCAAAAAAAAATTTTTTTGAGCTCTAAATAAATGATGTTTGCAATGATTGCAATATTTTTTTTTCAAGCGAATAAACTTTTCTAGTTGACTGTAAGCTTGCAATCATCTATCATGCATATTTTTTTCAACGATCATATGAATCTAAGTTCATTTCATCCGATTCGCATTTAAGTCCGATCCATTGAATAGAATTTAAATTCGATCCATTTGATTTGAACTTAGGTTCAATTCATCAGATTCTAATTTCAGTTCAATTCATTCGATTCGATTTTAAATTCAACTCATTCATTTCTTATCTAAGCTCGATTCACTCGATTCGAATTTAAGTTCAATTCATTCGAGCCCAGTTTAAGTTCGATTCATATACTGCCCTCACTTTCTTTAAAGCCCTGTTTACAGCTTCCCACGTTAGTTTTCGATCATCAACTTTGCAATAAAACAAATACAAAATTATTACTATAATTGAGAATCGCAATGACAGATGGGAAAATTATTAAAGGTGAGTTATTCTCCAGCTTTTGCAGAAGAAAAAGTGCCGACTTCTGAAGAAGTTTACTAAAAACCTCTCAAACTTTCTATGTAATTAAATATGAGGACTGAGAGCGCCAAGTTGCAACCCACGTCTCCCTCTACCCTTCCCTCCGCCATCCCACTCTCCCACCTCTCCCTCCATCCCTCCCCCACTACTCTCCCACAACTTCACCACCCATTCTCTTTTCCGCTTGATTATGCAAATGAGCTGGCAATTGTTTCTGCATGCAATTTCGTTCGCATCAAAAAATACATACTTAATTCCGTTATGTTCTCTTCGTTCGATAGTTTTTATGATTTTTTGTATAATCAAAACATGCAAAAATTTTTTTGAAGTGAATGGAGCATGGGAAACGTTCGGCAACATTCGAACAAATCGAAAGCGATCGACTAACGGAAATCCGTGAAGCATTTAGTGTATTCGATCGAGATGGTGATGGACGAATTACGGTCGATGAATTAGGCGCTGTTATGGACTCACTTGGTGAACACCCTTCTGAAAGCGAACTAAGAAGGATGATTTCCGAATTCGATGAGGATGGTCTCATTTTCGATTCTATTTGAAATATTGCAGATCGATCCGGAGGAGATTAGGAGTAGGTAAGGAGGGAGGCGATATGGTAGGAGATGGAAAAAAGCTCGGATATTATCCGTGCTGAAGGCTGATTATAGAAATTCTTCAAGTAATATGAGTGCATTGCTGTACTTCTTGAAGTGTTTGTTCATTTATCGCTCGCAATCTCACTCGAAAAATTTATAACTTAGCAATTTTACGTCTATGATATTATCAAAATGCTCTGTAAATTTTTTGCTGCTATTGTGTAAGTACTCTCTGATGAGGGAATAAGAGGGGAGGAGAAGGGGAGGGGGGAGAGGAAAAGAACAGAAGGATGCAACATTTTTGATCAGCCAATTTGAATTGGAAATTATATGTAAAAGATGAAGGAACTGATTGGTCAGGTCCCATAAAAGTCCGCATCGGAGTTCAAGAGGATCTTTTGATGAGAAAAAAAACAGGAAAAATCACACTGCTGCTTCATCGCTTCCTCTCTAATCCCCTCCCCACCCATCCTTCCCTGCTCAACCCCCCCCCTCCCCTTCTCCTCGTGACCATTCAAAATAATCTAATTTCGATGCAAACTCTCAAGGGTCGTATACCAAAAGTACAATCCTCAAGAAAAATATATATGAACAATGTGCTATAAAATAGAGGTTTATAAGCAGAACTGATTTAAGACATAACAAATATACCTAATATTCTTCAAATATTTCATTTTGAAGAAATTTTCTAGTATCTTTGCTTAAAAAAGATCACATTTCATGTTTACCACTAAAGTTCCATATATCAATAAAATGAGATATGAATTATCATTCTGCCCCTTCCCCACCTTCCCCCTGCCGTCCTCCCATCCCATATCTTACCCCAAAATTGAAAGTTTTTTTAAAGAATTTTCCACCTGGAATTGGCAAACTATGGGCTATCACAACGATTTTACATTCACTGAGTGATATACGAGGATGGGTAATAATGAGGATACAAATTGCGTTATTCTCTAAAGGCGAATAGCGTGACAAGAAAATTGCATTCAGTCTGCGAGCAATTAGCGATCGTGGCCAAATATCGATAGACCGGAAGCACGAATGCATAGATTTGTATTCATGGTTGCACTTACATATGTTGTTTTATGTGCGTGATCGAATAAGATTTTCGAATAGAATTCATTTGCATATTTCTCGATTAATTTAATGAGTGCAATAGATAATTAACATCTATCGTTATAGCAAAACTTTTTTATCCTACTCAAATCGGACAATTACTATCGCGGGTTCGATCCCATCCATGGACAATGCTTTTTTCATTGAACACCGAAAACTATGCACCGCCTTAAAATCATTGAAGAAAAATGTTTCAAAATCGAAATAACACGCTATATTGCAAAAAGTATACTTTTTATAAATATAAAGATGTACATGGTTATGTGTCGAGAGGACAGTGAGTCCTACTCGATGCAACTCGGGGGTGTTACGGAGTTTCGACTGCCCATCCACCTTTCAGCCCTTCGATGCAATCAACCCCCTCGCCCTTTTCATTGCATTTGCATTATGACCGTTGAATTTTCAAGCGCAAAAAAATGGCAACAACATATCGCTCGTTTCTTCTTTTTCCATCTATATGGGGGAAAAAACTTTCCAGCAATATAACAATCATTCAGCCTCATCTTCGGCAAGATTTGCAACCTTTTAATCAACAAAATTCTTTAATATATAAGTCGAAAGGAAAAGAACGAAAAAGCGACAGTGACGATTGAAAACGAATCGAAAAAAAAAGCGATGGAAAGAACGAAGAATGAAAAAAAAAATGGAAGGATGAGAAAGAAAATAGAGAAACGGAAAAACAATAAGTAAATAAATAAATAAATAAGGCACTATAGTGTCGCTAATTTTAAATGTTCTTTGCTTTCGCGAATAAGAAAAAAAAAAAAGAAAGAAATTGGCAACATTTTATCGGAACAACGAATGACGCAATAAACGTTGCGATCAACTTCAGGAAATGGTACAATTGAGATGGATGAATTCCTACGGCTAATGGCACGCAAAGCTCGAAAGACTGAAGCGGAAGAGTATGAACTAAGACGAGTCTTTAGGGTAAAACGATATTTCTTCCGTTCTCATCCTTCATTTCCAACAATCCTCCTAATCCTCATGTTCCTGTTCTATCTTACTTTCATATTTCTATTCCTCTTTCATTAAGACAAATTCCAAATCAATTCATTTCCTTTTCGACTGGTTAGGTTACGCTCAGGTTAGATTATCAATAATTCATCTTCACGATGATTCTCGATCAATCAACGCATATTCACTACATAATTTCTACAACAGAAACAAGTCATTTAATCATGACCTCAAGCTAAAAGAATCCCAAATTTGTTAAGCAGTACAAAGTAATCGCATCCTCTTACAGTTGACTGATAATTTTGATTCTGTACATAATAAACAATGATGTCTGGACGACAAGCCTAACGCTATGCTTAGAACAAGACACTCCCGGAAGACATGGCGTCACAGACTAATTTTACAGTAGCGACAATAGGTAGACCCCTCACCCTCAAACAGCCCAAAAAGAAGCTCAATCTCCCCTCGAGCTGCACCATTTCTAATGTTTCCCCAATTAGGACAACGAATAAATAGTGTGTTATATCAAACATTGAAATAAAAGGGGAGACAATTGAAGGAATTCGATAAGGACAGCGACGGGTTTATCTCGGTGGAGGACCTGAGGTCGATCATGTCACATCATGGGAAGAGCATTACATTGGAGGATGCGTTCGAGATGCTAAATGAAGCAGATGCCGACAAAGATGGACGCGTCAATTATAACGGTAACTCTTCCGTATCATTTTATTGCTATCTCCCTCCCCTCATATTTATTCACTCACCTTGCCATTCATCCCCCCCCCCCTATCAGGATGTCATATTACCTCATCTATGCCTAAAATTGTTAGGTGATTAAGAACGGCATCTATTCCTTTCCGAATCATATCTATTTCTTAGTGCTGTTCAGCGTTACAAATCTTTGCACACCTATAAGATACGCATTTATTCGACCCTTTCATATTTCTACCTAAAAACTGCAGCCAAAAAAAAACACCTCGATACTTATAGCTTATAACTAAGGATATATTCAAATCTGCGAAATCACATAGAAGCGCCAAACTGCTAATATCGAATTTCATACCACTATGCAATTGAGATTTGTAAATATTCGTATCGCACTAACAAACTTCATACCACCTATTTCAATTTAACTGAATATAAGATTGAGTGTTCATTACGCTCGTATTGAATTGATCACCTCTCTATCGTTCCACACATTCGTTGAGATGTTCAATCGATGCAAATACATATATATATATATATATATATATATATATATATATATATATATATATATATATATATATATATATATATATATATATATATATATATATATATATATATATATATTTTGACGTTAATATACAATGATTTTAATGTTATTCAAATGGTGAATGCTTTATTTGTGCATTCATTCAACTGCTAGATTTTCAATATGCAATAATAAACGATGAAATCAAGAAATAATAATTGAACATCAAAATGCGTCATATAGAAGAAATGATTTCTTTTTCGTTAATTAGCTCACTCAGAAATTAATTTTTTCCCACATTCATTCATCTTGTTTCCATCGCATAATTTTTATATTTTTACTAAGCCGATGTCATAGTTTCAATTTTGAAAAACGATCAACGCTCTATGATAAACTCAATTTAAGTTTTATCCAGATATTAAGCAACGGAGAATTAAAGTGTTCGCAATTGGTCAATCGGTTAGAGCATTAGCCCGGAAAAAATGAAGTCGCGAGTTCGCATCCCACCTTAGGACGATGTTCTCGCTTGTCATAAACAATTGAAAAATAACATAGATTTCGCGGAAATGATCACAAGTGGTCGCAACAACACAAAATGAAAACTGCGTAAAAAGTCAAGTAAGCGACGACTTGGGACAAACGAAACAACGATGGTACGACCGATTTCTATCGTGGATAAGCTACCAGTCACAAGGTCCCGACCTACTTTGCGATCTACTTCAAGCAAACGCATTCCTGGTGAAGATCAATTCATGCTCGATCATTGGCCACAGTCTAAGTTGCTGTCACAAAAAGCTTAACTCTAGAAAGGTGGGCAACGCGAATAGTGTCCTTTAAGCAAAAGAAAACTCGAAGCGACTACGTCGTCAAAAGGCGCATCGCTATTGAGATTATCTAAAATCAATCCACTTCCAATCGAATTATCAACGTATATGAAGGTGTTGACACTTCATGATAGCAAGTCGACTGTTGCAAGAACATTCGATGCCTCTAAATTCTTTGCAATTTGAACATCAAAAATTCTTGACCTCTAACTCCATTGATGCACAATAAGCCAAAAGCGCCTTCCCATGGACAATATCAAGCTTTAGAAGCATAACCTGAAGATTTTGGACACTGATACGAGGTAGGAAGCTTTTGAGAGACAAGCTACCAACTCTTCCTCACCCATGATCAATGTAATCGCCAATATATCTGCTATAACTGTGGAATGCTCATCAACAAATAATTTCACCAATATAATTCATTAAGTGCTTTCAATCTCATCAATAATTCGCCTTGTTTTTATTCACTTCTATAATAATAAAAGTTTCTTGAAATTTTCAATTCTCTTTATTACGTATAAAAAAATTACCAATAGAAAATAACTAAAAATTTAGAAAAGTAAATAAAAATTCAATAAAAATGCAATCTCAATATCAAAATCAATAAAAAGAATTACAACAAATTAGGTAACAAATACATGGCAGTAATGATATTAAGTAAGGTCTGTTCATCAAACAACACAATCATTTTCAATAAAAATCGCTCGTATCCTAAAATATAGGTATTTCAATCTATACAGCATTTATTTTATACTTTCATAAAAATATTCTCAATAAAAATATATATTTTTATTAAAAATTTCAATTACCTCAATTGAAATTTTTGCACTATTTCAAACTACAGAAAAAAAAGATCACCAAAAAAAAAATTTTATAAGAAACATACCGTGTATTATATCATTAAAAATGCTTAAAATATAAATGCTGCATTGTTTCTTCAAAAAGTACGATAAGTCATCACCTATGAAATCTTCAACAATGCTTTATTTCATCGAAACATCCCAATGAAATTCTCGCTGTGAGATTTCCGCTTCACTATTATGCTCCTCAAAATACATTCTATGCCCTACTAATCGAAACCTATCTATCGATTCAATACATCTCAATATAACCATCTCAATAACAATTATTCATCGAACATCCATCTGTAAAATAAAATAGAATTTAGCAAAGTCAAACAACGTGAATTCATCACAATTTATGAGCTTGTAGATATGTCTGCAAAAAAGATCAAAGACAAGAACAATACATAATTAGCAACCTCTTATTTTCATACTCCACTGAGTCAAACAACCTGAACATTGCATATCGTTCCGAATTATAGCACTAGCTCAGGTCATAACTTTCAGTACTCGAAGCAAGAGATATCTCACCTTCGGTTCATACTAACGACAATGAGACCGCATTTGACGAGGCTAGTGCTGCCCTTTCGCAAGTTCTTCTCTGATCCTCCACTGAGGCAGTAACATTTGCCTCTGAGTTCGATCCACAAGATCCATCTGCCTTTCTAGAAACCATAATGGAAGCTGAAGCCGAATCTATGGCACTCCCTCCCAAGGCAGCAGCTACTGGAACGTTTCCCTCACTACCAGCAAAGCTCGCATCAACGCCCGAACGATTATCGATGAAAACCGACGAGAGCACAGCAACACCTGAAGCCGTGCCGGAACCCGAACTGGAGCAACAGACATCAGCTCCACCAGAATCCTTGCTGCATTCCGAATCCGTGTTCACAAAGTGGCCGGAAGAAACCGATGGCATCTCGCCAGTCGAAGCAACGCTTGACTCAGACGATACAGCATCACTTTTGCGCCCATTTAAAAACATATGTGAATCTGAGGCCATAACATCACGTACGCATTCATTTGCAATAGGATCAGAAGTTGAGCTAACCGCAATATCATCAGGTAGTTTGTCGGAGGTGCTCGATTCGTTGATAAGTTGGAAGGGCTCACTAGCTTCGACCTTCAGCACCGAAATGAACCTTGGTGAACAATTTACATCTCTTATACTTAGCTGATGATAACGGCGTAGATGAACGGCGTATAAAGCGCGACTTTTGAAATACTTTTCACAATTGTTGCACGATATCACATTTTCACCTGAAAATAATCCCTGGAGCTCCTGAGCAACATCAATCTCAATAAAACTTCAATATCGATGAAGCCGAGGGGTTCGTGACTTTCATTCTTTTCATGGCAGATAAGCGGAAAGAGTGGCGAAGGGGGGGGGGGGGGAGGGGAAAGGGGGGAGGGTGAAGAACGAGGAATAAATGGAAAGCAGATCGAGAACAGTTTTGTACCTTTATGGAAAGCCTGATGTTCGCGTAGCTTGGCCGGTAAGTAGAACGCACGTCCACAACCTTGCTCATCGCATCGATATTTTCTTTCCCTGTCCGGTTTCTTATAGGTTCGATCGTGAACACGTCTATAGTGTCGTTTCTCGTTGCGCAATGTTCGAAATCGTTTTCGACATACCGCACACATAAATTCGCCTAATAATAAATTTAACAAGCGAATGAGCCAAAAAAATAAAACAAAATAAATTACCGTATTTGCTGAATAGACGTCCTTCCACAGGCGAGAAAATCAATCTCTCAATTACTGATCTATATTCGTACTAGCGGATAACTCCTTCCTAAAACTTCTTCAAGTGATCAAAATATTATTAGAACAACCTCTGAAGCGAACGCTATCGGACTTTTCCTCCTCTCTACCTCTCCTCTCTCCAGCCACCTAAAAAGCATCACAATGGGGTACATTAAAGACAGATCCCCCCCCCCCCCATTTATAACAAATATGGAAATGAAATAAGAATATAAAAACAACAATAAGAAGTAGTCTGAAGATTCCACCAAACCAATATAGCCTAAGAAAAAGAGCCATCAAGCATCGATGCTCACATTTGTTCTTGCTGAATTGATGAATTCTTAAATACACACCTTCGGTGCTCGCTTAGGCCAGATATCAGATCTCATACAACATTCCTTGAGAAGGAGTGAACGATATCAAAGGATACAACACTCGTAAAAAAATGAACGATATTAAACCTAAACGATTTTACTCTTTCTCACCTCCACCCATCAAAAATAAACTATAAAACTACCTTGACATATCGCGTCATCCGCCGGATATTCCTGCACTTCCAGCTCATCAGCTTCTGCCTCCATAGTAAAATCGTCTCCATCCGAGAAATCTTCTTCTCCCCTACTAGAGCCGAACGACCCAACGGACCGACTGTCAGAGTAATGAGAACAGGTTGCCATACAGCTCGGTGCCTGGTCGGATATTGCAGTTGAGCAGGTCGACTCTTTCTCCGCCTCGTCGCTCGGGTTTGTGCCACCTAAATGATTTCACAACAATCCTTTTCAATAAATTTAACTCCATTAAATGTGTTCAAAAAACATCACAACTATTCTATACCAATATGTTTCTACTGTTAAGCGCTAGAAAGTACATACAACTTATGTTTCAAGAAAGTACATACAACCTCATAAGAAGGAAAACGATCAGATCCAATTCCTTGAGAGTACTATTCAGTTACAATTTACTATTCTTGAAACGATCACCACCTCAATTTTCTCTACGCACCTCCTCCTACCTCCCGCCTTACATTCCAAGCCGTCAAAATGTCATCACCTCATTACAGCTGAAGAGACAGTTTCAACCAATGCTGCAACCAACAAAAAAACGCCTAAATAAAAAAAACAGAAATCAAACTCCAGAAACTCTCTTATTCACCGCCGAATAAAAGTACGCGAAATTAGTCAAATAATACGAACCATCGCCATGAGGTTCGCATGTTGCCGCTGCGCTTGACTGGTCACAATTAGCCAAATCCGGTGGTTCTACTAAGGGCGTCTCCACTGGTGAATCATTATGCTGCACCATATTGCTGCATTCACCGATATCCTCATGTGTGCTTGCGATACTAGAGCAATCATCAGTCGGTGTACCTCCATTGCTCAGTCCTTCTGTCGAATGACCATCGGCTATTGTAGACTTTTTTTTCGTATCCGAACAATGCACCTCTCGAATGTGCCTTTTCAATCTTCAATATATATATATATATATATATATATATATATATATATATATATATATATATATATATATATATATATATATATATATATATATATATATAGCTGTTGGAGGGTCAAATTATTTGATTAGAATCCCTTCCCCTCGTATCCCTCCAGTCCACTACCTCTATCCTCAAAAAGCGTATACTCGCTAGCAAGCAGCTGTCAATCCAAATTCACCATCGTATACTCCACCACGCCTAGTGCTGCACACAATCAAGGAAATGCGCAAAAATTTCTCCACGGCATTTATGCTCACCAAGTGAAAATAGTGAATGTCTATCAAAACTTCGATGCTGCCAATAAATCCGTTCATCTTCTCTACGGCTTCTTGGTGAAGGCAACTTCTCCCTGGAATATCAATGGCAAATAAATATTTGTTATATTTTTTCAAATCTATTTTAAAGAAGAACCACTTGCAATCGTTCCTTAAAAAAACAAACAACAAAACAAGCAGTGTCCCAACAGAAGAAATTAATAGAAGAAAGCATCCCACATTTTAGCACGAAGATGTCCTTAAAATGTACTACTTTGAAATTCAAGGTAAACTTGTTAGTTTATTTAAGGATACCATTCAAAGCAAACTTGAAGGGTTCAAGGCAAACTCCTCGGCAAATTTGTCCTTCAGGATTCAAGGATATCTCTAAAATCAATCCAACAAGACTTGTTTGCTCAACTAAGCGGAAGAAAGAACTGATGGGGAAGTGACGACAAAATGAAACAAATGACCTGTTATATGCGATCGTGATATTACATCCATCGATGGTACATGTTACTCCATTCTCATGATTTGCCACTATATGTTTCCGTAATTCGGCCTTTACGCTCGAAGAATAAGCACATAGATGGCACTGATGCTTTGTTTTATGTGCAAATGCCATATGTGTTCTCAGCTGAACGAAACGATCGAATCGTGCCTCACAACGATCACAAACATGCGACACTAAATATTTATATACAATAAAGAAGGCTTTTAATTAATCATGGGTATAATCCAATAGTCGATTCAATTTCTCTCGGCAACTATAGTTAGGAAATCAGTTCGAATGGTCGATTCAACTATCCTCGAAAGTCTGGATTAAAAAACTATCCCCGCTAGAAGCTGCGGACTTCGTGACATAATCGAAGTCAGAATCAACCCGACGTGCTAAGCTTGACCGCCACTAGCATAAAAATCAACAAATAAAGCAAAGGAATATACGCGAAATAAATTAACACACAAAATCCACAATGCTCTATTTTTAATGACCAATCTGTTTATTGCCAGCTGACAAAATGACATTTAACAACCTCGGATAAGAAGGTCAAATGCTTCAAGACCCCGATTCAGAGATGAAAAAACCCTAGCCATAGCATTCAAGAATCGAGACACACATCGACGCACCAATTAACCTTTTCCCCACTTCAATGCCGGAAACTCAGCGCCCAATTGCATTCTCCCTCCCCCCCCCCCCCCCTCACCTCTATTTTCATTCAAAATGAGAGCAACAACTTACGAGAATGATGCGAATTGATATGAAGCCGAAGCTTATTGGGGAATGCAAAAGCTGCCTCGCAATTCGGGCATTTATGTCTCTTCTCAACTTTGCGGCGCTCCTTCTTGCGACAACGCTCCGACTCCTCCATCACCTCAATGGCAGAGGGTTTTTAATTCAAAAGAAAAAAAAAAACTTCTTCTCGAAAAATCTATTATCATTTTTACTATTGAATTCAATATTCTCAACAAAATCTGAAATATTTTTCAAAACTTTCACCCCAAAATTTACCACATGGTGGCAACGTGCCAAATTCACAGATTAAAATGCAAAAAAATTAAAAATTTTCAATTGCTTTGCTTACAGAGATGAAACCAAGCGTATAAAACCGAACGCGTTCGAGCAACCTAATAATGCAGATTATCCTACTTTCAACACAGTTATCCAAAAGTCATATTGCTATCTATAAAAAGAATCAACTCAATCGATAAATATCGAGGCTCGAAGATATGCGAGAGCATTTGTATAGAGATCTCGATTAGAAAAAAATAAAAACAATTATTTCCATCATTATTAATTCCTCAATTTTATTAAGACATAAGAAAATTTTGTTCAATTTCGTAACTCCACTGGATTCCCCCGTCCGCCCTCTCGTTAAGAATGGCTAAGTGGATAAATTCATCCCATATGTCCTCTCACTAATCTCCTCCTTAAAATGCCCTCATGTACCATCCATCCAAAATAGTACACATTTATGGGAAGTTTCTCAGAAATTCTAATGCAAAAATTAATTTTACTTCTATCAATAAAACCTATTTATATTTTTCATAAAATCCTCTCATAATTCTCAAAGAATCCTCAATATGCAAATGATGCCTTCCTTCTCGCAAGCACATTACATCCTTTTCCACAATGTGAACTCAATAACCCATCGGTGATGGTCATAGGACCATATCATCAACAAAAAAAACGAATCTCCGACTAACAACTTTATTCAAGGATAATACCTCACTCAAAATCAACTAATTAATGAAATATATTATAAATTTAAAAAAAATGAATGAAATATTCGCAATATACAGATCAGTCGTTGGATGACAATGTCAGAAAGCATTGAATAGCACAACATTAGGAAAATTATAAAGGCACCAAACTTTAAAAAAAAAAACTTTCTCCGATAAAATAAACTTTTTCAAACTTGAAAAACCATAGAAAGTCAATGGAAAAGAAAGACAATTAGCAATAAAAGAATATAAAAATATAAAAACTATTAATCAATCATATAATATTAAGCACAGAAAATTATAATATATAGTTGTAAATTAAAATCAAAACAAACTGTAAAGTTCGTCTCAGAGGTTCGCTTTTATAAAATCTGTTTATTGCGTCCTAATTTCAACCTAAAATTGAATTAATCCTATTTAATCATCCTTCATTTCGCTGAAATAACCACATGTATATATATATATATATATATATATATATATATATATATATATATATATATATATATATATATATATATATATATATATATATATATATATATATATATTACCATATCCACTTTTCACTCCCCGCTCCTCCTCCACGTCCAACATCATCTATTTTCTAAAGTCGACGAAAAAGATAAGCAACTGACGAACGCCCAACTAAAAACGAAAACAACGAAACCCCTCTAAAACTGCACAAAGATCGATCAATAAAAACAACTATAACAGACGATGATCATACGAATGAAACAAAACAGCACATCTAATGAAGCATAAAATCTGGCCAACTTCATAATAACATCTTTGATGCGAGCAAACTACAAAAAGATCAACTGCTACTGGCTTGAACATCAATGAACCCATCGACATTACGATATAGACGTTATAATATAAAGAAGCAATAGAGATATAAAACAGTTGCATTGATAGCCATAAAAGAAATTGAAATATATAATATCAGGTGCTGGAATAATACACGCTTATGCGCATACAGAAGTCATACAGTAGTACCCCCTTCTTGACTGTTCTTTGCCAAAGTCGACCATGTCGTCTTCTATTACCTGGGGGAGTTCAAAATCGGCACACCTTGAACCAATATTCACTCATCATAATGTTAAGACTTGAAAATGGCGAGGAAGTTTACTCGTTCATAAGCTCTTGCTATCCCTTCCTTCTCTCACATCGAAAAACATGTTCATAGTAATTACAAGACCACTATTTTATCAGGAAATCTGCCTCAAACTTATTCCGATTCATAAGAAGCGATAAAACTCAACATTCGAGGTGTTCTTCCATTAAGTATATACTATTATTTTCAAATGATTCCATCATTCCATCTCTTTCTTCCTCTTTCTTCCCGAAGAATTTGCCCCAGCATTAAAAGAGATGAAACAGACCTCACTTACAAAAGGAACAATCCAGCACTTCAGCACCCAATCACACAGCCATCTCTCGTCCATCTATTTCAATAATGAATTCAAATACAAGTATAAATCCGATATTATTACCTAAACCCGCTATAATCATATCAAATACGGCTGCGATAACATATAGTGGCTGGAAATAGCTAAGTAATTAATTCCAAAGCTTAAAATATTACTACGAGTGATTGCCATCGAAACGAACACATATATACAGGTGATTAATAGTAGTAACTCAAGGAGAAAATACAGATGGCATCTAAATCATAAAGAAATAAAATACTTGCAGTCATTACCTTCTAGAATTAAATAAACGAATACACTCTGTAGAATTAAACCATCCCAAATCAGGTCTTAAAAATCGTCCAACAGTGCTATAAAGCAACAGAAAAACAGAAAAAAACCAGGATAAGTCAGCGATGACGGATAACAGGATCAACAAAGACTGGTTCACTAAGGCATAGTCATTAAAAAATCTAACAAAAATTGGTAGGACCTTCTCATTATTGATTTAAAACATACTTTGACCTTACTTCGCTTTTTTTGCGCAGTATTTTCCTATTACTACGACCATTACAGAGCAATTAAACACATGGAAACCTTATAATTCAGTATCTATCAAACGTGGATTTGAATGCAAAGAAAACTTCAAGTAAATGCTTTCATATCCCCGCTTCAATATAATGTTGCATCAAAACAATCTGCGTTAAACTCATAGTTCAGCACATGCTGTATTACTCGAATCACAAATCCAGTTTTGTAGACCCAGCAAACTCGTACAGATGTGGCTACCCGAATTTTGTGAGTTCTGCTCGAGAAGTTATAGCGGATTCAGTTGAACAGCCATAAAAATCCAACATAATAAAACATTCCACAGTTTCTAAACGATTAAAAAATGTAACACTCAACGGACATATCCGCCAAATAAAATATCATTCTGGAAGGTGATGACCACATCGAAACCTAAACAATTCAAGCAAACGAAGCATTGTCTTCCTCATTACTCCTTAAGCCTATAAACTTCATTCAATTCGTCGGGAACAATCAAGAACTTCAATAAACTCTTTGACGTGAGAGTGCAAAAGCTCGAAGACAGTCGAGTCCTTCAACTAGAGTCGGACTCATCATCTGGTGACCCAATTAGTGCAAAGCGTGATTCGTCGACGCCAATTCCACTCTCTCGAATACTAAAACTGCGCAATAATAATAGACACAACAGGTGATAATATGAAGATGATTAAGTATCAATAAACGAAATATCAAATTCGATACCAACTTGCCAGCCAAATTTAGCAACGTTATTATAAGTGAGGATTGGTAAAGTCTCAATGACATAACAAGATCCAAACGGACAACGCAACAGAATATGCGAGAGGAAAGACAAGGACGAAGAAAGAGGAAAAATCGGTGAGCAAACAGCTAGCACATTTCGACAGCGACCTCACTTCCCCCGCCTTCCCCTCCCCTCCCTTCACTCCAAGCACCGGTGACGAAAGCAATTCTCCAAAACACTCTAGCGGTATCGAAAACCATAAGTGAATAAAATTGGGGAAATATGATCAAGTCAACCTAACTGACATATATAAGCCTTAGCCCGCTGTAAACGTTGCGGACACCGGCGAGGCGACTGTAAGCACCGGATGAATGGACCTTATCTGGGCAAATCGACTAAATACTGCCATGTCAAACAGCCGGCACCCGTAAATCAATAAATCGGAGCCTTCCCGACAAGATCGGATCATGGCCGCAGTTTCCTCATTTGCAAGCCGAGCCGAGTTCTACTCAAGAGAGTGCTAGCTTTTCGATTAGTGATGAATGAAAAAAAAGAGAAAAAAACCGACGAGAACGAAGAGGAGTGCAATTACTTTGGACTAAAAACCTCCATTTTTCATACGAGAGGTTATGCTGAAACGGGTTAAGAACGCCTCTCCTCCATCCCTCCCTCCTCCCACCTCTTCGCTCTTTTTCTCGTGGCCCTCACCGTTTCCTAAAAATATCTCTCCAATACGAAATCGACTGAAATACAATAATCAGCCGCATTATTACCACCTCATACAAACTTGAGCATATGAAAGGTTTAATAGGTCAAGCCTTATTAAACAAAAAAAAAAATGAACGATTCTGGAAAAAAAAAGAATAAAACAATATTTTAAACAAGGAACGAACCAAAGTTGGTTCGACATCAGGTGGCTCAATATTGAAATCGCGTGCCAATCGAATCTGCTCATCGAATGAGGGGAATGACTGCGGTTCACTCAACGGCAACGATGAAATATCTGCTCTTACTGCCTCCTGAAAATGATCCTTGATCGCAGACAAACAACGATTCTTCAACTGCTTACCATATTCTCATAGAAGCATTTGATCATCAAACAGGAGACTCTGCTAATAGAAGATCAACGAATATGAGACTCGCTTCATATCAACCCTTGAAATAGGGACAGGAAAACTCTGGATGGAAATGATTGTTATTTAAAACAGGAAACTGAATAAAATGAACACCTAGAAGTCAAGACATTCCAGTTTCAATTTTAAATCTAACCCAACTGCTTGGTGGTGAAGGTGATATCTACGGCTGAATGAAAATAGCTATATTCCCTGCACTCACCCCCGCCTAGCTTCGCCTTCTTCAGCTGAAAGACATTCAGTAACTTTTGAGCGGAATAACTCTAAACACAAGAAATATTATCCATGCAAGAGCACAAAATGGCAAAGTTATATTATAATCAAAAGCAGTAAAAAGTGAAATCCATTGACTATCATCGCTAAATGCTGGAATGATGAACGATAACCGAGCGATAAGTGAGTGCGGTGACAGTGCAGCCGGCTGCAAATAAGCAACAACACCACAACCCACTTCACTGTTGACTTAGCACAGCCATTACACATTGATGTTTTTGCATAAAACTTGCGCAATTAAAACCTACCAAAGAAACGGACACAAAAAAAGGTGAATGCTGGAAGGAAGGTGGGGGGTCAGAGGGGTGAGGTGATAAGGAGAGAAGCTAGAGAATGAGCGTAAAAAAAGAAAAGATATGGTGTGGTGGGAAGCAGAAGCGGCAGAGGGAGAAAGAAGAAAGTCGGATTTCACTCACTTTTCACCACCAGACAATTAACCACTGCTGTGATAAAACCATTGGAAATAAGAGCTAACCTTATCTACATTTTGAGCGATTCGATTTTCTAGCCACGATGGATTCGAGCGTCTGAAGGCAAGAACCTCCTCAATTGCACTTTCCAGTTGAGTTGTGTCAGCTTGATGTACTATCCGTGAACCAACCGGCTGCTCATGTAAGTGTGCTATCAATTCCCCAACCTGAAGATACTAGTCACCTGAAATCTCTTCACCTATGAAAATGCGGAGCACACATTCCGGATACCTTCTTGCATAGAGTTCGTTCATCAAAAAGTCACAACAATGCAAACCGTTGTTAATGCAACAATGAAGAGCTCTCGAAGTGGCTACAGATATGACAGGAGACCACCAACGACAACTCTACGATTCCTGATAATGTCTTGTAAGAACTTTGTGCATTTGGACAATTCGAATAAGTGCCGAAAGCCAACAAGGAGCCTAGCCGCGGAAGAGAAAGTTCTACCGGAGCCGTTACATAACTAAATAATCAATAGTGGGGAGGCGAATTGGGAAGAATACAAATTCGCATAGCCTAGCGAAGCTTGGCGTGATAGAAGTGCTCTTGCTAAACAGTGAAGTGAAAGAGTGCTAAATAAAAATCACTAGTGGTTATTACCTTCCCGCATCTATCAATGCCGCTAATTTCTTAAACATTTATTCAGTAAAACTCCCATTCTACAGCATCACCTTAAACGATTTATGGGTAAGTTTATGGGCAAATTAAACATTTCATTGATTTAAAATTAAAACAAAATTGAGGTGAAATGCATTCTGTACCTGATTTACTCTCAACTCTCGGGTGGATAAGTCCAAGAAATTTTTATATTGCAACCAATATTTATCATCAATAAGAAAAAAAAACGGAAGAAACGACGACAAATTAAACTAAAAGCTGTCACTTTGCGGAACATTTAGTGAAAATGTTCAATATACTTGCTGCTATGGAATCGATTTCTTTAGAAATGATGATCGATCCAAAATTAAAAAGAAAACAAACCCAACTTCGAATAATCTCGTTAATAATTCTGATCGATTCAGTCATTTTTCTTTGTAACTTCCACTAATCAAATCAACTCTCTATATTCAATAAAATAAAATAAAAATTGAACAAATAATATAAAGCATTTACCTGTGCTGGGATCGATAAGATACGAACAGGGAATGCGGCAATATTTGGTGGAATAACCGAAGACGGTGAATAAGACATATGCAAGAATATGAAACGCGTACAAATCACACGTGACGTAGCAGCTCGTTGTGAGGCAATATGCCGATTCAATTCCTGCAGAATCGGTGTTTCAGCAAACACTTTTGACAGCACATTGAAAACTTCAAGCAACGATGAACTCCATTTGCACATTCTAACCGTGAAGCCAAAGAAAGGCAAATTGCAAGGATTATTGGATTTGAATCGAAAACATTAGTTACCTGACTGGATCCCATTAAGGGTAAAACACCTGTGATCGCTTAATGATTTATATCACCTGAGCAATAATACTGGCCATTTCTATTAGACCGTCCGGAAATTATAGTCGTTTCGGTGTATGAGCTTCGATGGTCTTCAGGTTAGATAGAACATTGAATCATTTAATGCTTAAAAATCGACGAGCATCAAGCCGACGACCCAACAAACATGAGTTTGATATAAATAAGCCGTCACTTTCTGGGCGATTCAATGTGATGCAACAATACAAAAGACTACTTCAGATATGAAACAAATTGGCTGGCATCAATAACATTATCATAGTTGAAGAAGCACCTGTGTTCTATAAGCATCATACGCATCTGAAGTTGATGAATCACGTGCTGTAGTGCGCAAAAGGTAATGGTATTCACGCACAGGTATCTGTGTTATTCTTTGTCATAACAATTCATTAGTCATAAGACAATAAACCGATGGCGAAAAACACAAAAATATGAAAGGAAAAGAAAAACGATTAGCTCACCGACATTACATGATTGATGGCGGTATCAAACAGATCCGGAAAGGGACGTCCACACTGAAGTGTCTTCCCTTCAAGAACCAATTGAGAGCCTTCAGAAAAGACCACAATCACGAATTTCGATTTCGCAAACATATCCACCAGCCAACGTGTTGGAATCACACCTTTAATGGACCTTACTTTAACTACAACGCCCCCAACACTGATATCATCATCGGATTCCTGTTACCATCCGATCACGAGGATCCGTTCAATTCGGATGTTAAAAACCTTATCCCTTTGATTAATATAGAGAA
Organism: Ascaris suum; assembly: GCA_013433145.1. NCBI lineage: Eukaryota > Metazoa > Nematoda > Chromadorea > Rhabditida > Ascarididae > Ascaris > Ascaris suum. The sequence goes on along the minus strand of CM024184.1, from coordinate 1,952,737 downwards.
GATCACATCTAAAGAAAGTGAGCAACAAAACGATCGTCGCATTCGAACACTGAACCTCAACAACAACCACTAATAATTTTCAAACGATTAGCAACGATATTCGTAGGCGTATGAAAAATTTCTTAACTATCAGCTAAATAAATAGATGCAAATTTTTGAATAAATAATGAAAATTGCAATTAACGATTGAACTTCGACCTAAACAAAACCCCCTTCAAATTTCCCACTCATATGATCAAAAATTTTAAGACTCCACTTTATGACGATCACTATCGAAGAGTAATCACCTCCAAAAGCCTCAATAATAAAGAGATTTTTTGATCAGAGAAAAACGGATGAAACGACCTCATATTACCTCGAATGGACTCTATAAAAACTTGGCAAACGCAATTAAGCAAGAAAAATCTATAAAATGCCTGGGATTATTATGTAATATCAACGAACCAGTAAACAAAAAATCTCATCCGAACGGATCGTGATTTATATTCAATCTGAGAAGAAGAAGAAGGGAGGCGAAAATAGACGAAAGCATTAAACCTCGAAGATTCCCTATACAATAATAACCTAGATACCATAATTATCAATAACAAACTAATAACCTGCAGTGTTCAACTCCAGTTGATCGACATGTACGATAGCGTTCGCAAAATCTTCCAAGAATTTAGCCAATACTAAAATACATGATGAATGTGCAACACAATCATCGGTATAAAGCAGCAATATAGTTGGTCGTTGAGTGAGTACAATATCACGTTCGACGTGTTGACAACGTGAACGTGAAATACGTGCATATATCAATGCACTTAACATTAGTAGCGCCGCTAGTAATAATACACCTGAAATGATTACCTGTCTACTCAATATTATCATTGCATAGTATAATGAGCTGAAGAAAGGCAGAGAATGAGAGAAGGTGAATAATTTCGAATTAGAGATATCGAAATTAGGTGTTGTGTATCGTTTTAGCGATCGGAGGATGTCGACTCATCTCTCTCTCTCTCTCTCTCTCTCTCTCTCTCTCCGCCTATAATATCGATATTTTAAATTTTCTATATAATTTATAAATTCCTTTTCGTATAATTTAGAAATTCTTCGCCTAAATTATGGATATCATTAGAAGTATATCATAAAGAGAGAATAAAAGATCCTTATCCCTCATATTCCCAAATCTAACAAAATAAGACAACCGATAACTAAATCGTCAATTCAAACACTACGCCCAATCAGCGGTATCATTCACGAGTAAAATTGAAGAAAAATAAATCGACAATGCGCGACAACGAAATTAAATCATTGAACGAATGTAACACATTTTAGCGATAGCGAACAATTTTTGCGAAACAAAATGAACGTCTCGTCAAAGACGAGACCAAACAAATGAGCCCTCAAATGGGAATAGAAATCACCTCACAAAAAAAGGGGACATAAAGAGGCATCACATTTCAATGAATACTAATAAAGCATTTCAAGCAAAATGAAATGAAATTCCACTTGAAAATATCATCGAAAAATTATTTCATTGATATGTTTCCATCCAATTGGCCAATGAATTCATCTTATTTTACCTCTACAACTCTCCCTCCTCTTTTCTTTTATCGTTTCTTCAAATTTCCGTCTAGTGATTAGAGAACGACATTCCGTTTAGTTCTATAAAATTCAACAACTATAACACAGCCATCGTATTTCGTCAATTTCAACAGCACATGAGATTTATGCGCTAAAGACGATGGAAAGACAACAGAGAGAGGAGAGAGAGGGAGGGGGGGGGGGGGGAGAGAGAGGAGAAATGAGAAAGTAACAAGAAGAGCCACGAATGGGAGAGGGGTAAGGAAAACGAAAGATGAGCAAAGAGAAATCAAAAAACAACGACGATAGACAAAAGGAATAGATGAAAAGAGACAACGAAATTCTATTTTTAATAAAGCACTTAAAAATATAATAAATACACTCATATCATAGAGTAAATTCCTAATGAGTATATTCCTAACGAAAAAAAAAAGAGCTCAGAAACGTGTATGATGCATAATTTGTCATCGACTTCCGTCATGAAAAAATTCTAACGAATATTCCTCTATCTTTTCCTAATTATGTTTTAACTTGTAGAGAAAAAAATTCGCCATCTGTGCATCTCTTTTCATAGAAAAATATTATACGATAATAGTCACCATCGAAGAAAAACCTTTCTAGTTGATCTCTTTTCTACAGCTCCTCCCCCCCCCCTTCCCCTCCCCCTTCATCAATACTTTAAGAGGTACTAAAGCATTAGTCAATACTCGATTTATACTAACTATTTATTACTGTTTTCAATAATGAAGCAATAAATCTCTCTCAGCGATAGTCAACATCAACGGCGAGATTATGGAAATGAGAGATAAAACAATCTATCTCGATGTAAACATATGGAATTGTGGCAAATGAAATTGGCAATGCAGTCGAATCGTTCTTACGAATACCATATGAAACGAATCGAAACCATCTGCGATCTCCGTATAGCCTATTGCTCATTCAAAACTACGCTATTTTATAGCAACATCCGATCGCGGGGCTATTTGATAATCTCTGATACGCTTTCAGGTCAGTTGATATCGAGGCAAAAAGAGGGAAACAGAAAGGCGCACAAAAATTAAACATAGGTGGCCATAAACTTGTCTCGCTCTCCTGATGAGAGGAGCTAAAGAAGCAGCGAACATCCTTGCACCAGCCCCCATATGGCCATATTGGAAAGATTTGCCGCAGGCATCACTCCACCAATATTCCCCTCACGAACCCCATTTTCTATGTTAGCGCATTACCATCATCCACTTCCATCGAATAAAATTGAGCATATTAGGCGTTTTTTTTGTGACATTAAAGGGGCAATAAAATTGCAATATTCAATGCATCAAAAACTTTTTGCAGCTTTCACTTCAACGACGATCGCATGCAAACAATATATAACGTTCATAGCAGAGACTGATAAAAAAGATCAATTTAACGAATCGTCATTCCTCTAAATAAATATAAGATTAAATTGCACAATATGGGAAGAGAAAGATATCTGTGATGCTCTAATCGAAGAAAAATGCTAATCAAATATGATTTATAATGCTCATAACTGACATAGATTGAAGACAGGCCACAGTCATATATAATAAAACGTATCATGAAAGATTATGAAACAAGCAGGAATTACGAAAAGCACACACTATCGCCACTGCTACTTACAATAGTGGCAACGTTGCATAGGTGCAAGGCAATGAAACTGCGAATCTTAAACGAGGAATACAGATGAAATAAATCAACAAATATATGGGCGTATATATATATATATATATATATATATATATATATATATATATATATATATATATATATATATATATATATATATATATATATAGAATATAATAGTAAATAATAAGTAGTATAGAGTTGTCCAGAAATCGGAACATCTAAACAGCTCTTTTCAACATCTATACATCAACAAAATCAAAACCTTCCCAGCACACCTTCTCGGGGTCATTTCAGCAACTCTCTTCAAAGCCTCCGACTGGAGGAATGAAAATGAAATGGGTGTACGGATGGATGGATAAGGAGGAGGGAGGGAGGGAGAGGGGAGGGAGGGGAGACGGGACGCGGTACAACAGAAAATGAAAAAAAAAAACGAATGCCATTAGAGAATTACTGTGTAAGAAGCACAAAGGCGACAGTACAGAATGTCGTCACAATTTCCTAAGCGATAAAACGAAACCTCTGCCATCGGTTTCGTCATTAATCAAATTTTCTGCAGCCTCATTCTGCATACTATTTATGCCCAGAAAAACATATCGCAAATGAATCTAAAAACAGATATCGCAAAGACTCTTCGATTTTATTTACTCATTTCCAACATCACTGCAATTCCCGTTCACCTAACATAAATGCAAAAATAATCCATTACTTCACTTAAAACAACAATCATATAAAAGTGTAAACCATCCCAAATATTCCAGAAACGAATGCACAAGAGACCAGCGATCCGGAAAATCCGGGTTCCACAAAACTCTTAAGAGTCAATCAAACTACGACAATAAATCCTTAAGCTCCTCCCTTAGATATCAGACGAATGCTGTGGACGAAAAAAAAATTCGATAGCAATTAAACTATGAGTTGATGACGAGTAAAAATGCAGAATTCCACACATGGTTAAAAGCCGATAAAGTACAAATAGAATTTTGCGACAATTTGCAAGCAAGAGAGATGATGAACTGAAATTATATGCCGAACACTGGTGCTAGAAACCTTTAACCCAATACTGTCAATTATTAAAACTCACCCAATAAGGCCAATGCGAGCACCTTCGCGAAGTTCGCTACCGACCTGAGGTTCCTCCATGCTGTCGTGTATTTATCTTTGACGATTGAAAATTTAACCATCGTATGAGGGCAAATAATACATCCACTATCCCCATCACTACACAATAGACTACAATCGTGTCTATTGACATAAACGAACGCCGAATAGTTCCCGGCCGGTACATTCGTCCATTTGAATCCACTATTTGGGGCATCCAAAATCTCGGTGAAAACAAATTTATTGGATGTATCACGTTTCTCATATATTGTAAAGGTCATTTGTTTTATACGACGATCCGATGGACGTTCATAACGTAGCCATACACCCTAAAAATTCATTAGAACGTTAATCACCTCAAATCGCACATTTCCTCTATTCAGAAAAAAATGGAAACACAAAGAGAAAAGATAGGAGATCTGGCCTAGCTCAGTTCCAACTAAGGACAAAAATAGCTAGAATGATCGAGCGTGTGACTGAGTCGAAGCCACAACTACGCATATGACCTCTTCTCACCACTCGGATTCCTTTTTCAAACTAGTTTAGGTTTTATGTACGGTCGATGCTACGCTTTCCTCTCCAAGGTGGCCTCGCCTAGTCTTTTATCTTTGACTGAGTTCGAGATGGGGACATTTATGTGGCCATAGAAACGTTTCCTCCACCTTCCTCACTAACTGAATCCGTAGAAAAAGTGGAAAAAAAGTTGAATGATAGCAGCGAATGAATTGACTGGTACTGATATATTGAAATTTGCTTACTGATATAAGCAATTAATAATGAATATCACTGTGTTAAGAAGACTGCTGTCACACATCTGAACGCAAGAAACATTATGCACTTAAAAACAATAATAAGCGCTTTTTTCCAAAACATTATAGGTTTGACCTAAGAGAAGCCGCGCAGTTTACTTTTGCGCATATATAGCCAACGCAGTATTCTTTTCACTAGTATCGTTGTTAGAGCCTCTTTAAAGGATTGCTCGAACTTCAATTCACGTCCAATATGCTTTTGCTTACGAATTTGAATTGGGACATTATGTGGGTGAGAATTTCTCTTTCAATGTAACATTTAATGTCCAATTCGCAAAACAAGTCATGCTTCAAGTGGAGATGCTCTTCATGAATTCCTATGCTAATGCAGCTTCGTCCGCTTCCGCTCATGCAATTATAATTGCTCGTGTTCAGCTTCCATCAAGACGACCTTCTGAGATAAATCTCGATAAGTTACGTCGCTTCGTGTGGACTGAACACTGCCCGAATTAATTATTCGTTCGTCGGCAAATTCGGATGTTCCCAGGCTCCGACCAGGAGCTAACCTCAGGAGCTTGGCAAGCATCTCCCTATCCCTCCTCTCCCCCCCCCCCCCCTCCCCAACAGCTTAATAACAATATGTCACGAACATCGGCAGGCGTGAGATCAACGATAACAAGCGGAGACCAATCGGTAGGATTGAATAAATCTCCATTATAAAATTGAGCAATAGAAGAATGCAGCTGCGTTTCTAGAGGAATCGTCACAATTAATGAAGACCTGAAAATAGCATTTCTATAGAAATCATCCACAACCTAGACGTATTGTCCACATAGTATCATACAACGAGATGACCAAGGATCGGAGATGAACAAGGATGAAAGAGAATCCGAAAATATCCAAAAACAAATGTGAAGGTCAATGGTGTAGACGAAATAGGGGAAAAAAAGGCGAAAGCTCCATCGCACAAGTTCTTCTTCCACCCCGCAATGCCTCTCTCACCGAGATTGAGTGAATTATGTCCTCATTCCTGTTGCCGGAGGATAGCCTCATCGTGAAAGAACAACACAACCATCATATTATATCACCGAAACAGCAAATCAAGTAGTTTTTCCACATATTTGGCCAAAAGTAAAAAAATAAAACCAATTTTTATCATCATAAAATAAATATATTTCATACTTGGCCTTATATTTATGAACATAGAATATAGAACCAGACTAGCCTGTTTAAATGGCTTGTACTCTCACTATGTTGGCATTTATAGCGCAAAAATTGTTACAATATACCTTTGAAAAATTGCTACAATATACCTTAGTATAATTAATCACTTCAAAGATGGTACGTTGAGATGCAAATTTAAAAAAAAAAAAAAAGAAGTGAGAATATGAAAATCTAACAGAATATGTAAAAAATTAGAATAAGAAATGAAAATGCAAAAAGAAGACTAACGTGCACAATGGTGGAACAAGCGAAACATTGATGAGATAATGTGAATGGCCGAATAGACGAAAGCAATGATAACCGAAACGAAACGGCAATCTTATTAGGGCCATTTTAGACACCGATAATGCACGACATGGCCATATCATTCGACCCCATTTGCGTATCTGAGCCTAAACTTACAATTTTAGCATTTCGACACATGGATTACACTATTACTGCTTTCACACATCTAATATCTACTCGCCCAAGTTATTCTTCTCCACTTCAGGACTCAAAATAAAACAAAATAAAAATAAAATATTCAACGCTTCATAGTAAATTAAGAAAAATAACCTCATGATCGTGGCAATATTGATCGTCATGATCCGGTGCTTCTAGACATTGCAATCGAAAAAATACATGCGAACATGGTGTATGAACCAATGCCGAAATATTCAGATTTACATAAGGTAAACTGCAAAAAAAAAAAACCAATAATAACAATATCAGAGGATAATGAGAATCTTGTTTTAAAAAAACTAGAAAAAATAGACGGAAACGATAATAAGCGTTAAACAGATTTAACGGATCACAATACGTAAATACTTAAAACCGGAAATAATAAGGAAGTATTCATATTGTGTTGGTTGTACACCAAATTTAACACCTTGCTCTGCACTAATAAACACTTAAACATCGCACAGAACATCTACTTAATTAAGAAAAAGCTTTAAATAATTCAATATTGCTCTGTCTTCAAAGATCAAAAATGCGATAATGAATGAGCGAAAAAAAAAGACGCAGGTAAGAAGATACCCAACCCCTCAGGTGCATTCTTATTCGAACACCGCAATTCGGGCGCCCAATATGCCCACTCATACAAGAAAGAAATTTCCGGGAAATATTCCTCGTTGATATTCCTAGTCTAAATAAAGTCATTCAACGAGCTGTACTCACTCTGCATCAGTAGGATTTCAACTAACCAGAAAGGATATAGTAAAAAAACAATGAGAAAGAGAAGAGAAAAAAATAATAGAAAACAGGAGAGGAAATGAAATTCAAAGTTTAAAATCCCGCGCTATAAGCTTTTCAGCCATCAATTTCTCCCCTCCCCTCCCCTCCCCCCTCCTCTCGTTCTTCATTCCCACTCTTCTTCGCTCGGATCATCAGCTGAGCCCTTAAGATTTTGAAAACAGCAAAAGATAAATTGAGGTTAGAAGGATTAAAGTCGCCAATCACTATGAAAATCGCGATAATGAATTTCTTCGCCGCAACCAACCGATCTCACTGCGCCCTGGAACGGATCATATGATTTTCCCGAAAACTTAGGGATCTCACTGTTTATGTTTCCCCGAACCCCTTCCTCCCCCCCCCCTCTTCCACCGATCAACTACTCCTTCAAAGCAAAGAAGAACACAATGAAGAAATTACATATTAGTGCCATTCGGTAATACGGGAATCGATGAAATCGTCACGTCTAAATCAGCATCTTCGCATGGCGCCGCATATATGTTCGGATATAGCAATTGCAGATCATCACATGCCATAGTGTCACGCTCTAGTGAGTAGTTCAATTGATCCGGAAAATATTCCCCCTCCGAATCGACCCGTTTAAATATTTCTACATCATCTGGACATGAAGCAAAGATTAATGACCAATTCGTATAAAAAATCATCAAATTTATTAACAAATGAGGGAACAGACAACTGATACTTGGCAGCAGCCAACCAACTTCCTGTATCACTCCTCGCATTATGTCTTAATTTTTACTCGCTGAGTCTTCTGTGATTTTCTTTGCAGGTCTTGCCTCTACTCTTGAGTCGTCTCCCTCTTTTCCCCTTGAGTCGTCGGTCTTTTCAGCTTTGTCCTCTTCTCTCTTTAGTTGCTTGTCTTTATTTTCACTCTCTGGCTCCTTCAACTGTTCCCTTTCAACACCTCCTGTCTTTTCCTTTCCACCTGTTTTGCTCTCCTGTGTCTCGTTCTTTTCCTCTTTTGCCTTTTCTTCTGCCTCTTTTTTCAAAGCGGCCTGTTGTGCAGCGGCTTCGGCGAGCCTTCGACAATTCCGAGCACGAATGAAGGTTTTCGGATGAATGGGAAATAATCCACACAGACCTAAAATGCACAAATATAAGATAGAGACCTTCAAAAAAAAAAGTCAGATTTCATGTGCCGGTTGAATAAAGAATACCAAAGAAAACCTTAGAATGGTGTCACAATTCAACACTATACAACACAACATTGCAAAGAGGATTCCAATATATCAAAATTCATTTGTGGATATGTTGAATAGACGATCGAATAGAGCATCTTCTGTGCGAAATAATATCACCAAATATTAACAACCCATCTTATTACAGGTGTTTGCTATCGTTCTCTATTTCTTCATGTCATCGAAAATTTCTCGTCAAATTTTCACAAAAATCGAAAAATTGTTAAACGCTAATGTACCTAGCAATTCAAGAACGGGTACTGATATGTGAGCGTTACGTTCGCCGATCCAATATTTGATTCGACCAATATTCAACGCAACGAGTTTCTCGTTACGTACGTTTGGCAACGGATCGAATGTACCCACCTAAAACAATAAAAGAAAATAAAATTAACGAAACTAGACGAGAATTCGGCAATTCTAATATCAGAATCGTGTGATATAGTAACCACCCAAATATGTCCTGTATTCATGTATCGTTGACGTCTTTATCCATTGCCTTTAGTCAACTTAGTCAACTTGATCAACTTGATCAACAATCGGTCCTAGAATCTCCGTCCTCCCCCCCCCCCCTTTCCCTAGTCAATAGTAAAACGTTGGCTTACTGGAGATAACGAATTTGATCAAATAACGAGATTGTTTATTCCTTGTTTCCGGTAAGCGGTATCAACGATGTGAGCCAAGCTCACTTATACTACAAAATATAACTTTTTAAAGAGTCGCATGAGATGCACGATTAGATTTCTGAGACAAAGCAATCACCGATTTGAGTGGCTTTCTCAGGTTCGCATCACTTACACCTTTAAAATAAATTAATCAAAAGAAATCCTCAATCTGAAGATGCGAATTGGAACAAAGAAAATTATTAACCACTACATAAAATCATGAAAATCATCTACCGTACTCCTGTAAATACACCCCCCCCCCCAGTAGCAGATAAAAATTCCAACGATTCTACATTATTACACCTGGACGAACTTCCTTCATAGGTAATCCTTCGATTATATTATGCAAAATATAACTTAATTTTACTTAATGCAAGCTAAATTTTCCTTAAAAAAGAGAAAGAAACGATTCAACAAACGGCGGAAAGTTATGACTAAATCTATGAACGACGATTTACCAAGTTCTAAAAACTGACCCCCTTATTTGAGCATCAGATAGTGATATACAATCACGAGAATATGATGTATTTCGATGATATTTCTTCCAACTCAAGAAACATTGGAAATTTTTTTGCGGAGAGTTAAAATGATGCAGAACTATTATCGGAAGAATTATTCTAAGACAGACATATAATCGTCTTGATCAATAACATCACGAGCACTGAAAACGACCTACGTACGCTCAAACTTCGATTGGCGGAGAGGGAAAGGGCAGGAGGTGTTTACCTGTACAATGAAACAGGTAAAACCTGAGATTTTCTTTGGGGAAGCAATTAAAGTCTAATCCTGAAGAAAGTTTTGCTTGAAAAAACATTTCTTAGCAATATTATTGTTAAAAAAGGCGGCGAAAAAACATCCAAATTTGATAGCTTTCCTCTTAGGGAGACGTGAAAATATAAGATAAAAAGCTCACAAAAACGGTCACAAATATAAGTGGAACCTGTTCAAGAATGCTGCTTTCGGAGCGACGTCCAAGTGCCCTATCGGGAAACACACAGATATGATAGAAAGGACGATTGGCGCATCCAAATAAAGCGAGTCCAATCGAAGGACGACCGAAATATTTTGGGAGCACCAATTTTCGCATCGTCTATGGTGGTTGAATCCACATGCGGGATTCCCTCTAGAAATATCGGCTCCACTTAATATTGTCTTATCAGGTGAAAGTATCCTTGAATCTACTACCAATAGAAGTACACCTGAATATGCCTTCAATTAGCAAACGATAGATGCGTAAAATTGACACTTGAATGTTGCTATTGCATAAGGTAATTTTCACACGGAAAGGAAACATCCTAGTGAGATATGCTATAGATTTTGCAGGAAGAGAATGTAGTTCCTGAAAGATAAGTGGAAAAAATTGTTATCGATAGAATCACAACAGCAAATAAATGACGAACTTATCAGCTGGATTCAAAAGAATAATGGAGTTATACGGAATGTTCTTATCTAGAATTTTGACTGGCATTTCAATGAAACGAAAAGAAGGATGAGTTTTTGCAGAAATTGGCGAAAATTTTCAGCGATTCAAAAAAAAAATTGTGTGATTTAAAAAAAATCCACTGAAAAATTGTTGTTGTTTTTTTTTAGTGCGTAAGAATATTCATTTATCAGCCTGTTCGCAATCGCTCGAATTCTTCTCAGTGATCTCGACAACCGAATTTACATATTTAGTAAAATAATTCATTCGGCGAATATTGCATCAATTACCTTGTCAACGGTAAATTTACACATATTTTTTTAAATGCCACAAGCGTAAACACCCATCTGATTACTTGGCTACCTGTTATTTTACCTGTTATTTTAAATATATTCTTTGAGGTAAATCAACGTAAACAATGGAAAAAGTATATTAGAGGTAAACGGCTTGATGAACGCTTTCGAACGCCAAATTATTCGATCAAATATTTTCGCCAAACGAGAATGAATATTAAAATCGTGAATAATAATATAGTGACAGTTTAACTCGACCAACCGCTCACAAAAATCTACCAAGACCGACCGCTCGCAAAAATCTCTCATCAATTAATAAATTTTTTTTTTTTTTTTTGAGATCATGAAAGAGTCAAACGTTGTAATGATGCGTGTAGTTGCAAAATACGCACATGTTTTGCATAAATTATAATAGCAGATTTCATAACTTTAACTTAAACGTTTAACTTTACTCGTTGATGAGTCGGAAATGTTTGGTGGACAGGTAGAAAAATCGGTGAAAAGAGAGACAAACTGTTCGAATGGCAGACAAGTTGGCGGACAGAACAGACAAACACAGACAGACAGGTAGTCAGACAAGATCTCATCGATATACGCTTTGAAGAAGATGCAAATTCACGAAAGCACAAAACTAATACCTGAATTTGTACACAAAAAAATCTTCACGTGCACAAATATGTGGGCAATTATTGATGGTAAACACAAAACAAAAAGTTTCATAGGAAATCAACCGGAAGAAAACCAAAAAAAAAACGTTTACCGTATTTGTATAATTACTTCAGGACTTATGAAGACTGTAGTAGCCAAATAGCAGGCATCTCAATCAATGAAATTTCCCAATTAGACGTGTACAATTTATTTGTGAACGACCGTTAATGAAATAATGATATGAAATCGAAGAATTAATCCGAGATATCTACTTGTACTCTAGTATGGCAAAGACCACAATTACTCATATAATCGATTGTTCTTCACATAATGTCATTGATCGACTTATGTACTCTTGTGACGCCTCAGGTGATATCTGGAGCCTATATAAGTCGAGATTCGGCCCGTTTATATGTCTTTGGTTATGCTTTTGTTCGGGGGTCGTGTTGCTCCCCCATAAACTGCTTCTATTTTTCTACTGCAGCCATCTTTATTCATTTGTTAAGGAATGACAACGATTCGAATGTCCTTAAAGGAATGATTATTGGAATGGAGGACGGAAAAGAAGGGGGACGACTAATCTAGTTTTCTTTTCAAGGATTTCCTTCACATCTTCCTTCTCCACCTTCGAGACATCCTTCTTTCTCGCCATTTTTTTTTTCTGCAAGAGCATAGGTTATTCGCAGAAAATCTATCTCATTTTACAGAGCTCATTGAAATTCAGCAATCACCGCGAGAAAAAAAGAGGGGAAGAGGAAGAGAACGACGAAGATGGAGAAAGAAAGAAGAGGTAAACTTGTTCGTTGGTGCACATCTCAAAAGAATTGCAACATTAATGAGGCTTTAGCGTGATAGAACAAGGGAAAACGTGTGCTTATCCCTTGACCGTATACAAGACAAAGAGAAAGGGAGAGGAAGAGTTTTGATCTCCTCATATGATCATGTAATTGACCCCAGCCCCCCCCCCCCCCCCTCTTGCTCTCCCTCCTCCCATCCAGTTTCCCTCAGGTAAGAAATCGGCAGAAAGGAAGTACTTCGCGAAGACGCCTAATACGACAATAGTCACTTTTAAATCGAATGATTCGCAAGCGATATTGTTAGATCGGTGTTGCCATTCGAGATATCGCCGTCGATGCATCATGTCGGGGTTTCGAATATCTATAGGAAACTTTCTCGAATTACAATGATCGGCTAAATGTGACTCGTATTTATGTTTTGTGCCTTTTGATCGATGAACTCTCTATAACTCGCAAAAAAAAAAACAAAATTTGCATATATTTCTTTCGCAAATTTTTAATGAAAACCTTTTATTTAAATGTCATTTCTTTATAATTTTTCAATCAGTTTTTCTATCTATTGGTGAAATCTTTGTATCTTTTTGTATTAGTGAAATTTGGCAAAAATTGATCTTGGTCAGATTCTAAACGTGTTATCTAGATTATTAAATATGGAAGAAAGGTTGAATAGAGGCAAGAATTTTATGATTTTAGAAATATTGGTAAAAACTGGATGGAGGTATAGAGAAAAATTAGGTAGAAATATAGGTAGAAACTGGATGGAGATATAGATAAAAATTAGGTAGAAATATAGGTAGAAACTGGACGGAGGTATAGATAAAAATTAGGTAGAAATATAGGTAGAAACTAAATATAAACAAAATAAGTTAGTAATTTATTGGAATTCACGCATAATAATTTTCAATAAAAAAATCTTTTCAATTTATCCTAAAATTTTATTAATATTTTATATCGAATCAATGAAGATTTATTAGAAGATTCCTAGTAATCTTTAAGTCTATTAGTGTTGAAGTTTCACTTGAAGAGAACAAAATCGATGATTGCTAAAATTTATGAGATTTTCCTTTATTTGATCATATTAGCGTTTCAAATGAATCGTTAAATGCTAGAGAATTAATGAAATTTCTATGTGGAATTTTTTTTTTTTTGTTTCAAAAACCGATATGAAATGAAAAATGATCATTTTAAAATTTATACTTTATAACCGGTCGGTCTAATAATTAGTATGATTTCAATGTAAAATAATTTTACGATTTTAGATTTTCTTCATAAAATAATGAATATTTTTTCTCAGTGTTATTTTTCATTCTTCGTAAATTTTTATCTATGAAATATTTTCCATTAGGTAAAATCGTTAAAAAGAAAAACTATGAAATAACACAAATCCCCCCCCCCCGCCTCTATTGTTTGAAATGTTTTCAGTTCCCCGTGGGGAAAAAAATTTCATTCTTTGCAAAAAAAAAAAAATTCTTTTAATTCACTAATTTCTTTAATTGAAATACTCAATATTGAAATTCGATTGGAGATTTCATTCCTCTCTTCATTTATTGCTGAAATGACCATCATTGAAGTCTTTCGCTCCTTCATTATTTTTATGCTAATTGAAGAGAGTCTATTGAAAAAACAAAAATTTTTTTTTTTTTTTCAGAGACGAAAATTTTTTTTTCAATAATATTTCTTTTTTTTTCTATATTATTATGCATAAATTTTTCAAAAACTTTTTTTTTTCTTCTTTCACAATAATAAATCATCGAATTGAATGTTTTTTTTACGCATGATAATTATAGAAGAGTTATCGAAATGAATTTTAAAATTTTTTTTTATTTTCATATTTTTGAAAAAATATTTATAAATTTTTCGTTATTATTCAATCATTTTTCATATTTTTTAAAATTTCCCAGTTGAAAATTTTCAAAATAAAATGAATATACAATTTATGGCATTTTCAAGCATGTAATAAAAAAAATTTTCATATGGATGTATATTAAAAATGGCGCATATGTCACGAAAAGCTTGCCTGGCGCATATGTCACGATGGCGCATATGTCACGAAAAGCTTTGGCCTGGCGCATATGTCACGAAAAACGTTTCGCCACTATTCGAAAACAATATAATTTTTATTGGCAACTAAATTTTCAATAACCAAACAACGATATGTTCGATAATTATTTTTTACACTCATATTTTTCAATCTTCTCTTAAAGTAATTCGAAATTATTATTAGAGTTTATCATGAGAGAACTCGTTGAACCTATGAAACAAATAAAAAGTGCTAATAAATCATTACAATTGTTAAATTTAATAAATAAACTTCATTTTTATAGCACAATTGTTTGTTAGATATAACACATTTTTAAATGATAGCTATTTGTGGAAAAGTATTGTTCTCATAGGTATTTCGCCGGTAAAATATCGAAAATTATTATTTACCTATAATTTACCTATATTTACCTGTAATTGTGTGAAAAAAAATGAATAAAATTTTATAGAATAAATTAATTTTTGCTACTTCATTCATTCTAACAATTATTCCATATATTTTATCTTAGAGTAATGTCTAATTCCTTGAAATGATAAACATCTAAATAAATCGATTGCTAATGATCATCGAAAATTTAACTAGTAAGTAAGTAATTGATCATTATGTTAATTTTACTGCTATAAAATTTAAACAGTAAGATTTAAACAGTAAGTAAGATTAATGCAAATATTTTTGCACAATTCGTTTCATTTCTTAATTTTTTAAATGATTTTCATAAAAATTATAATAAATATGCATTTTCTCGTTCAATAAGAAAAATTTCATCTTTATTTTTTGCTTTCGAAATTGCGCGCTAAACATTTGAGATGATTAATCAACATTTCATTGATTTCATTATCAAACTTGTTCGATACTCTATACTCTTTAATATTGTTGTTCTAATATTTTAAAATCAGTTATTACCAAAAATTCATTACTACATATAAATCTTTGAAATACTAGAATGGCAAAAAAAAAAGAGATGATCGATCATCGAATAGTCTATGATCAAAATAATTCCCCCTCAACATTTTTTGTCTAGATTGCAATAAGCGGAAAATGAAAATAATTCGATTTTAAATCGTTGTCATTTCTTCTCTATATTCTTTAAATTTTTTTTTTTGAATATCTCGAATAATTGCCTCATCTCTATGCAATCTACGCTCTCTTAAACGAATCTCGAGCAAAATTTCATAAAGTAGGCTATAAATTTGTATAAAAGTTCCGCTCGCCTTCGGGAAATTTAAGTGACCGTTCAAAATTGCCCATTATTTTTTTTTTCATTGAAAGCAATAATATATCTTCCGCATAATAGAAGCTCCTTCATAATGGCGTTTCATTCAAAGATGTGATCATTTTTATAGCAGCAATGCATTCGTTTTTTTTTTGACTAGAAATTTTTATTTAATTGAAATTTCCTCCTCATTAATACATTCCCAGGGTTACTAAACAGGGTTATACGGTAGCCAATCGCTTGTATACATTTACCACATTTTTCTATATTTGATTATAGCCGCTAAATATTATTTTCGTAGTATATTTAATGCATTTGTAGGTGAGATTTGAGTCGTCGAATGTTTCCATTGAGTTGCATTGGCTTCCTTTATAGAACATTTGAGATACCTGCATCACTTATAATATATAATTCGTTTTTCTTGCACGTAGTCATTCGTGAATGGGATTCTACGTAGTTGCAGCAATTCTATGATGCTATAAAACTCTGAAATAGCCCTTTCAAGGCCTCGACTTTCCCTCTAGATATAACAGAGGCTTTTATTCGAGGTAATACGGTACTAGTATTCAATGTGTGGTATGAGTTGATTTACTCATTTTTCTCATTTAAAAGTTTTCATATCCGATTTCATATTTGAAAGCTTTATTCGTATTTCATATTTCATGTGCGATAAGTTTCATATTCGATTTCATATCGTCGGTCTCATTCCGGAAAGCATTTCCGGAATGAGACCGACGATATACATTTCCGGTTGTATAACGCTGCAAATTTGAAATTAAAATATGACCGACCTTGATCATATAATATTTTAGGATTGATCGATTCCCACTCAAAAACTTCCGAAATTAAAAATGTCAATTACGCAAATTTTTCGCTCACATGATAGAATGTAAGTGTGAACGATTGCAAAAAAATGACGTCATTTCCAATGTGCATGATGTCATTTTGAATAGACATCAAGCAATCGAATGAGGAGTGAAAGCCATTAGAAAAAAATCCTCTATGGAAAGAAACGCCAATGGTGACCATTAGCATGAGAATGATGGGCAGTCTGAATGCAATTCTCCCAAAAATTCGAGCATTTTTCCTGGATATATAGACAGCTTTACGACTACTAGAGATGAAATCTAAGACAGAGAGAGAGAATGAATAAATAGCATAGGATGCATACGCGAGAGAAGCAAAAAGATATGTAGATTCAACGATAATTCAGAGAAAAAAAAGAAGTTAGTCGAAAATAGATGATTTCGAGAATTATAGCTGAAGAAAGATGCTAGAGAAAGAAAGAAAAATCGAGGAAACGAGAAAGAATTAGAAAAGCTAAGCGGTAAGACGACGAAGCATTGAGATAGAGATTGAAAAATAGAGAGAGACAAATGGACAACTTGAGGAAGAATATCGAATCTATGCGACGGCAATAAGGGGGCGCGCAGAGACGTTACAATGAGCGAATGCGCGACGGTTGATGATGCACGCAAGGATCTCGAGAGGAAATGGTGTGACCTGACGACGTTCTTACCTGTCCCATTAAAGGTAATTAAATGTTAGTTTAATTAATAAAATTTCGTGTAGAAATTCTTCTATTAATTTCTTTTTTTTTAAAATAGTTTATTGATCTCTATTGCAATATTATTATAAAGGTAGATAAAAAATTAGTTGAATCAAATAGTAGATAATATTTTCAATTAATCGATAACCGTAATCACTAATTAATCAATAAATCAATAATTAATCAATAAATCAATGAATAATCGATGAATTTCATAGGTAATTTATGAATTAATCAACTAAACAATAGAGAAGAGATTAAGCTTAGTAAGATTTATTTATTTCACTAATAATAAAATTTACAAGTCATTTTATTAATTGTAGAATGTTCATTCTACCGATAAAGTTTAACCTTATTGTTGAGTAAAGTTGAATTATTCGTGACTGATTACGTCATAGCACGTCATCGTGCTATAAACTTACAAGCTTATTTTCGTTAATCGTTTTCTTTAAATCATGGAATATAAAGTTTATAAACGATTTCGACATACTTCAAACAGCTTCATAAACAAATATATACGGATTTATTTGTTGATATAATGTTGGAAAATCAATCAATAATATATATCATATGTTTGCTTCATATGTTTTATCGATCATAAATGAAATAATCGATAAAAGGTTGATGAATCATCTCCGATTTAGAACGCTATTTTGTGATTTTTTTTTTCATTTTTGCTTAAATTAAAAAAATTTTTTTTCATTATCTATAGTTCTCCGCAGATGAAATAATATTTAAATGACATCGTTGATCTCAAATTTTAACATCCAAATTAAATATAAATGAAATAATGAGGCTAAATACAAAAAACGATCACATTTACTCAAATATAGGATCACCCTCTTAGAGTGCAGGTAACGTTCACTTAGGAATTTTCCCCTTAGAGAGTGATGATGTAAAATTGTTGCCTTTCTCGAATATAGAACACATCGTTACTATCAATTCTTTTTCTTTCGGAGAAGCCTTTCGTCGAGATGAACCTGAAATTTTTTTGTTGATTTTTTTTTGAATTCAATCAAGTCATTGAAGAAGAAAATTGAATTGAAAATAATCGTCGTTCAAAATTTGAAAAAATAAATTAAAGATGAACGTAAAAATAAAATAAATTGAAACCGATTTTTAAAAAAGAAAAACTTGAAAATTTTCAGAGCTTTTTTTACACGATTGATTAATCAATTGCTTTAGCGGAGATAACAATCCAAATGACATTTGCGCCAATGTCGTTCCTAATTTATTACCTCTTTACTTCGAAGAGCAAAATAAATAATGAGCACTCTCATCGAATTTGACAAACATCTGTTACGAATGATATCTGCGCTCCTCATTACTCCTTTTTTAATTCGATAATTTCGACGGGTTTTTTTCCTCCATCTTTGACTGTGCGTTCTCTCTCATTATTCTACGCATTCTTTTTTTTTTTCGTACTCCGCTTTTCTCTCTCATCGTTTCACTCATTCTTTTCTTTCCCATTTCATCTGTTTTTAGCGAAAAAACATAAAAATTCCATAGCAATGCGCTCATTTTCATAGAAAATAATATATACATACACTGATATGAAAGGTGAATATTGAGTTGAATGTTAACACAATGAATTTTACGCTCAATAAATATATGTAATTTTTAAAATGCGTTATAATCTTCGTATGGTATCTCTATCGAAATTTTTTTAAGTAATTGAGTTCGAGTATTTTAAGTTATTAAGTCTCCTTTATTTAAATTCTTTATTGAGTCCTATTTGTATAATTAAAATGAATTAAATTCAATAAAAATAATCATTTTATCATAGGTATCAAACTGCGAAATGATCAATTTAAATATTTTCAAAAAATATCACTGATATTTTTTTTCCTGCGGAAAAATCGATAATAATCTTTTTTTCTTTTTCAAAAAGTTTTACCTTATAACCAATCTAATGGCATATTGGTTTAAATCAAATTAAGTGTGCCAATGAAGTTATTCGTTGCGGAGTCAATATCCGCCACTTGGATTGTGCACATGCAAACGGATGGATAGATGCATAACGCTGCTGTTGTTTAGATTTTTCTTGAATGCTACGATTAGTAGTGAGCGTCTCCAGAGTTCCGGAGTCAAACCTTACCCATAAATTCATTTTGTATGGATCAAAGAGCAATTTCATTTGAATTACTAATGCAAGTGAATTCATAGTCGAGTTCATTCATCAACGATTCGCTAAGTTTTATGTGGCACATTAATCTTTTCTTCCACAAAAATGACAATAGTTAAGTGCATTATATCCATAAAAATTCTCTAAAACTTTTATCTTTGAAGCAGTCAAGCGGCATTTTGGTTGAAATCGAGTAAGGCATACCAATGAACTTTAGATTTTTTGAAGTATTATACTTTTTATCGCATTTACCATTAGTGATTAGTATACCATCGTCTAACTTTAGACGATGGTATACATTTACCATTAGTATACCATCGTCTAACTTTAGAAATTCCCAATTAAAAGCATCTCATAACGAAATCACCGGCAAATTCATAAACCTTGACCATAATGTAAAAGTATTTTGAAGTATTATACTTTTTATCGCATTTACCATTAGTGATTATCCGCATATATAATAAAGAATAGAAGAGGATGATAGAAATGAATATAATCGTTACGGAAGTGTAACGAGTGGAATAAAATCGCGTTGAGCAATTCGTCATGTCTATGAATATCGTTGCTCTTTTTTTTCTCCCTATTTACCCATGATGTCGGATTATTTATTATTCATTAATGCCTGGTAATATTAATTTTAGGACGCATCAATTGATTATTTAATAAATGATCCATCCACTGGGAAAAAATTATGGAAGAGACTAATTTCCATTAAATTGGGGGCTACAAAATAGCCTAGGCTTAAAAAAAGTTACAAAATCTCGATGAATGTAGAGGAATGAAGAGGGAGAGGGTCGATGATAGCTGAATCATAACAAAATCGTTTGAAAATTTATGCAATTTTTTATCGTATTTTTGCAAATTTTCAAAGAAAGCATCGATTAATTAAATACTTTTTTTCTAAGTTCAATTTAAAACGAGTATTAATAAATGGGTGGAACTTAAGTTTGACAATATATGCTAAAAGAATAGTCTTTTTATTTGATTAAAAAAAATAATAATTTCACTAATTTTTAAATATTCAAATGAGTGGCCGATTTGTTGATATCCGAATAAAGAAAATAATAAATCATCTAATAAAGTAATGCATTCCTCTTTATTATTGAGCCTATTATTATTCTCTCATTTTCGTTGTAATATTGCAGTTTTTTTTTAAAAATTAGTTAATAGTGAATTCGATGTTAGCTAATTTTTATCGCTTAATTTCATTGAATCCTCTTTAGTTGAGAAAATAAAAGAATTTCTCGTCTCATTAAATGTGGTGAATTAAGTGGAAATTTCTCTGCAATTTTAGGTGCAAAAATTGATCTTTTTTTTGTCAGAAAACGATATGATATGATAGCAATAATCTTTTTTCATTTGAAATTAGAAGTGTTGATTGTATTTCCTAAATAGTGATACGATTATATGATTACTTCTTTCTTGAAGTACTATAGTGATTAATGAAGTAATCGACTTTTTAAAAAATTAATTTATGCGATAATTTAATAGTTATTTTTGAATTCAATGAAAAATTTTTCGTAAATAATAATTCAAAAATTCATAGAAATTATAATTGCTAAGAAAAAAAAAAGAAAAAAAGAATATCATTGTAATAAATTATTCGATAATAAAATTTTCGATTTTTTAATTATTTCCTCATTTACTATCATAAAATTAAATTAAATCATTTTATCGGAGATTTTTTTATTTTTTTAATAAATTCGATGAAACTTATTTTTGAATTTGTTTTTTTTTTCCAAAATTTTTTGTTTTTTTTTTCAAAATCTCTATAGGTTTTCAAATTTTTCAACGTTGAAATATATTAATATTCCTTCAAAAAAAATTTCCAAGTTTTTGATTATTTTATATTCTTTTATAGAGTATTTTCTCCTTTTTTCTTTAATAAGATTATTTCTTAATTCCATATATTTTTCTCATATATTTTTATGCAAATTATAATCTGAAGATATATATCTATGAGATTACTTTGAAGTTAATAAAATATGATAGATATTTGTATGTAGTCATATTTTATTTGATCTTATAGATCCTTAGAGGGTGTTTGCTAACGATATTTTTGGTGAAATCTTTAAAATATTGAGTATTCTCAATGAATTCAATGAACCCTAAATCATTTTTTTCCCTTGCTAACTTTCTCGCTTCATTTTTTTCTCTCTCCCTCCCTCTCTCTCCCTCTTTCTCTTTCTCTCTCTCTCTCTCTCTCCCTCTCTTTTCATTGTTGTACTCAGCATATATAAAAACTATTGTTGTTTACAATAGAAACAAGGTGTAATCAAGAGTTGCACTTAAGATTTTTTCATTCAACGAGTATGAAAAATGACTTTCACTATCAATATTTTTCACTCTCTTTTTCGTTCATTTTCCAACTATCATCGTGTCTCATCTTTCGTCCTCCTCTCCCTCTTTCATATCCCCCTAATCTTTACCGTCCTCCTCTCCCTCTTTCTTCAATCCCTCTCTCTCTCTCATATCCCCCTAATCGATGATTTTACTTATACCTCCGTTATACCTCCTTCCCATCTTTACAGACAATTAATAATAATAGAAATTTTTTTTCATTATCAATTTATTGAACTATATTATTTTGGATGTAATATTTCCGTTACGATGAATGTAGTCTCTCTCGAAGTTAGGAAAACGCATTCAGTGAGGCGAAACAGTTCTGAGTCCTTTTTTTTTAAATCAATATCGCTTAATTATATATTCACATCAATTTGCATTAGTCGATATATTTCCTCATTAAATAATTATTCGTTCAGCTATACTTTAAATGTCTTTGGTTCGATTTCCACGTCTATGATGAATATTTTTGTTGATTTTTTGCTTTCATCTCACAAAGCAATACCTCGAAATTATTTTGCCTGTTGATTAGTCTTTAATGGATATGAAAACTTGATAACTTATTAGAGTAATATAAATTACTCGATAAAATTACTTGTAACATAATAATAAAAATTAATATAGTTACTCAGCAGTATGGTCGATTAATAAGAGAATAAATTGATTGTTCTTCAATTTCTAGAATGCCATTCTAGAGTATTACGATATTTCGAATTTTTCAATTTATAGCGATGAATCATCACAATCGAAAATCAGCTTGAATTTAAAGAAACTCACTAAAGTATTATTTAAATTTAATTTCAATTTTGCATATATGTATTTATCTTTCCACTTATTTGCATATTTAAATTTTGCTCAATTAATCAGATCATTCTTAACTGTATTTCCGTTTGAATATGCAAATTTCGTAAATTTTCATTTAATGATCATTGATTCAATTATTCAACTGATTAAAAAATTTGCATATATTATAAGATTTAAATTAGACGCTAATTCATTTTATTTTGCATCATTTCTGATCTTTTTTTTTGTGCATTGATTTTGTTGGATTTAAAAAAAAAAAAAAAAGAAAAAAAAAAGAAAATTGCAATAAATTTCTTCCATTTTTTTTTCAAAGTCAATTTTTTCACTCGATTTATGAATATTTCAAACAGTTATATTCACTTTTCCACAAATCTTTGCCACTGAAAAATGTGCTCTCTCATACTATTAATAGTTTCCGCTATCGTTCGTTGTAAAAGTACGTCGATCAATTGTCGGATGAAATATTACAACAAAAAATCGTCGTTCACCTAAACTAATGCATTTCAAATGTGCTAATCTATTCGTTAAGCTTTCGTTTCATCTATTGTTTTCTCATATTGTGGGAAATTTCATCGAATAAAATCGTTGAATTGATTAAATCGTAGAAAATTAATCGAAATATCACTTATTCAATTCTATCCATTAATTCAAATTTGTTGTTTATAAGCCATATTTTCCACAACAACAACAAAAAAAAATCGCTTAAAATATATAATAAAACAATGAGAATTTCAATTCATTAAAATGGTGTTTAGCTAGTAAATGATTCTTTTTTTTTTTTTTTTTTGCAAGCAAAACATTAGTACCATTATTTTAGGGCAATTTCTTCCTTTTATCGCCGCATGTTTGCGTTTTTTTTTCTCTGAAAAAAAAAGCTGTATAGTTTTTTTATAAAAGACTATAAACATTTTAGGCTACTAAAAATTGGATTGATTTCAAATTCGAATTTCTCCAACAAAAATTGCTCGAAAATATGCCCATGTTGTTGATGGATGAGGACAACTGAGCAAACACTAAAATTTCTCGACGAACATATAAAAATAAGTCTGCGTAAGTTTATTGGATTAGAAAAGATGTAGTATGGGTAGTTAAGGATTTGGGGTATATGAATCGAATTATCCCCTCAGCCTAATATGGGGACTTGGGCTATCATCAAAAAAGATCAACCATATGCGTTTTAGGTCGGAAATTGGAACTTCGAGCGAAAACGAATGATTAAAGTATGAGGAACCAATTAGTTTAGGTTTTACTAACAAGCAAATTGAGTTTTTAGTTTATTTCATTGCCATCCGAGGTTTTTTTTTTTTGCCAGAATTTCAACCAAAAGCAATTGATGTATATATGCGCATTCAAGTTGTGTTAGTGCACTTTTCGATCAATACCTATAAATACAGGTAGATAAATTTATAGAATATAATATCGCTATACGATTTCTCAATAAATTTTTCAACAATCAATGAAACCGAATAATGGCAATTTCTCTAATTTTCTTCCCCATAATTTTTAGCAGCGAATAATGTTGATATTGTTTTATCATTTATAGTGAAAATATTATTATGAATCTTTGAACATTGGTCGGAAAATATTTCAAATTCATATGAAAGAGGTATTTATTTTATAAACTATAGAATCATAATCCAATAAAGGGAACATAATTTTGTTTTTTTTTTTTTTTGAGGAATTTTGACAACAATGAGAAAAGAATTTTATTTTAGGGATTTTTATCGTTTTTAAACATTATTTAATGGAATTCAATTTAATGCTCTAAATAATTCGAAGATCATAGATCACTTTCACATATTTCAAAGGAAATGAAATTTTTCAACCAAAAAAAAAAAAAAATTCGAAATAAAATTCCAACAGTTAAAATATTTTTTTAAAAAAATGGAAAAAAATGAAATATAGAAATCAAAAAATTCGCGAAAAAAAAAGAAAAGAAAAAACTTCGAATATAATAAATTCTATGAGAATCATTTCTTTGTATTTTGTAATTTTCTAAATATTTCATTAGCGTTCATAGTGAAGAGTCGTCTAATATTTTTCTTCTTTAGTAATTTTATTCATTTATAAGAAATTGTACTTTAATTGACGAAGTAAAGTTATTATTTTATGACTCAATAATAGTGAATAAATCAAAATTAGTTTTTTTTTTTTAATTTTTAATTCCATTGAAAACCATTGAAATACTATTGTTAGATAATAAATGATAGAAATCGCAAATTTCTCAATGAGGCGAAATCTATGCGAGGATTTGCCTCAAGAGATTGAACTGGAAGTGAGAGAGAAGAAGTGAGGTGAATAAAAGAAGTGAAAAATGATTGAAATTAAGGTTAGAGAAAAAAAAAAGGATAATAGCAATCGGCAATGAAACGTTTTGAGTGATTAGAGAGTTCTATTTCAGGAGAAATGGTGGAGTAGACTAGCACAAAGCTATGAAGGAAGACCGTTTCATAATTTCGAACATTTATACGAAATGTTGAATCTATTCGAAGAATATAAGGATAAACTAAGGGAACGATATGCTACCGCATTCGCAATTTTCTTTCTTCAGTTAGTGGTTTTTTTTTATTCGTTATTTCTCGAAGAAAATAATGCGTCGGCATTATGTCGATTTTATTTCAGGCATATATAATTGTGTTTGTAGATAGGCGGTTCCAATTTGTTTATCGCAAAACCTAAGAGACGATGATGTTTGATGAAGAAAATCTTGATTTAGAGTCATCGCTTAAATTCATTCTTTTATCGATTAATCATCGCCTCCGCAATGAAGTCTAAATATATTAGGAAGCTGACAATCCGGAATCCGGATTGCTGTTGCGGTATGAAAACGGATTAGTTGGAGAAGATTTTGCATCAACACTCCATCCAGCTGCGAAATGTGGTTACAAGAGAAGTCATTGTCTGATTGTTCGCTTGATATCATCGACTCACAAAATAGACGAAATGCACAACCGGATGGGGTCTCAATTCACGCATCGTGAGCAGCAATGACATTCGTTAATGAAGTTACAAAAAAATGTTGACAACCAGTTAGGCGGTCAAGGAAGTTATAATAGCCTAGTCGATGTCAATCAATTTCGGATTTATTTCTATGAGAAATAATCTCGACAAAATGTTAGACTGTCATAAATCAGTGCTTCCAAGGCTTTTATAAGTTGCATTTTTACTGCCAGTCTTATATAAATGCATTTTTTTTCGCTAGTAATTTGTTTTCAATGTTCATATGTTATGCATCTCTTATCTCATTTCTAATATTATAAGAATTAGATGTTTGGATTTTATTTCATCGTATTTTTCGTTGAAAGAAAATCGATGCATAAAATCAACCGATTGAAGAGATGTGCGATCTATCTTCAGTAATTGACGATTTTTTTTTAAAACGAAATCATTCGTTAATCGTTGATAAATTAGAGTTTGACGGCTGAAGTGTTACAATTTGTGCTTCAAATATAATGATCTCATTTTTGGATAGCTGTATATTATGGTATAATAATGATTATATATATATATATTAAACGAGATGACTATT
Source organism: Ascaris suum (assembly GCA_013433145.1). Classification (NCBI taxonomy): domain Eukaryota; kingdom Metazoa; phylum Nematoda; class Chromadorea; order Rhabditida; family Ascarididae; genus Ascaris; species Ascaris suum. The sequence goes on along the minus strand of CM024184.1, from coordinate 1,926,615 downwards.
ATCCATAAATTGTTATCCACAAATTAATTTTTACCTGTTATTCACTATTATCCACAATCCATAAACTCCTGTTATCCATAAATTGAAAGAGACTCGCAACAATCAATGAAATGCCCTCAAGGTTAATTCTTGGCTACAACAAATGTGTGTGATAGACGTACTGATGTAATTGCCACTAATAGGCTATTTTTATTAATTTCCGAATTTTTTAAACCTAAATACTATGAAGTAATATGTCTAAAAAAGTACTTCAGGTTTCTTTGATCCAAGCGAAATTTGGCCTAAACTTGTCTTTTCATCCTATCCTAATCGATCGCTATGATGTGTATTATCCATAAGAGCATTCGTTATGCATGGCTGGATGTCATTTAATTAAATTAAAGAATGCCAGGCCCTTCAACACCGTGCGTCCAGTCTCCCGACTGCATTAAATTAACAGTCTAGTTCATATATGAGTAGTCAGCATTTTTGATTCGCAATGTGGTCATTTTACGGGTTATAAAATACTGAAAGAAAAAATGCTGATGATAGTAGACAACTCGAGCTACCAATATATCTGAAGTAAGGATCCACATGAAGCATTGATCCTTTAGACAGAAATAATTGTGAATTCAAAGGAAGATCGATATGAAACGGTGAGGTGGATCCACATGAACAGGTAAAACAAAGTGCGAATATCTCGTTCTTCTCCCTATCTAGTTCCGCTCGTTGTGCTCATTGATGCGATGCATTTTATTTGCATTTTAGGCATTCAAATGTGTCATGAATTTCGAATGTGTCTAAGACAGCTAACTGCGCCGTTAGTTTTAGAAGCTTCGAGCTCCTTCGTTGGCGAAATCGATTGCACAGCGCGCATCATCAGCTTTGGCAAAAAACTTGCTAGCTCTTTGGGTTGATTTATGAGGATGGGGGAGGGAGAAGGGGTGAGATGAAGGGAAGGAGAGGTAAGATGAAGGGGATAATAGATTTGGGGATTTTGGAGAGGATAGTGAAGTCGAGGAGTGGAGTATGGGATAGGAAGACGGATGGAAAGATTGATAGAGAATGTTATGATTTAGAGTTCGCTTAATAGCGCTTGCATTTATGCCGATAAAGATTTAAAAAGACGAAAGCATAGATCGATGCATTCCGGAAACACTGCAGTTAATTATGCCTTAGTTTATCTTCTGCTTTGAAGAAGCAGCAATTCTTTCTACGACGAGCTATAAAACTAACTACTGCTTTTACTCATAGAAAAATGACGATATCAAAAGTTGAAGTAAAGAAGTAAGTCACGAGGGTGAAGGTCTTAGAGAGGAATCGGCAAGAAAATAAGGATGGATGCGATAAAAACGTTGAAACGGGACGCTCACCACCTCCCCACGCCTCTCCTCTCTTATTTTGAGGGAGAAAAATAATGACATAAATAAACAATAACAAATGAAATCAATGAAAACTTTTCTCAAGTTCATTGTTGTAGAAAAAATGCAATTATTATTTTATTTTTTTTTTTTTTGTACGGAAAGATTGCAGTGCCGTCAATGACACAAAGGCGACCGATAATGCCGAAAGAAGTGCGAGATTATTGAGGGAATTCTCCTCGGAAACTACATTCGACTCGGTTTGTTCCTTTTTTTTTTCTTTAATACTGAGGGAAGATGTCATGAAAGGGAGAGAAGGGAGAAGCAAGACTAGGAGGAATGAGCGTTTGCAGGATAGGTTTTATCGAGACCACTTGTCACCAATTTCATATCTATGCATAACTAAGTGCATCTACATCTGTAACATCTGTTTTAGCTGTAAATAGAATCCTAGATCTTTTTTTTTTGTGCAGAATTTGTTTATGAATGAACGCTTTCATTGAGGGCTTTATTTTATCAATTGCGCTGTTTCGAGTATCGCGCTTATAGTGGACGCTCGATTAAAGCTTCAAAACGATGGTTCGTTTCGTATTTCTAGTGAATTACAAACGATGCTTAACTTTATAGGTAGATGATTATAACTATACATTCAGGAAAATTATGTGGCAAATTTGATAGTTGAAAGTGGTAAAAATTGCACCGATGCACATATGACAGAGGGAATGTTCGGTGAAGAGGATCTACATTTTCTTCTCGATTTTGATATGGCATTTCTTGGTTCTGAGCCTTCAAAATATGACGCACATTGCGTGAATATCAGAAAGGAATATGCGCACTTGAGTGATGAAGATTACGCTGATCAAAGGCTGAAGGTAATCCTATCGATTAGCTATTCTTTAAATTCGAGTTTTCGGTTTTTTTTTTTTTTTTTTGGCTAATTCATGAAAGGTCATGCGTTAATTGATTGAAGCTGCAGCTACAACACGATGGGGTTTTTTTTGAGGACGCTTCCATGATGTAAGCTCATGTTGATACAGCGGTATACAAATAGCGGATCGGTCGGTATTTAAAGTTCATGAATTCAATGACAACTTCACTAGAAGATCATTACTGTTCTTGCTTCTGAATGCTGGACACCATAAAACGCGTTGATTTCACTTGACCTTATATTGAAATAACTTTGCCTAAGTTTATTTTATTCTTTTAGATTTGGAGATAAAGAGATATAGTCAGCAGAAATTACCAGCCAACAAAATATTGAATAAGAAAATTTTCAAAAATGAGTTTAAAATTTTTTTCAAACTTTCAAAAAAAAATTCTTTCCCGCCGAATTACTTAAAATCATCCTCTGTATGCAAATTTTTATTCGTTGATTCGTAATATTTTTTCTATAGCTAAAAAAATTTTTTTTAGGTTCTAAAATTATTTATGCAAATTCCAAATATATTCGCAACAAAAGAACTACGTGAACGATTTGAAACAAATGCTCGTGAGAATATTGTACGTGAAATATCGACATTATCGAAACGTTGATATTTTTATTTTTAATTATTCAAATTTGCTATCGATTCGAAAAAAAAAATTCATATTTTCTAAATAATTTCTTTATGCAAATTTTTTAAAAATATATGCAAAATTTTTTGCAAAATATGCAAAAAAAAATTTTTTTTTCGTCTAAATTCTATGATTTACATGTCAATTAATTCAATTTCTCTTGAATATTCGAAAAAAAATTATATGCAAAAAAATGATTTCAACTGTTTTTTTTACAATGGTAGCAACTGTAAAGTATAGTAATTGCTTTTTCTATATATATATATATATATATATATATATATATATATATATATATATATATATATATATATATATATATATATATATATATATATATATATATATATATATATATATATATATATATATATATATATATATATATATATATATATATAAACGCTTTTTAAATGAAAAAATCTAACATATGTTGCAGTGATTGATTTATCGATGGCGGAAATTAATTAGCCAATATTTAAGTGGCAATTAAGAAGAAGTTCCTTAGAAGTTTTTAAATAGCAAGTATAATCAAAAGAAACGATAATCGAAAATGAATAAAAATACGAAAGAAATTATGCATTGATTGTAATAATCGATAGAGGCGGAAAAGAGGGTGAGATGGGGAAAAAAAAAATTGAAAAGTGATTTGAATATATGCTTAAGATTTAGAATCAACGAAGGTGAAATTTTTCTTTTTTTCCGGACGAAGAAATTAGGCGTTATTTTTATCTCCGATATTTTAGCACTGAAAAAAAAAATTTCAGCATTAAGGATCATTCATCCTCTCCGCAGAATTTTTTTTTTCTTCTATATTCGTCACTGCCTTGTTGCAATCTCTTTTATCCATCTTGTAACATTCACCAAAATCGATTAGTGCTATTTCGTCAATAAATGTGCTTCTTATTCCGCCTTCAACCTTTCACTCACACATAAAATTCTGTTACAATGCATTGAATTGTGCACGTGAAAGGTTATATAAGAGTCAGTAATCTTCGCATAGATAAATAGCCAGATGGTACACTGATGGTAGAGCTAAAGAGTTGCACAATGCTGCACCTTGTTAAATTACTTTCATATAATCGAGGGATAAAATAGAAAAAAAAAACAGAAAAAGCATGGCAAAAGAGCGATGAACAGGTGATAATACCACAACAGTTGATGGTGACATAGAACAAATCACACGAGTAATATCGTCTTGAATGTTTTCAGCATTTTGTCTAACTATAAATACTATTCAGCGCAAAATTTCAGCAACAACTACAATAGAAATTAGACAATTATAAATTCTTAAGACTTTTATCTGGTTGCGAGTCATTTGCACGAAAGGGGAGAGAAGGAAAGAGCGGAAGAGAGCGGAAGTGGCAGAAAAGTGAGTATAAGGCATAGCAAACGCCTACGGCTATCGAAAAATCGTTAACGTATAATTTATGCATTCAAATCAGTGAAAGTAACCGATGGAAATTTCGTTCTGTCGGTACTCTCGGTACCGATCGGAGGTATTGATTCGTAGCTGTGAGTCGATTGATGTCAGATGTATCTCAAAAATTTTAGCCAGCTACCAATCGAAATAAAAATCACATTTCGCTTATAATCGAAAAAAAATCTACCCATTTCGGTCTCGTTCTGGATCGATATTTGAAGTTGCGACTTACTTCATGCACAGGCGATCGAATCTCTTCGTCGAATATGAGCGCTCACGCCGAAATTTTATGTACTGATAATTTAAAGACCATTGATATGATTTACCATGAAAATGCTATCCTTGAAATTGAAAAGAATACGGTGTCGTCGTCTCTTTATCTAAAGTGAGTCAGGATATTTTTATCTGCATGAAGTTTTCGAGTAAATTGCAAGTAGTTACTCGACTTCACACTACACCTCCGCAATCTTGGGTACTATTACTCTGAGCCATGTGTCTTGTGTACTGTTTTGTTTCTCAAATTATTCCATAATATTTCAAAGTAATACCAATTCTCCGCTAATGACCTCAAATTGCGTTACTACTGAAAGGTGATCGAAAATTGTGAACTATATTCTACACCCTTTGCAGTGCATGAATATTAAGTACTATCGAAAGGCTTAATTACGTATTGCTGACCACATTAAAACACTGCTCTTCTCTCTGGTCGCCTCATTTGTTTTCGAATATGAGATTATCAGAGAATATGCAGAAACACTTTAGCGGCAGTGTCTTTCGTAAATCTTATCGTGGTCCTTTATTACCAAAATCTCACTGTCTGGATAACAGCCGTAACTCTCCAGTTATTGAAATACCGTAAATTCGAGTTTGACTTAGTTGTTTGCTATAAAATTATATTCGGCTTTCCCGACATCCCAACGTCAAGAATATTTCAATCTGCCCATTGCCGCGGTCAGCATGGCTATCAGTTCCAGCTAGTCAAAAAAAAAATTGCAACGCAAACAATTACACGTATCTGGAATTTGCTTTCAACTTCTTCAGCTTCAAACTGTGTTCGAGTCATTTTGATCTATACAATATTGCTGCTTTTGCGTAATAAACGTCTATTTGCCTGGTTTGTCGCTTTATGAACGCATTGATTTTCTTCGCTCTCCATGCTCACATATTTTTGTATATATTCCCATCGTGGGATGTTGAAATAAATAAATAACAAATAAATAAATAAATAAATAAAAGCAGACCGATAGATGTTTTTCGACCGACAAGAGCGATCGGTCTTTCGATTTTTAACCTGGCAGATTCGGTAGACGAACTGTAAAATCGACAACATCCTAGGAGAAGCAAGGTGAAAAAGAAACTCTGGAAGTTAAAGAGAAGGGAAGGTATAGAATAGAGAAATCATGGGTTGGTTAATTCAGCAATTCACCCACGATGAGAGAAGTACCACTTCGGTTATGGAAATGAAAATCTGACACAGAAGTAAAAATAGCCAAGAGATAGGCCAAATAATATATCCTCTCAACGATTATAAATACAATTAAACAACTTCAGGATGATCAATAGTAGAATAAGAAAAAATTACGCAATTGAGAGAAGTTCATATTGAGCAGAAATCTGAAACTCGAGAGGAAAATACCACAAAAATAAAAATAAGAAATCTTGGCCTCTTAATGAATGAAGATATCAGGTATCCTATTATCATATCTTATCACTCTTTATCATATTCTAGCAATGAGATATCATATTAGAAATGAAAAAGTAGAAATACTCATGAATAGATAAGTCATTTCACCAACAATGTTTTAAAAAAATTATCGAACATTATCTCATAGTTATTCAAAGATCTTATCATATCACTGATAATATTAAACAACGAATATGGGAACGAATTTAGCAGAAACAAAATTAATTGAATTTGCGAAAGCTTTGAAACAATATTCTCAGGTGAATATCACTGTAATAAAGAGAATGCAATTAACCTCAAAGGTGGGAGGGATCGTAAAACTCGAAATTTCATGTGCCATTATATGAAAGAAAAAAGAAAAGAAAAAAAATCATCAGCTTCACTATATAATAGCAAAAAAAAAAAGAAGAGTACATATGCAATATGCAAATGAAGTGAAAGAATCTTTCATTATAAAGGAAAATGAAGGAAATTTCAATGAAAAATTTTATCTTCCCAAAGCAAAAAAGATATATTCACGCCATGTTTTCCATTCTCATCCGTTGCTGCATACTGGATCTAACACCGGTCATAACACAGCGTGGATTGCATTTTCCACACGTGGAATTCTTTAAACGATCGAATGTTCACTGAAATATCGTGCTTTGTTGGGTAGACAATTATCGATGACAAACCATAACCGTTTCGCTATTGCCAAATGTCGGTTGAAACCGGATATGCCCTGTTCGGAAGGCAATAATCGGTTTAAAAAACCGTAAGCGTCCGGTGTAACCAAAATTAGGTTAAAACCGGACGTGTTTCAAGGATATCAGTCGGCTAATAAGTGAAAAAAATCGTCAAAAATCAAATTTGTTTCCAATCAAATAAATTATAAAATTCTCATTAGTTGCCAACCGGAAGGATACGATGAATACTGTGGTTCAATTTGCAACCGAAGAGAACAACAAAAAAATCAAAATCGATGAAGTGGAATTCCTGTCGGCAAAAATCGATTGAAATTCCGATCGAAGTTTTGATCAATTACGTCCACATATCCGGCCGAACCTCTAACCGGTGTTTGCCACTAAATTCAAAAACATTTCGTACCGAAATTCATTCGGTTTCATATAACTTCTGAACCGTCTTGTTGATTCTGAACCCTCACATTATTCAGCTCATTTTTTGAACCGTCATGTTGATTCTTGATCTTTTCTTGATAGAAGTATTGATTATACCCTAATATTTGGTCTCTATAATTTATTTCATGCATTACTACATGCAGGATGTTGTTTTCTTTAAGCGTTCAAGTAAACATCACTTACATTTATGAACTCTCCAAATAATGGATGTACCATAACACTTCTAATAAAAGCCCCCTCCGGTATACTACCTTCTCGAATTTACTTCTAAGCCTGCGAACAAGAAATTAACCCACTGACCTATAACCTTAATGAAACGACTACTGCTTTGTTATATTCGAAATATTACTACTATTGTCGCATGTTGTGAAAATTTTGGGAAGAAAAAATAGCGATTCATGTCAATAAATTCCGCTTACTTCCCCCCTCCCCATCCTCACTCCCTCTTCTTCCTCCCCTCCTCCTCCTCCTCCTCATTCTCCTCGAGATATCAAAAATTAAAGCTTTTTTCTTAAATTAACCAAAGTTTCTGTTATGTTCACAACACTAAGCAACAATATTGTTAACACATATGTGGAAATAGAATGAATTGCTTTGGCGTTTTTATGTGGAAGTCCTCATATCCTTTGTAAATGTCGTACATTATATGCATAATTTTGATAGTGACTTCAAAGATCTCAAAATATATTTAACGAAATATGCGTTATAAATTTCATAATCAACGTATATAAGCTATGAATATAAATTCAATGCTTTATCAGTTTTGATTATATATATATATATATATATATATATATATATATATATATATATATATATATATATATATATATATATATATATATATATATATATATATATATATATATATATATATATATATATATATATATATATAAGCTATTAAATATATACTAAACGTTATATCAGCCAAAAAAATATAAAATATGTCGTAGAATTATTATGCATCACCTAAACGTTATAATATTTTCCTCAATCTTTGATAACAAGCAAAATGAGCAATTGAAAGGACCCCCCACATATTTGCTATAACAAACAGCTCAACCCATCTACCTATGTAAATAACGATGTGTTTTCTTATTTGCCAACCAGGTGCATTTCAGTGCGCTATATATCTCGTGATCACTTATAGCAACAAGCGTATCATAACGACCATTTAAGGTTGCAATAGTGATATGTGGTATGATGTTTTTCGCTATGATATGATCGTATCGTATTTTCGCAAGACAGCTAATATCATGCATAAATCATTTGCGTAGAGAGAATAATCGCTTTTTTTTTTCAATCGTACTTGAGATTATTGTTATCTAGAGATAACAATAATGGGGTTTTATCATTTTTTTTGAAATGCAATTTTATTTCATTTCGAACGATTTTTTATTTTATGATTTTTCTAGAGGATTCTACTGAATAAATCACTCTTGCCTCAGAAAAAAAAAATTGGAATTAAGAAAATTTTCGAATGAAATGAAAAAAAAATTTTTTTTTCAAATCAGTGAGCAAAAATTTCTTTACCAGCACAAAATATTGGCAGATGTCGAATATGTACGTACTTTTGAGTTTATATATATGCAATGAAAGTGGAAAATCACATCACGTTGGTATGGTTTGCGTTTTAGTATTTAGACCACCAAGTTTGCCAATTTCTCAAACACATCACAAACTAATTTTAAAAAATGCCCCGGGAAATATGCTCTCATTCAAATTTACTTAAGCACAGAATTTAAAAATTATTCAACAAATCGAAATTGAATGATATTGGAAAAGGAATGACGGGAAAAACCTACTTACTTATTGAAATGTTGGAAAATTCTCTAACGGAACATTTATAGTAATTTCGAGGTAATACTATTAAGAATATCGTCTAGAAATTACTCACTAGAAATATTGATATTGTTCATTAAATTGTATAAGTTGATTGCAAGTAAGCCTAAATGTTTACTAGCTCTTTCTTACTCATTATCTACCTGTACTGCTTACCTGGTTTATTTGCAACTACTCATAGCAATAATTCTTACTCATAGCAATAATTCTTACGATGTTATTAGTATATTCACCTAATATGCCTAAAATTAATTCACAAGTATACTTTTACGCTTATGTTTGAAATTATCTAATAACCGTGATTCAAGATAAATGTAGATTTAAATGAGAAGCATCGTGAGGATTTGATTGCAAAAGCTGAATCGAATATCTGTTGGCCTAAACTGAAAAACCGTCGTGCTTGTAGTCGTCCTATGTTATCTTGCAAGATATTCGCGTTATACGTATATAAAGTTGAATGAGTTCGGCTTCGTCGTATTGCCAATCATGCAACCTATCGCTTCGGGGAAAAGGGTTGGGGGAAGGAGAGTAGGGTAAATTTGTGGTGGTTAAATTGATACATATGGGAAAAAGAAGAGAATAAATTCTACAAGGAGCGCTTCGCTCAATGGAGGCTGATAGAAGAGAACTTTGGACTTGACGAAAAAAGAGCCGTAGGGGAGAAATACGCGCTGATCGATGTCATGATGGATGATAGCTATCGCTGAAGGAGATGAAATTTGAGTGGAGGGAGAGGGGGGGGAGGGAGTAAGGAGGAGGTACCCCTTTCTTGATTGCGATTTCAATCCATTGTGCTTATATACAGCTCTGTGGAAATGTCTATGCCAAATTATTAACCGATTCTAGAGTATCATCAACTATTGAGAATAAATTCGCAATAATTTTGCGTCTTTGAGAGATTACAATGAGCGCAAAACGCAATGAATAATTTAATGCATTATATAGAAATAATTGGAATTTTCACACAATAACTATTGAGATGAATAATTGATTATTGTATTTATTTTTGAGTGCTCTAATTTATGACAATCGAAAATACTATTGCTATCACTCCAACGCTAATTCAACACTATTGGCTTGTAATGACGCTTAATGCTTCTTTATATTATCAACTTTTTTAAATAACTTTACTGATATGCTAAATTTAAGTTCAAGCATATGCGAGAATTCTATCGGTTATATGTGAGATTCATTTCTTCACTAAAAGTTATGAGGCTCATTCAAATATTTTTACTCGTTCTAACCTATCCATCGAAAGCCGACGAACTAATTCGCGTATTAGGATCGCATAATTCGATAAGCTAGAAATTCGATAATCGATAATCTATAGAGGGAAATGAGTTAATGTGATGCTATATTTTCGATATCTTTCGATAGCGATAAACTTACTTTTATACGTTCATACGTACTCTTTCATACAAATAATTACGATATAACTTTGTAATAGTGTCTTTACCTGTACTTGGATAGCTCCTTATTGTACCACTTATAAACGAATAGTAACTCTTCAACATCTCTAGTCGAAATGCCTATTTTCCTGATTTATCGGATCGTTTATGCATATCTAATTTAGAATTTTATTTATTGAGCATTTAATCGTCTTGCTCTTACGAAATACAATTTTCTGATATTGAAGGTGAATGTTAACATCATTAGATTCATTTGTCATGCTCTTTGCAATGAATGCGCTTATTATTGCTGTACTTTTATGCGATCTTTTTGAAGCAAATAAAAGAGAGATGAAGGCTGCAATTTGCATGAGATGTTAATTATAGATATTAAAAGGTTTTTCTTTTCTAGAATTGGAGAAAAATTTTATCGGGATTCAAATCGTTTGAAAGTTTTACTGCGTTTCAGAGAGTCTTCCTTGTATTGTGCAGAATGAAATTTTTAGATAACAATAGCAAAATTAGTGCACCATTTACGTAAAAGTTTATGCAATCATTTCTTAGGAAATTAGGCAATAATTAACACGAATGTGATAATTTATGACTCGAATGAGCGCTATATGAATGCCGTTGTTGTTCAACATTCTTGCTACTAAATTTCTCCATTATTTAATCTATATGTAAATATGGAATAAATATCGAATAGACTATATCTGATTTGTGATGGCTTTTCTCTATTTGCCGCTAATTAACGAAGCTAGCGATTATTTACTATTACTCAATAGAAATCGAGCAGGCAGTCTTGAGAAATGCTTGAAGAGTAACGAAGTTACTGATTCTGGCCCAACAAGAAACTGAAAAACCTTCAATCGTTGAACCGGCGAAAGTTTCAACTTTATCGATTAGACTTTTGTCCACCTCAAATGCACAGACAAGATGGAAACGATTTCGTGATGAATATGTGCAATTGCGATATACCCCATGCGTGAAGGTAACTATCAAAAATTACCTATGAGAATTTTTACAATTTTATATGATCTTATATTTTTGCAGTTCATTTTTCACAGTCTCCCATGTCAGACCTTAAAATGTGGATTTGCATATCGTATCGCCATAGAGAGAGAATATGGAAAATCGAACATCTATTTTACTTCTATTCTGCTTGAAGTGTCTAAGTCGAAGTAGTTTGTTGGATAGAAGCTTATCTGTGTTAAGTATTTTCTGCTCGAACGAAATTTTTGGGAGAAAATTTTTTAACAGCATGGAAGTGGAAGATATCGAGATGGAAATACTTGACAGTCTGCCGTAGCACTAAATATCTGGCTACCACGTAAGGTGAGCTTCATCTAAAGGTCATTGATGAGCTTTATCTTCATGGACAACGCGTCAAATTTACTATTTCATAAGTAGTCAAAACCATGCGCTGAGATGCCTATTCACTTGTTCCAGGTATAAAATGGAAATCCAGGTATGAAGTGAAACAATTCCTTAGTATTTATGCAAGAGTCGCGTAAGTTCTTTCTTTTTTGCTGAGACAAAGAGCTCTTTAGCCATGCGATAGGATTCTTTCGTTTATTGCTGTAGTTACTGATCCTAGAGGAACGTTATCAACATAGGTACCCTTTCAGTCACGCTTGTCGAAGGTGTTGTTGATTGACCTAAGCTGTGAATAATAAGCGCAACTGGCAAGAAGGATGAGCTGGCAGCTCCAAAAAAAAGCATCCCGAAAATGAAAGCAGGTGATACTCGTAAATGCGATTGGTTTAATTGGATTTTCCGGCTATGGAAATCGATTTTTGTCATGGCAAATCTCGTTCACCTCTACGTGAGAGAAGTTCTTTCCACATTGCTAATTAAAGCAAAAGGAGATTATTGCAACTGCAATAGAACGCCGGCTAAGTCATGTTGCATAATTGGTTCATTGAATAAATTGAATTGTCACTGAGAGAATGAACTTTTCCACGAATGCTACCAATGTCATAGACATTATGCAGTTTTCTTATTTCTCCAATTTTCCGACCATTTGCTAGGGAATTTAGTTGCCGAATAGATCAGAAAGGGTATACGGGGCAAATTTAACTCAATACACCTGAAGCTACTTATCTCTAGTTTTGAATCGCTTTCGCTTTGATTTTGAAATATTTTTTAAATTTCTCTTCCACTATTCCAAAAATTAATTTCTATGTGAACGCAACGCATAAATGTTTAATTGTAGGTGGGAAAGTTCCTAATGAGAGAGTGTAATCAACGTCGAGAATTTTTTGCGCATCATTTATTTCGTTAAATGTGTAAAAATTTGAGAGCTTTAAACCCCCCGCAAAATAAATAAAATATATTTTGCATATTAATCTTAGAAATGCAAAAATTTATGCTTCGAAAAGATTTTCGCTGCAATATTTTTGAGACAAATATCGAGATGGATTTTAAAACGACACTTCGAATTCATCTTCTTTCGTATATCATTGTTTACATGGAACATTTCCACTATGTGTGGCCAATAAAAATACGTGAAAGGTATACAAATTACCTGGAGAAAAAAATTGAAATAAAGAACACTCACATAACGTAAGGAAAATGCGTTAGAATTGCTGATGAAATTTTTCTGTTTGCACAAAACGTTTCAACTTAAATGCATTTGAAAATGTGAAAAATGTGCACTCATAAAAATTGAATTAAAGAACATTTTTTTTTTTATTGAACGAATTTGATGAAATAGGCGCTCCGCCTTCTCAACAATCGTTTATTTGAACGTATTCAGTAGTGTATAAGGTGTTTTATGAATAGAATATGTGGAATATTTTCAATCTTTTACTGTATGAAGTATTATGTTGATCGAGTTGATTAGTCGCCTAATTTGGACACCCTACCCAATTGGAAATTTCTTTTAGGTGTTTTGAGAGCGATTGACTAGAGATGCCTTCGAAATCTGACGATCTCGTTGTACTAATTACGATAAATCTTGTAAGTTTTTATTTAACAAATATTTATGAAATAATTTTCGAAAATTAATCTTTATATATATATATATATATATATATATATATATATATATATATATATATATATATATATATATATATATATATATATATATATATATATATATATATATATATAAACTCGAATTTCATCCGAATTTTTTCCGGATTAAGCAAATTTTAAGTTTTTGCTAAGTCATATAGAGTTGCAAATTTTTAAACCAACATACTTAGGCGAATTTTTCTCAGAAAACAATAGCGATATATGAGAATAAAAAAATACAATAAATTAATCGGAATATTTCCATAAATATTGCTAATCATCACGAAACGAAACGTTACATTTTGATTTGCTATTCGATGATGGCGTAATTTCGCCATATACAATAGCCTATAAATTACTTTTATTTCATCAAATCTTGAATTTATGATCATAGAAAAGAGGGGAAACAAAAAAAAATTTTTTTTTTGAATTTCAGATTGCGATTTTTGGTATATTGACGAATGGTTCAACGTTATTTATAATAGGAAGTTATCGAAATTTTTGGAATCCATTTGGAATACTTTGTGGTGGATTTGCAGCATCACATTGTATATCTTTATCAATTCTTACTCTATGGATGACATTTGTTATTGCGATGTAATATTTTTATTTATTATTTGATTTTTTTGATGATCCTTTTTTTTACGTTAGTGAAAAATTTTGGATGGAAAATTTGCTTAATTCTTGAAAAAAAAATATTTTTGAGAATTTTTGTAAATAACTATTCATTCAGTTAATAGTTAATAATTAATTTCTTAAATAGTTGATCAAGATCGATTGTATGAGCCGAATTATTATGAACGCATACTGAAGTACTCTAATGTAACTTAAAAAGTAGACAGTAAATTGTTAAAAGTAAGTAAAATATGGTTATTATACAACCGCTGAATATGTTGAATGCATATTGTAACGTTTCAAATTCAAACCAACCGGTCGTATAAATTCTACAGTGAAGCGCCCGCGAATTTAGGGAGATACTTTAGTCGAATAGAATAATAGGTATCGAAGATTTTCGACAATAATATTAACTAGTTTTTTAAATATGAGTTTGCAATGTTGATTTCTATAGACTCCTTAATTGAGAACATCAATGCGATTGCGTAATGCATCTTTTCCCACTTTCACAGGTGCTCTAAACAATAGGATGTGAACCGTTGAGTACCTTGCCACATGCCGATAGGTATTTTCCGCTTTGATGGCAGGTATGTAACCTCCGAAGTTAGTGTGGACACTTTTATTTGTCATTATACGCCACTGTAATCCCTATGTGAAACCTGCACAGTTGTGGTCTTATTTTGGCAGCAAATACTGGTGACGGCAAATCGCTGCAGCAACTCATTCGATCAGGGCATTGACCGGAAAACGAAATGTGCCATGTTTGAAGCTCATTTTCGAAAAATGTTTTCATTTGCCATTAAACAATATATTGAATAATCATTTAAATTTCAATGTCCATTGGCTATCCTGTTAAGTTGGCAAACATGCGGAATATGCTGTCTTATTGAAGCAACTGAAAAACAAATGGATTTAATGTCAATAAAACATTCAAATGACTAACTCCTGATTTCAAAAACGTGTATGACTGTAAGAATTATTCCTAAGAAAATAGTATTTAAGAGGTGGACATTGGGTGGAATCGATTTTGGCCATTTTGGCCGGTCAAATTAGTAATGCGATGTACTATTCGGCGATAACAATAATGGTTCTTATTGCCGTGAATCGTTTTTGTGCAATTAGTCTATCAACGCGATACGCTCGCATCTTCACCAATAAGTGCGCAATCCGCTTAGTGATCACTACATGGATCATCTATCTTTCAATATGTTCCATCTATCATGTTGGTTAGTGATGAAATTTGTGTTTTTTTTTTTGCAAAGTATATAGGGACATATCTATACTTATACATGTTCAGGTACACATACAGGTATATCTCCAGGTATCTTTATAGATAAATATACCTCATTAAAATCTTTTGAAAGATATTAAATTCTCAAAATTATGGAAAAAAAATAATGGCCGAGGTTATATCGTTGAGCATTTGTAAATTGCACTGAACGGTAATATTGAAATGGCTTTCAAAAAAAAAAGAGTAATGAGTTGAATGCCTCAACGTTGTATGCGTAAAAGTGGTACTCGTGAAATATAAGTAGATATAGTATATCAGTCAGTTGTGTTTTTGTTTGTTTTTTTTCTTTATCATAGCAAAATATGAGCATTGAAACTTAGAGTTTTTTTTTGCTGGTATTTCAACGTTTCGATAATTTCGTAAATTTTTGCATCGATGAATTATTGTGACGATATATCTCTGAGAGCATATATGCGAGCATCTATGTTATATCTGTTATGTTGATAAACTCTATTCGCCAATAATAAAAAAAAATTGCATGGTTATTTGTATATGAATTTGCCGTACGATCAACGTGATTTAGAAATGGTTTTTTTTTTCTGCTGAAATTCTTGTAACAGATCGATTTCATCGATTTGGCACTTGCCCTTGTTTCTAGATGCCCATGCAGGCCATCAGCCAGCGCTAGCCTGAATTGAAAAGATGCCTATCGTGCTAGATTGCCCAACAACCTTTCCCATTGCATTGCTCAGGATTGATTGTTTCAGTGAATTGGGTATCGCCATATAATGCTCTATCTAGAGGACCATAAGATATAATTAAATGCGTCAATTATAGGACACTTTTTAATGAGTATCTATTGCATCTGGGAGGGCTTTATCAAAGTCTATAGAAAATGTCGAAATTTGATCATTTAGACCAAAAATTGGGTCCTGGATTATTCCAGTTTTCGCTAATAGCATCTGTTCAAGATGTACATGTAGAATTTGTTTGAGACTGTAAAATAGACCATGGAATTGAGGGCAAATCAGAAATTAATCATAACAATTCGACATTGTGAACTAACCCAAAATATATCATCATTATGCAAAGTATTGGCTAACCTGAATGTTTGTGAATAGGTTTCGTTTCGGCTGAGTTGTAATTTACGAATGCTAAATTACTAGTAAGTTTAATGAAGGAAAGATGTCTGCACACTTATGCTGATATACTCTAATAAAACAAAGACTTAGCTTATGGTAATGATGAGATTTACTTGATATATTTCAGTAATATATAGTCTAAATATTTTTTCCTTATGTGATCGTTTGCATCTCTGCACACTGCAACAATTTTTTTTTATTCTGTATCCGGAGTTTTTAGTTATATTGGCTAATTTTAGTTGAGTGCGAATTAATTTTCATTTTATTTTATTTCCTTATATAATAAATTAAACATATTAATTCATCATTAATAACGATTATAATTTTCATGTTTTTATAGATGGTTGTTCATATATTTTCGATCGTGATTTATATATTTGGCATTTTGGTGTTCAACGATGTGGATTATTGCTCTCATTTTATATGGACTATTTGTTCGGTTTGATCATCGTTATTGCATCTGTAATCGTTGATGCGTTTGTACTCATCCGACTATTGTCATATACAAAGGTAACACACATCAAAATTTTCAGCAAAAAAAAAATTTCAACAGCAATGAAATCATCAATGATGGCATCTGATGAGCTCTTATAATACTATATAAGCTTACTCCATAATTTTATGCAAAAAGAGATGGAATGTAAGCTCGAATAGCCTGGATTCTACTAAAGAAAAAAATCTCGAATATGATTAGTCGATGTTTCCTGAGCGATGGGATGAGAGGCATTATAACGTCCAAACTTTATCATGTTTAGGTGAACTAAAGCATTACTTCAGCACTAGGGAATAATAATTTTCTATGTTTTGCTTTGACTGTCAATATTTCTTTCCAAATCAGTTCAGTGAAATAAAACCGAAAAAATAGACAACTGAGACGAGTAAATATTTGCATATTTGTAAAGCGGATAGAGTGCCATAGACATCAGGAAGGTATATGCTATGGCAATCACATGCACCAGATCGATCAGTTTCACAAATTTCAAGTAAATAATGATTCCTGCTCAACAACGAATTCAAATTTCAAACGACCCAATTGACAGCATAGATCATCGGCAACCGATTCGTTCATTCAACGGATTGGTCATCAAATGTAACCCAATCGATTTAAAATTTTAGGTGCAATTGAGCGTCTATGACCGTCTACAACTCTTTTCAAAGCTGACGAATGAGTTCAAAAAAAAAATGATTTGAAGGGTTACAACTGACGCGGGTTATGCCGAACAACATTTATAAATGCAGCTGTACTGAGAGCCGAGTGCAAATGATCCCGCAGACAAACAAACACATACGCACGCAGACATGAAAAATCGAATAGATATACGCAACATATCGTCCAAATATGCTCGACGACTGCGAAAATAAGCATAGCTTAAAATATCCTTATATATTTCAGGTGGCTAATCGATCAAATGGTAATTTATTCGGAAATACTTCTTCTCGAAGAAGACGTCGCGAGATGAAATTCTTTATACAGGTTCAATTTTTATCTATTTTTTTACCTCTCGATGACGTCACTTTTTCATAATCGACTAGCATTTTGTGGCGATAATAATTCCGAAACGCAAAGTTAAGCAATTCGTTCATGTCGTTTCAGCTGTTGAAGAGTGGTTGGTGGCTCTGCTTAATTGTCGAACATTGAACTAAGAAGGGTGAGGGGATAGGGGTGAGGGAATGGGGTATAGGAGAGGTAGGAGAAGCCAGATGCACTGAAAACCAAGAGGGCCAAAATGGTACACCACTGATATCTTGCTGCGTCTTGTAGAGAAGACATCGCTTTCTCTAATCTAAACAGTGTGAAATATTCCTTATGTGTTTTTCTGTTTTTTTGCTGCCTGTACTTCAGAACCGCGGATAAAGAAATTTCAGGTGGCATTTTCTGCGTAGAGGGCGTGGGGGGGGGGGGGGGGAAGCACAAAAAGAAAGATGTGTGGTTTCTCTTCCGAAGTCACTCTCTTCCTTTGCACTATTTTTTTTTCTCTCGATTCATAGCTAATTGATCAAACGTACTTGAACATGCCCAGTTATTTCTTAGTCAAATGTTACCCTATAGTATGTACCGAATTTATGCCCCATCTTAACGTTAGATTACCAACCATGTACCAACCATGCACAATAACTAAATGATTTTTTAGGCACATACTATTCTATCCACTTAGCAATAACTAGTTAAATTTAAATATTATCAACCCATCTAGAGAACTAAACTTGAATTGTTTCATTTATTTTCAGTCTTGTCTCTATACGGCAATATTCGTGATAGGATTAACACTATTTCATGTGGTATCACAATGGCAGTCGACCGCATTGCAACTTTTTGCATGCATAACCGTTGTTTGGATGAGCGCTCTCGCATTCTGCGGGTTTCTTGCAGAATTTCTTTTCAAAAATTTTTTTAATTTTTCAAAGGGATTTTTTCACTTCCATTATATTATTCGTTATATATATATATATATATATATATATATATATATATATATATATATATATATATATATATATATATATATATATATATATATATATATATATATATATATATATATATATATATATATATATATATATATATATATATGAATCTATTGGTGCTATTTGCAAAAAGATATTACCCTGAATAAGAAGAAAATGGAACATGGAAGTAGTACTTTATAGAGGTGGTATGAGCAGTTCTACTTAATATCGACGGTAAAGGAGGTTGTAGTTTTTACCGACGGTATAAGCGAAATCATTACTCTCTATAAATAACATAAATGAACGTTATGTTTTTAGGTTTTGTGAACGCTGAAGGAGAGGAGGTGTTATTGTAGTTATATAGATCAACACAAAGCGAAGAATTTCAGTCTACCGAAGTTCCCGATGTTTTAAAAATTGAAATTAACCTATATGGAAATTATGTAAGACAAATAAGCTTATTTTTTCTCTCCTTCGATCTCTTCCCCATCCTCCTCTTTCATTCCAATTGAAGCAACTCATTCGAGAGACTTTGCTGTGCTCAAAATGTTGTTTAATTAATGATTGCAGAAATTATACTATCGAAGAAGGATTCCAGAAACCGACTCAATAAATAATTTTCTGATTCTATAATATTTGACTCCTGAATATTGTCATCGTAAGCATATAGCTAGTGATTATGTTGCTAAGAATTTCAAATGGATAACAAACTTTACTTACTTGTCTATACTCATATGTGATATTTTCTATTCAGTTATGGTACCGAAAAGTTATTTCAGGTTTGTGTTTATCGCATTTAATTGGAGACATCTCTTTTGTTTAATTAAACCGTCAACGGCAATTACCAACGTTACTGAAATGGGTAAGACGAATACGTCTACGGCTAAGCGTGCCCGTTGATTTCTACACTATCGTAATATACATTCGATGAAAAAATTTGCTCTGAATAACTGTTATTTGGACATATCGTATGTAAGATAAATAAATAAACAATATTGAATACAGAGAGCGATTTTCGTCGATAGGAATCCATCAAGTATATTGTCTCAGCCTTTTGCCGGTCGCCAGTGACACGATCGAGGCATCTCCTCTCCTCTCCTCCCAGCCTTCTCCTCTTTCCTCTTCCAAGCAATCCGTCGACCCCTATTTCGGAACCGGAAATCTGGGCTTAGTTCACTACCTTGCATATTACTCCTATATCTACCTATCTTTGATTATCAATATCGATGCCAACCTCAGCACGTAAATATCTCAGTAATTCATGAAATTTATCTCGGAATACTTTCTTTTATCATCTATTTTTTGCTGAATAAATTGACTAATATTATTTAATTGTATGAATAATAAAAAATTTTTAATGCGAAATTTTGCAATACAATATAAACTATTCAGTTAATGAATAAAACATTTTTATGCAAATCTCAGAAATTGCGTGATTAAAAAAAAGAAGAAGAAGAAATAGCGGTGGAAAGTTTAAGCAATCGTTACTTATATCTCATAAAATAAAATCATTTGGAGTGGAATTTACCAAGGAGGAAGTTATCATGGAATAGCACAAAGAAAACAAGGAAATTCTTTTCAAGTAAATAAACAGTTTGTGTTTTCTGTGCATGAAATATTGTTAATATCTATCATCAACTAGCATACTCAATTAGTGATTATCACATTCAAACTTTACTAGTTGGAGTAACTTAGAAAAATCTTTACAACTTAGTTACAACTTCGCTTTAAAAAAGTAATGGACATAAATGAGTATTTGAACAAAGCGAAAAAAAAAAGCAAAAAGAAAATCATGCTCAATTCTAGTTGAAAAAGAAAGAAATGCGTAAACTTGTTCGCTGAGAGAGAGTAAAAATTAAACGGAATTTAAAATAATATGAGAATTCAATGAACAAAATATTTAGCGACATTTCAATTTTTTTTCGATTAGTTTCGATCAATTAATTCATTGAATTTCGATTAATATTCTTCAGCAAGAGGAAATCTTGCGAAATTTGCATAATTTGTATGCATATTTTATGTTCGATTGCAATTTACATGTTTTATTTTAAAAATTTGCTTATTTAATCAATTGCAATTCTCATCGTTTGCAAATTGCAACAAACTAAATCTGAGTGTCTCAATCCTAAACGCCTTGAGCATAATTTTTTGGCATTTTTGAGGTAATAGAATCTCCACATGTGGCACCGTGTGAATTCTCATATTATCTATCATGAGCATATATATATATATATATATATATATATATATATATATATATATATATATATATATATATATATATATATATATATATATATATATATATATATATATATATATATATATATATATATATATATATATATATAAAATATTGTATGATTATCATCTTATCAAATTTCGTCATATTCCTAAATTTTTAGAAATTATACAAAAATTTTTCGGCTAATATATAGAAAATATAATTTCTTCACATGCACAATGATGTATTCAAGTTTAATTCCTAATCGGGAACTTCTTGCCTCTTTCCGTCTTATTTTCGGCCACATTCTCGACGATCACATATCTTCTTTTTTCGATTGGTCTTTCATATTTGGTTTTATGTCGCATTCATTCAGAATTTCGAAAACCGTTAATTAGATCTTCACGTTAAAAAATGCATTTAAAATAAGTAGCATTAAATCATCTCTGGGATGGGCGTAAATTTTTAGAATTATGAAGCTGATTAAGCGAGAATTTCTTCACCTAATCGCAGTAAAATATTGTTTCGCTATCACAAGCAGGTGGCTTTGGCTTTAGGCATTTGATAGAGATTAATAATAGAGATTTAATGGTAATGGTATTCGTTAGAAGCGTTTAGAGCGAGAGCTGGAACAGGGTCGAGTAAGGTGGATGGTTGAAGCGGAGGGAAGGGAGAAAGGGAGGGGAATGGGACAACGGCAAAGTGTCCGGGAATGAAGTTGCATTGAATTTGAAATTCGATGTTGATATTTCTTTGTTATGTGCAGTTCCCATCAGGTGGTACAACACTTTATACCTTACAGTTTCGTGATCCATTGGTGATTTGTTCAGCAGAAAGCTCCACTTCGGTGAAAAATGAGATGAAAATTGAGGAAAATTTTTCAGCACTTGAGATTATTTCTGATGGCAAAGTTACGTTGTGCTGTAGGAATGGAGTCTTGGTCTTATTCAGTTTTCCGCCACTCTCCTTATACTGTCGTTTCCCACATCCTCTACATCCCGTCCTGTAGTTTCCCCATCTTCCCCAACACCCCGTCCCGTAGTTTCCTCACCCATACCTATTCCCTTCATCACACAATTATCGCTCCCTCCCGTTCAATAACTCTTTGACGATATGAACTTGCGCTTACTACAAATTCATGAAAGTAATGGCAGGTAGTTTGCAAGTCTTATATTTCCTTGCCCGGGAAAAATGCTCAACTATGTTACCTGTGTTGATTTCGTTGATCGGAAAACTATGCTCTCACAAAGCAACACAATAAAATGAACGATCATTTCACTCATTCACTTTTCACAAATATTGAATTGAATTGAATTGGACTGAAATGAATCGAATATTACTTGTTTAGGAATAAAGTTGCGAAGAAAAAACCAGCGAGGATATAAACACTCTTAATGCAAAAATGCCCATAAAGAAGCAATACTGGGCATAAGAAAAGGCTGAAGGAGTAATAAAAAACATCTTCTGTAGAAAAATGAACATATATAATATAAAGGAAAGTCTAGAATAAGCGTATACTTCTCGCAAATTTGCGATCATTGAGGTTTCAATTATTCGATTGAAGGGTGAATTGATTTGTAGAGGTAGCACAACCACCACAATTATTTATACCACCTCCACCTGTCGCACCACCATATTTCGAACCATCGCCACCACCTCCACCTGAACCTTCGTCAAGTGCAGGGAAACAAGACGAAGGTACTGCAACTGATGAAAGTGGTAAGAAAAAAAATCTCGACGCCATTGGTGGTAAAAGCAAACAAGCAAGAAAATCTAAACTAAAACGTAAGTGACATTTCGTTGATTCTTCATGATCATTAGATATTCGAGCATTATAAGATAATTATATCGAATGCATTATAAAATTCCTCGGGCATAATGCGGCGCATATATCATTTTATTCGATGACTAAAGTTTTGCCGCTTTTCTCGGGGATATTCTCATTCATTCAATATCCACTCATGCTAGGGCATTTGTCTTATCCTAGACCTTGAACGAATGTGATTGAATAGTCAGGATGTCAAGTTTGCCTCATTTAATAATTTCCTGGCAGAATTTGATAATGGTGAAATATTCTAATAACGCACAAGTGTCCCATCGATCGTCGAAATGGATCCATTCCTGGCAGATGTAACTGTTGTTCTCTAGCGATTGATGATTTAAAGGTGATCATAGATGAAACCAGCTACTAAAAGGACTCTATTTTCAAAGTCTTAAGTAAGAAACCGTTGAGAAAAAAATGATTTACAAGCAAAAAAAAAAATTTCTTTCATTGTAGAATCGAACTCGGAAGAAGATAATACAGGATTATCGGTGTTGAGCAATTGTTCAATGGTGACAATCATAATTCTTGTGCTGATCGGTCTTATAGCAAGTGGATTCGTTATATTGCTTGCCGTTACGAAATGTTTTGGTGATGAAAATTGTGCAATTGTTTCGTTGATTGAGAAAATTATTCTACGACGTTCATAGAGAATCTTTATTCATTTTGTTATTTTAGTGCATTAAGTGAAATTTTTTTTTTTTGTTTTACTCAGGGTTTTTTTTTTGAAAAATAAAAACTATGTGGAGTAATAAATCTCGACCATAAGATTTAAGCGCAGAAAGCATTGATAAGTTCTTAATAGATGATAAGTACTGATAGCTATAGATCTAAAGTTTCCGTCGTAAAACTTATCACTTTCGTTGTTAATTAATTCTATTCTTCGGCAATAATGATATGATGCCCTTAAAGGAAAGGACGGGGAGCTAGTTATGAATCTTTAAAGGTTTTCGAATAGTAGCTGATGATAGCAGAAAATGATTATGGATATTTCATGTCGAGGCTGATCCATCACCCTGGTGAGGAATGGAGTCAACCACAAAATACCTCTTCTCTTAAGATCAATTTAGGCCTGTTTAACCGCTTGAACAAAGTTCGCAAATGATGATGTCTATTATTTCTCCGTTCAAAAATCTCGAAGTAACTTGTAATAATTCAAAAAAAGATATAAAAGTATTTATATTAAACCTCTCTATCAATTCTGTGACGGAAAAACAAGAGAATAAACGCATATGGAAAGATATAAATAAAAAATATTGTAAAATATAAGCAACTTCGATCACTGACGATCACATGAAAGTAAATGATCTATTAGCGTTAATGTTGAGCAGAATGCAAATATCATAAACAAACCATTAAAATATTTGAACAATAGGTCATAATTTTTAATGAAATAGTAATTTTTACACCATATGCAATAATTGCATAAATAAGCGCTATATAAATGCGAGTCTATTGTATTGTATTAATAATATTCTCATAGGAATATTAAAAATTTGCATAAAAAGTTGATAGGCGACATAAAGCATTATATGCATTATAAGCTTCAATTCTTCCAAAAAAAAAAAGACTGTGAGCATTAAAATCTATATGGGTAGCTGCTTGCTTAAATCATATTCGCAAATCGTTCATTCGTATGATTGCAATGCTTGTAGGTTGTAAGTTTGAAACGCCATCAGGCATAGACATGCGCACACATAAAATAAGTTTGCTTCCATACGGAGCATTTGCAATTAAAAGACTCGAATTTGCAAAACGATAAAGGCAAATAATCTAAAATATTTGGTGATCGCCAAGTAAACATTGTTTTCTTCTGCTGATAGCATCCGTGCGAATGTGATCACCTCAGCTTATTACCACATGCGAATTAATTCTGGTATGTGATGCCATCGATGCTTATTTTAAAAAAATGTGCAATTTATGCCTCTCTTTTTTGCCGAATAGATCGGCAGAAATCATTTGGCACTCCTCGTATAGAGGAATGCTTGACATATTTTCAAGAAGAGTTTCCCTCATTGGAATTGCTGGGCTTCAAAAAGATTCGTTGCGGTAGTGGCTTCCCATTTGCTGTTCAAAAAATTCATTTGTGACGTCATGAAAATAAACTCAAAACTACGAGACTCCAGGTAATTAAATCAGCATAAATCGATAGTCGTCCGAACTTTCCGGATCGCATTACAGGTGCTATTTTTTCCTGTAATTCTCTGCGAAGAGAACGTTAGAAAATTCAACAAGCGATGAAATTAACTGTTCTTATTACAGTCTGAAAGAATTTTTTTCTTGCTCTCATTTAGTTGATCGCATCGAAAAATATTTATTATTTTCGCCTCCGAAAAAATTTTCAACATTTTTTCTAAAGTTGAATCTTTTCTTAATTCAACTAGGAGTTTATATTTTTGAATAGATTCTATTTCATCAAAATTTTAGTTGTTATTGTTTATTAATATAATATATATATATATATATATATATATATATATATATATATATATATATATATATATATATATATATATATATATATATATATGTCTTGTTTTTCATTTTATCGAATAAACCTTTACTTATGGATAAATATCGATGCTAGATTTTTAGTACCAGCCGTTTATTATTGTTAAATTTCGAGGTCATTAAATTAGTACCAGCCGTTTCTTCTCTCAAATATAGAGTTCAACAACAATAAATGTTAAAATTTCAGCTAGAGACAATTATTTTTAAGGTTCTAATGATAGAAAACCAAATTCTTTAAGAAGATACACTAATCTATAATGATGAACATCGATATTGGTTCTTGACCTAGAAAGAATTTTTTTTTCTCCATTGAAAGATGAAACGAAATTAGGTAAATGTTTTTCTATCATTCTTTGTCTTTCCGCTCTTTCATAGTCTCTCTCTCCCTCTCTCTCTCTTTCTATGTCATTGTTCTCTCTCTTTTTTTTCTATTTTCAAGTACCATTCTTGTGATGCATAATCGGTCATATCTATCATGCGACATTGTGATTGCATGACATTGAAATTGGTTGTGATGAAATTCTGCAAATCTATTGTCGATCGAACGATTCATTTCTATTGTAATTTGGGTTAGTATTGACTGAGCACTTCACAAACGTTTTATGCGGCAAAAAAAAAACGTCGAGAAATTGCAAACAGTGAGGCATTCTCATCCGCATAGTTCAAAGCATACAATGAAGAACAAATTTTAGCAATTAGAGCCATAAGTCTACATACTTATTCCCCATCCTTACCCTGTGCACACTTCTCTCCTACCTACCCGAAGGGATAATGCATATTTTTCAACATGCCGTTCCGTGGGGTGTTTACAAATCTTCTACAAACATTGGATCCGTGATCAATTCACGTTTGTGCGTATTTATGTCCGTCTGATAGTCTATGCCCGCGATGAAAGACAACCATTATAAGAGAATTTGGGCAATCAATCTGTACCACGCGAGGCTCTCACGAAGAAATTTTCATTGAGATTGATAGTTCAAATGCGTTTATGCAAAATTGCAATTATAAAATGCATCATGGCGATGTCGTATTAATGGATATGCATACACGTCCGCCTGTCTGTCTATTTGTCTGTCTGCTGATGAGTTTGATCTCCGGAGTCAATAAAGCTAGAGTTTCGAAGTTAATGAGCGCAACTTACACAAATAAAATCAGTTTACAACTTAGCCCACAAATTGGTCAGGAATCATGATCACTCAAAGTTGATAGATAATTTGCATATTTTTGCAGCATATCGGTCAGTCAACACATAAAAGCGCTATTATTTTCTTTAAGTTATCTTTTTTTGCAGTTGATGGAAATAACTGATGAGATAAATGAAAAGCAAAAACATAAATCGAGTCAGCTTCTTTGATATGCACTTTCATCAGTCATATTCATGCAATCGTTTCATGGAGTGAGCCGTACAACAAGAAAACTCTTCATTTCGATTGGCCTGGCGTGCTTTCCTAAAATGCATATCGGATTAGTTATCTTTAATTTGCGCTTAAATTTATTTGCTTATTTATTATAATGGTGAAATATAAATTACAATATGGAACCAAGCTCATAAGCCTAAATTAAAAGGGGAAAATTGTGGACAGATAATGTCTTAAATGAAATTTCTTTCAAAAGAAATTGGCATATTTTTCAAAATCTTAGAAATTTCCAGATACTTTTTTATCTATCATTGGGTAACTAACATCGTTCAAATGCTTTACATAAACAATGATAGAGAATAGAAAAAGAGAAAGATGATAATAGTTGATGAATAATACTTGAAGAGAGAGAAAAAAAGATTTAAGATAGAGAGAATAGTAAGCATATTGAGAGAAAAATAGATTTAGGACCAATTGGATGGCCTTAAATTAGGTCATACAATCAGTGGAATAGCCCACTTTTGCGTTTATCAATCCTCCTCGAATCACGATTTATCGGTCGTTCAGTCAACTGGATCATTTGAATGCTGTTCAGTGGTTAGGACATCGTCGTTGTACCTTTCTATTCTATAGCAGCATTCATCTCGTTCTTTGTATGATTAACTAAAATGAAATAATAGACCATATATTTCTTAATAGAAGATGGGCGATTTTTTTTTTGTTTTTCGTGCTGGCTCAACGATGAAGCTTATATTCGAGAAGGGTCGCAAGTTGATATATAAGAGAATGCGATAAATTTTCTTATAAATGGGTTTTTCGAATTTTATTGCTCATTTATTTCAACATTGAAATAACATTTGGGCGCCTTTATTGAAAGTAAATGACGTTTATACGTCCATTCAAAGAAGTAGCATACAGCTGCTATTTTTTTTAAATTGGATAAGTAGAGGGCACCTTCAGTATAAGTCCTTTCCATCTAGCATTCCAGTATATCAAAGATTCAAATGATGCCTATATTCGAGAAGAGAATAGAGTTGGCTTCCAATTTTCTATTCCATACTAAATCGCTTTTATTTCAAAGAGTAAATTTATTTCTTCGTCAATTGTGCTGCTTCTTCAAGAAAGATTCATCGATTCAAGTATGTTGTATCGAATTTCGACGATCCATCATAAATGACCAAATGAAATGAAATATGGCAGATGATCAAATCAACTCTAGCCATTAATTCGATCTCAGCAATCATCACTGGTAATCGATTATTTAATTAAATTTCTTCAATAATAATAAATATTATCTCCTTATATAATATCTGTTATATATAATTCTAGTACCAATTATCTAATATATTAGCGTAACCGGAATTTGACCGTTGGTCTCGTCATTTGTAGTCCAGTAACGGGTACCACATAATATTTATTTGCAAATCATATCTCATTTAATCGTATACTGAAAAATAAAATCCCAGCTATATACCACCCACTATGAAATAACAGAGAAAAACGCACTTCACAAAAGTGACGTCATTTCTGAGAGTGATTTGTGTAAAATCGGTTTTCCAATATTTCCACACTTTTTGTGAATCATCTCTATGAATCATACTAAATCTTTCATTATCTTTTAACGAATGTTGCTGTATCGTAAAATGTATTTATACCACAAAGTACATGTAGTACTGTATAGCGTATACTGTAAAATATACTCAGAAATACTGCGAGACATCCATAAATATGTACACTATAAAATAAATGGTATATAAAATCTTGCTTACACGCACACACGCATATATATATATATATATATATATATATATATATATATATATATATATATATATATATATATATATATATATATATATATATATATATATATATATATATATATATATATCCACTCTTTAGTTCAAATTCGCTTATGCAAATATAATAAGTTTTGCATTTATTTTGCCCATACATATTTCAAACGGAGTTTTGAAATATAAGCATTAAAGAACTCTTATTTACTTTTAAAACGTCGAATAACGAGCGATTTCAGCGTTTTTAAGAGCAAAAAAAAGGATGATGGTGATTTTACACAATAGAAGAATTGCTTTTAATGCTATATGATTGAGTGTTTTCTATAGAATTCGCAAACATATTTAGTCTATAGCATTTCAATGCGTTGAGAAATTCGCTAAGTTCGTTTCGATCTATCAATAAAATTTTCTATTTTCTTTCTATATGCTTATATTGTAGGTTTCATTTTTCTCGTCTATTTTTTTCGGAATATCTTACTCGAATATAAAAGAAATTCCGTATTTGATTCGGAATTTTATAATTTAAATGAAAGAAATTTGAATAATTTCTACAATTAATAGAGTAAAGAATTAGATGAAAGTTAAATAGGTAATAATTTTTTAAAGAAATATATGATGCTAATTTCAACTCATCTAACCTATACTCATCATCATATGATCTTCCAATAATGAAATAGATATTTTGCATATATCATTGCAAAAATTATTGGGAAAGCGCATCACGTTAATTGAGGGGATATGGGCAGTAATTTTCATAAGCGGTGAACATTTCGTAGTGATCAAATGCAGCGCTATATTACATCGAACAGAATTGCAAACTGAAAAAGTGCATATCGATTCTTCAAAGTTCACTCACAGAACATCGAGCTTGCAATCGCTCACACACAGTTCCTTTTGTCATATCAGACGAGCAACCTGAGGACCTCGCATTCCTTGACGCTTATAGGGATATAAGTGACTCGACATTGACCAACTTGAGGATCGAGATCCTCAGGTTCCTTAGTAGATAATCCGTGACATTGAGTAACGTGATAGTCAATGTATGATCAAAAAATCAATGAGCGCCTAATTTGCGCAAGGAACCGGTTTATTTACATCATTTCATTGCCCCTATTTTCCAACACTCCTTTCTTTCATAACTGCTTCATTTCCATTACTAGTCAGTTTATTTGCCTTATGTTCGCAACTTTATACATATATATATATATATATATATATATATATATATATATATATATATATATATATATATATATATATATATATATATATATATATATATATATATATATATATATATATATATATATATATATAAAAGCTTAATTTTTTATTAGCTGTAAAAAGAATTTAACTTAAATTGTTTCATAATTTTTTTCAATTTAAAAATGCGATTAGCATATATAAGTTCTAATAGCCAAGTTGAGGTTTAAATTTGAAACATTTTCTCGGAAATTTTTCCAAACGAATTCATTTTTATTCTCATTATTTGAATTAAAATGCAGTGAGTTTTTTTCAATAGTATTCCGATTAAATGAGTGATGTTTAACGTTTTTCTTTCTCAGTAAAAAAAAAGTCTTTCTAGCAACATTTTCTTGCACTCACATTGATGATGAGAAATTTTATCGCAAAATATTTCTTTTTTTTTTGAAAATTTTTGAAAATTCTCAGGTAAATTTATTTTCCCCTTATTGCATCTCAACTTATGATGAGCGCCAAGTCCCTTCTTCCTCTTTGCTCCTCTGCGATTGCAATTGCTCAACATATTATATAAGCTACTTCATAGTTTCTAATCCGGTGATTCACTGGCAAACTACCAGCCGAATTCGGCTCTCACAAATGAATCATTTTCTATACATGAATGACAAAGCTATAAGAACAATATGAAATGCTTTCAATATTTTTTTTTGATGCTTCTTATGAATAAGCATTCAATGAGCATACATTGATCCGACTGTTGAATAATTCATTGTCGATTTCACAACAGCTCCCGTTCAAAATGATCAAAGAATGAGGGGGAATATGAAATTCGCTTGAGGTTTTATTTTGCAACCGAGTTTTTTTTTTGGTTCGAACTTAGACGAAGAAATTTTCAAATCCAAGTTTTATGTCTTTGGACGATATTCGAAGTGCTCAAACAACGGTTTTCAAATTTTTGGAATGAAAGTAATCAATGATTCATTGGTGTTTATTTTCGTGATCACTCTAATGACTCACAGTAACGGAGATCGAACGGTTTAATCTTGTCTCGTTGGCAGAGCATACTTCCGGCACAAAATCGATTTACTTTCGACGTTTCGGCACTTCATCTCATCATCAGAAGGAATATACTAAGAAATACTGCAGAATGTTTGTGGTATCTAACGATGTAAATTCCATAATGTCGTTTAATAGTATTATACGTGAAAAAAGCTTCCAGAAATTGGCAAATACTACGGATTTCTAATTAGATGAAGCTGTGGAAAAAGAATTCTGGAAAGAGGAAGTGAAGGAATTCATCATTTACGAGAACGGATTTAGTTTCATTATTCTAAAGGCGCTCATTGACGAAAATGAGAGGTCGTGCCACCTTTGTGATGACAATTATGCGAGGATGATTTCGGATCTTCAGAAATTCTTCATCTCAGAACTGTTTTCTTAGAAAACTTGAATTTCATATATATGAAAACTATGTAACCGTGTAGTCATTATATAAGAGATCAATCTGAATCTCTATACCTCAACTGTTAGAAGCATGTTCTGTCAGCGATTCTCAGTGATTATTAAGTCCCTAGACGATACGGAATAGGTGTTTTTCTCACTAGAAATTTTAGCACAAAGAAAATTTTCAGTAGTTTTTCATTCACTATATATATATATATATATATATATATATATATATATATATATATATATATATATATATATATATATATATATATATATATATATATATATATATATATATATATATATATATATATATATATATATATATATATATATATATATATATAATAGCGTTATATATATACTCATATTTTCATATACTAGTTATATTTTTTGAAAGTTACGCGCTGCAATAATCTAAAATAAACATAACGAGAATAACAGCGTTATAAGTGATCACGGAAAGCAAACTGAATGACGGAAATGATACAACATTGTGAAATAAATCGAATATGTTGACAATAAAAGTCGATGAAATGTCATCTATAAATAAAAAAAGAACGAAATATCGGATTCAACGCGAAAAGAGTTCGACTCTTTGTTGAGAGGAATTGCACGATTTCAGCGTTATTTCGGATCAAGAATATTTGCATCAACAGCTGCGATATGACTCATCAATGCAATATAAAAGACGCAAATTGACAGCTGTTTGTGTAATTCGTTTTGTGTTGCTACCAACTTGCTCCATCAACTATATCTTCAATGCATTTTCAAAAATTTTTCATTATTCAGTTTTAATAACCAGTCCACTAACCGCTACTCCTAACCCTTACTCTTTCGTTCAGGTTTTACCCTTGCCCTCAATAATTCCCTTCGTTTCCCAATTGTATGTGCAGGTATTAGTGTAAATATCAAAAAATCCTATAACAAACATCTGATTGAGCTATTCGAAAGCGATCTTGAGCACTAAGCATTACTGCTGATTTACATCATTCATTAAAGATTTTCCCACTTATATATCATTAACTTTTATTTATACACGTATAGATTTTGCAACATTTTAGCTTAAGATTTTGCAATTTTGCAAAACATTTGCATTCAAAAACATTCAGCTTGTAAAAATTTTTCAGTCATAATTATTCGATGCAATTGCTTAGTTTTTTTTCTTCATTCTTACATAACATAGAAAATCAAACATTTATAAACAGAAAACGGATTTCATATCATAGAATGTTCACTCTTTATATAAGATTATTCGATGAATTCTTTATGGAACTAAGCAAGTAGAATTTATTTTTTAGTGAATGAAAATGTTTTTTTTTTCCAATTATGAGATTTTTCACTAAATCCTGAGAATTTTTGCTTATGCATTCTTGCACAACATAGATATAAACGAATGAAATCCCCCTAGATTTATGAGAGCATTTTTTCTTATTTGAAATCAGCTGTTTTAATGATATCTCATTAGTAACAGCTGTTCTTAGCTGTTATTTCCTAGCTGCTCATATTGGAAATATCTTATTTTCGTTAATTTATCGAAAAACTCCACAGGGGAGGGGGGAGGTTCTTATTTTTGAGCATTAAGAGATGTGAAGTTGAAGTAAACAACTGTTTAGTGCAGAAATATTTGCACACACAATATTAGCTCCAGCGATTTGTGCTATATTGCATTCAACATTTCTAAACCTCATTGATCACGTCTTCTAATGTTTATCCTTTTTATTGATCATTACTCCATGAATGTATTATAAATTTTTAGCTAATAGAGATTTCTTTGTTAGCCATAACAATTGCAATAGCTGCAGCTTTATTAAAACAAATTCTCTTATTATTCATCTCATTTAAGTCAAATGATAAAAGTGATAATACTGATGATAATAACAATTATAGACAATGATAACAGCCATATTAACTGTAACGATAATAACGAAAAATATTAATAATAATAGTAATAATAACAATAATAATGATAATAATAATAGTAATAGTAATATTAATAGTAATAGTAACAGTAGTAATAATAATATCAATATCATTATCAGTAATGATAATAACTATATCATGGCGTTTCAGAATTGGTACATCATGGCATTTCACACTTGGCTATGCTTTATCTTGCTTATTAAAGCGCTCTTTCCTGTGATCCGAATCCCCCTCTCATGCATATCCCAATCACCGTTGATCATTTGCCATTAAAATGTCTTGCTACTCGCTTTTGGGGCATATTTGTATTATTGTTGGATTGCCGAACTGTTTTCATAATACTGGGAAATAAAAATTCATCAATAGTACGAATATACACGGAGAAAATCGATGGTGATAGTGGATAATCTAAACAAGACTACTTGCTCGGATAATTTTGTGGATGATAGAGAAACCTCGATGCTAGTCATTCAATAAATATTACTCAAATATTGCACCTTAGGCATCACTATATCAAATAGGATTCTCACATAGTTAATAATTCTTATAGAAGCTAACAAATGATTTCCTCTTAAATTCACTCATTTTTCTAGAGTGCAGTTTTATTGCGTTAAATTCATCAGCTAATATTTGCGATTGATTTTTTTTTTCATTCTTATTGCTCCTAGTTGAAAAATTTTTTGAAATAATCGAGATCATCTCCGGATGGCGACAATTATTACAAAAATTTTACGAAATATTCAATAATTCAACGTGGATAATTTTCAATTTAAATGAAATTCATATGGAAATTATTAAAAAGTTTTCGTTTATAGAATTTTATGATTGAAAAAAAAAATTCGACTAAATGATTTAATCAAAATTTTCTTCTCAATTGTTTTGTTTTTTTTTTTAAATTTTTCTTTACAATTTTTTTGTCCATTTCTAAATTCTTAGATGTTTTTTTTTCCTAGTCATCATTGCTAGTCGTCACTCGACGTAAATCAACTGCTCTTACTTACCAATTAAAATATGCTAAACAATGATCTGCGTTCTTTGAAATCCTCATATATAGGTGACCAGCTTTGGTACATGGTACCTCAATAGTTGACAGCTGTCGTTATTGACAACTTCGTATATCTTTAGACTGGTACAAAAAAATAAAACCATTTCCATTGAACTCTATTTCTATCCCCTGCCATAAACATGGCAAAAATAATCCAATTGCATAGGTTAGAAAGGTAGAATTCAAAATTAAGAGTCGAATATTAAGGTAATACCTTGACGATTCATCAAATCACTGGAATAATTTAATGAAATTTGAAAAAAAAAACCGCATTTGTTCGGTTGAATGAAAACCACAATATAAAGCGAAAAATTTCTTAACTAAACAACGGTGGAGGATATTTTGCATATACGATTATGCCTGCACCATAGAATGACGCCCACATAACTCTTATGAGATGCAGCGAAATAACCCTCCTTTGTTAAGTAGCCGAATTATGACTGCGCCGTGCTATCCGTATGCGCAGATGTGATGCACTACGATTAGACAATTGCTATAATTTTCCTCTATCGTTATTGTCATTTTCCTTTTTATTGCTCTATGTTAATTTAGAAACCATTTTCCACTCTTTTATAGCCGCTATCTATCGCTCTTCAAATTTATACGACTGTTCTTCGTCTTTTTTTTTGCATTAAGACAGCTCACTTAGAAAAGAGTTGAATACAACAAAAAAAAATAGATTCCCAGGGCCTATAATTATGTAATTACGATAGATTGATGCACCAAATTGAGGTCTTAATCGTTTTCGACATATCGCACTTTATAATCTCATAACCGGTTTTTATTGTTTGGTTGAGCCATTTCGTTGCCTCATAGAAAACGCATCGTTCACACGCACAAATACATAGCGATTTCAGTGTGAATCTCGTTCATTTCGCATACTGGCAATATCAACGACCAACCATGAAGACCTTCATTTGGTATGCAACCATTTTTGTTCAATATTTCTATTTTTTATATTTGTCGCATTGAGGCTTTATTCACTCGTTGACAAATGTTAACAACTTTCAGCTTTTATTGACAAACTCATAGCATATATATATATATATATATATATATATATATATATATATATATATATATATATATATATATATATATATATATATATATATATATATATATATATATATATATATATATATATATATATATATATATATATATATATATATATATATATATATATATATATATATATATATATGAAGCATCTGTGCAAACATATGTACCTCAAATGCTATTCACCTTTCTTACGATAAACTATGGTCGTTAGAGGAACGGCGTTTATTTTGATGGTCTTCAGTCGTGGGAATCCTGATCCAACTCGGCTGATATTTGCCCACGGAACAAGAATCAAATGAAGACGAAAATAACAAAAAAAAAATTAAGAATTTATCTTTGTTTTTTAGAGACCGAAAAATTCCATCAATGATAAACAAAGAGTGAAAAAAAGACATGACCGATTAGATAATGGATAAAACCTGTCATTGATTGCAGATATTCACCACTTTGGCTTTGGCATTGAAAATAGGATAATTGAAGGATTAGAGGAAATTCTTGCTTATCATTTCAAATTATCAGTTGAATTGTATTAGGAAAAGCCGGCTGGAGAATACATTTTGAAATATTTTTATTTTTTCTCATAATTCAGTGAACGCTTTATGCCAACTCTTTATTAGTATCGAACTGAAATGGTGTACAATCCCAAAATTATTGCAATAAAAAATAGAATTTTTTTTTTTGCTTATCAACGGAGAGTGCTCACAATCTAGATGCACCGATCGCCTGTTAGGGCATGCAGATATTTCTAAATTCAAAAGAATTGTTAATGGAACCATTATATGCTCCACCGCAAATTATTTCCCACTTTGTACGTTTCCATCTAACAAAATCACCACCCCCCCCCCCTCCTTCCTCCACATCCTCCGTTTTCCTCTCTTTCCCTCAAATAGCTAAATATTTCAGAAAATTTTCAAAAACTTTCAGAAGATTTTTCTCCAAGAAGAAAACTTTTGGCAAATATATTTTTTAGGGTCATTACTACATGGACCAATTTAATTTAATTACACTAAATAAAAAATAAACAGATGCAAAACGGAAGAAATGATATGATAATTTTTTTTATTGGTATAATTTGATGTTACAGCTTAGCAATGTTGTTGTTCGTTGCGCTTGAAGCGAATCCAGTAAAACGTTTTGCCGGTTTTAATATTGGTGGAATTGGTGGAAGTGCTGGATGCGTTGTCACGGTTTGTTTTCATCCTTGTTGACATCATTCGTAACGTTAATCCTCTCCTAATACCGTGCGCGCATTCGTAGATCTTCTTCTCAGAATTGAGAGAGTATTTTTGTTATATGAATAGCAAAAGATTTTTTTTTTGCAATTAAAGTTAAAATTGAAATTAAAATTGCAAGAGTAATATTCATAATGATAGCTTCAATAAAGATATTCATAAGCATAATTTCATTACCACTAAAGAATTGGGATAGCGGGGATTGTAATGACAAAAAATATGTCTAAAAACGATTTTTCTACGATTTTTTAATTGCTAATCAAATTTGAAATGAAATAAATTTAAATGCAGAAATCGAGAAGGGGAGCAATTTTGAAAAGTACCTTTAAGGTATTGCAAATATTCGAAAAGGAAACTATTTGAAAGTGAAATTCTCGTGAAATCAATGAACAACAATGATATTGAACTCAATTACAATTAGTAATTCTTTCATGACATTCATTGTGAGAGTACAAATATTCTATTTTCTAAATGTGTAAAGATCTCGGATGTTGCTTTTCTCGCTTTGATTTTAGCTATTTGATTATCCTGTCAGAAATATTTGAAAAACTATAAACTTTGTATTATTTTCAAATTTTGATATTTTCGTTATTTTCAATGAAAGAAAATAGATCAACGACTAATTGAATTACAAATGAAGCAAACATTACATTCAGTTTTGCTTGAATTGTTAAGAGTTTTCTTTTTTTTAAAAAATATATTCTTCATATATAGTTTAATTGAATTTGCATTTTTCTTGCCAAAAATTTCCAAGAATTATTCATCGATTCATTTTCGTGGCGTTTGTTTTTTTTTTTTTCATTCAAAGAATTTTTGAATTGCGAATGAAATAATTTAAAAAGATAGAATTTTTATTCATTATTTTCATAAAATGAATTATATGGAAAGAAAAATTCTTTTCATTTTTCAGGGAAATAAACTCTTCGCGAATGGATTCTTTTTGAGGGAATTAACTGCAGGCGAACAACAAGAACTCGCCGAATATGAGAAAAGTGTTAAGAAATATAAAGAAGTATGAGAAATAATTTCATTATTTTTTATTAGTTTCTCTTAGTTACGTTGTTATTCCTATTTTTAAAAAAAAAAGTATTTGAATATAATTTATATAATATGCCACCTTATTTTGATTTGTGTATACTTACCTGACCTGGACTTACCTGAGCATTTTGATAACGTATGATATCTTCAGAATATCATTGACTCTATGACATGCCGACTTTTGAAATTAATGAGTAATTAAATAAAACGACCTTCACATCATAGCTGCTAAAATATTCTTAATATCCTTCTACTTCTAGGATCTTTCATCTAATTCCTCGAGGCATCCCTAATGTCGTGTATCCGCCAACTATTTCCTTTCTCAATCATAACAAAATAACGAAACTCAATAATTTTAATAAAAATTGAAATATATTTAAGGAAATCAAACTAGCGTTAGAGGAAAAACGAAAAGATTGGCAAAGTCGCCGTGGAAAATCTCCTAAGGTAACCTCGGCAATCGCTCAAAAAGAGCTCCCAAAAGCACCCGAAAAGCCATCATTCTGCTCGTCTGCTGATACAACGCAATATTACTTCGACGGTTGTATGGTACAGGTAATGTTATTTTAATTGAATTTTTTTTCATGCCAAGAGTATATTATCAACGATGAATATTACTGAATGTGAATATATTCTTAATTTCTTCGAGTAAATTTATTAAATAAAAGAGTGAATTTATTTTTTAAAGCGAATATTTATTTTACTTTTTTTTTTAATTTAGTGAAATTTACTGAAAATTGTTTAGTTTAAGGTTGATGAATTTAAAAGTTTTGAAAAAAAATTGACTGAAATTTCAATGATTTGGAAAAATTTGCCAAAGAAGATAGCACGATATGCGTTTTTTTATATTCCACTCAATTTGCTAATCATTTTCATAAATTATTGACAAAATTATAATAAAATAGGCAAATTTATTCGATCATATTTGATCTCATCGAATAGAAACCACCTTCAAAACATTCGCCCTTCTCAAATCTACTCATTGCAGAATTTGCATAAAGTGATTTTTTCCTATAAGCGCTATAAAGCGTCTCAGATATGCTTTAGCACCTTTCGAAGTCGATAGATCCAAGTGAATTATGACATAGGCGATCATACTTTAATGGAAAATTTAGTGAAATAAATTTAATTTCTATATTTTCAAAGATAAAACTTTCACGTAGATAGACACATACATACACATTGATATGTATACATGTGGATATGACGTCATCATAATGCATTATGCAAATATATTTGTGCAAAAGCGCATGAAAAAAAAAATTCATTTTCCCACAAATTTCATTTCATCTCGAGTTTCTATCACTGTCAATAGTGAAATTCATTGATCAAAGATCTTCTAGACAATCATTCATTCATCAATGCAAGAAAACTAAAAGAAAAAAATTAGCAATGTGCGAAAATATTTGCTAAAATCAAAATTGAAGTTTTTTTTTTTATTCAGAATAATAAAGTATATGTGGGACGTGAATATGCTCGTGATTTGACAACGGATGAGATTATCGAATTGAAAGAATTCGATGCAAAAATGAGCGAATATCAAAAATATCTCACTAATAGTATTCAACAGGTAATTTTTTCTTTTATTATGAAAAAAAATTTTTTTTCAATCATAAAATTCTCTGCAAAATTTTATTTTTTTTTCATTTTTTCCCCCAAATTTAACTGATTTTTCAATTTTTTCTCCCCTCAAATCTTCTTCAAATTATAATTTGCAGTGAAAATATGAATTATTGATTAGTTTATTTACGCATTCGATACTCTTTTGAATATTGCAAAGGTCGGAAACGATTTTGAAATTTGGCAAAGCTGAAAAAAAAAAGCTTTTTTTTTGCTAATATTTGCTAGAGAATGCTACAATCTTTTTAGTGACGATTTCATGCGAAATTAAACATGGGCAGTTAGTTTTATTGTAACAAATATCGGTGAATTGATATAGTATGATATGATATGGGATGATATGATAAATGCTCTTGTTATGAAAACGTTGTTGTAACAATTATTTAGGAAGCTAGGAGTGAAACAGATATGCCAAACGAAAATATCGATTAATGTTTCTGATTATATCCGTGCAATATGTATGACGTCATAATATGAGATTGAATTTATCAAATTCTCTATTGATAGCGTTTCACTTGCTCATTTTTATACTTTTTGAAATTTTTTTTTGCAGCAAGTTCAAAGTCTCTTCGGTGGTAGTACCGATTTTTGGAGTCTTCTTGGAGAAGTAAATCCGGCAACAACCACCGCTTCACCTCTACTAGCTAGTACGCTGGCACCTATTGACGCACCACCTGCACCAAACTTTTGCACGGCTATTTATTGAATAGCGTAAATTGATTAGTACATACATATACTCATTTCCAAAGTGTCCACTTATAAATTTCCAATCTACCATCCCATCGTTTTCTCTTTTTTTCTGCTCTGAAATATTTTTGGATGAAAATTCCATTTTATTTTCTTGAAATATTGTATTTTTATAGTGCTATTTGTGCATTTTTTAAAAAAAATTACTGCAACTATTCGCATACGATTATTTATTGCATCATATTCAAATATATAAAATTTCCTGTGGGTTATTTTAAAAAATATGCAAGCGGAAAATTTCACTAACACTGCAAAATTAATATTATGTGTAAACGTCGATTTATTTTGCATTAATAATAATGTTCTTTATTAAATATTTGGCTGTCTTATTTGCTGGATTGTATGATAACGATAATCACAATTGGTGTGGTATACTTTTTCGATGTGATGGTTGTGTTGAAATGAATAAAGAGATAAGCCATTCAATATTTAGATATTACTGCTCTTTCTTTTCGGTTCAAAAACTCAAAATAAACATCAAATAAAAATTTGCATAATACATTTAATTATTATTTGAGCTTGCATTTCATATGCAAATCAACATTATATTTTTAGTGATTATGAAATTGAGTTATAGCTTCATAGGAGGTCTATGAATTTCATAATTTCTTAGGCAATCATATGCAAGAATTTAGATATTCGGCCTGATATTGAGATCGATGAATACTATCAATAGAATCGTAAATGAATGCTATTGGTGGAAGCAGTGTTATATAACGCATTGATAAATGTGCGCATAGAGGTTTTATTTTGATGGTGGCAATTACGCAGTTGACACTTGCGCCTTGAACTTGACAAATACAATGGATGCTAAATATTGATGTGATTGTTAGAGCATGATGAACGATGAATGTTGCGCGTAAAAATTAACGACTCAAGCAGCAATACAGTGAAGTGAACTCCATCTCTAGCATGTCTCCTTAGATCAATAGACCATTTTCCTGTTATCTTCAAACATATTCTATGTGGATCTTTATTTTCTATATAAGGTACATTCTCATAAAGAAAAAAAAAGCCAAAACCTCATAAACTTTATTTATTTATTTCAGCGTTCAAAAATTGAAAACAAACAAAAACGATGAATATAAAAAATAATAAAGAAGTATAAAACTTTCGCAAAGCAACCGATTTCACCAATACATAGAAGAACGATCACGTATAGATCGAAACGATACAATGCAATTTGATGAATAATTGGATGCGTTAACGATATCCACAGGAAGCACATTCCAAGCTTGTTGTTAAAAAAGTTGGAAAATAAGCAGAATACAGCTTGTGCTACAAAGAAAAAAATTTTTTTTTGTTTGGCTAGGATTGATGTCAACATCAGCTTTGGTGGTGGGCCATCTTGAAATATTCCTAAGAGGAGTGGAATATCGGAAAAGCTGAACACAATTTTATAACAAAGAATTAAGTTAAATTTCCTGTGTTTCAATGAATGTGAATCAAAATTTTTAAGGCTTTTAATGAATTTGAGTGGTATGCACCATAGTTGGCATTGCAAAAAGCATTCGAGGTGAAGCATTTTTGGACGTTCTTTAACACTCTGGCAACAGAAAGCAAATAAGGAGATCACCAGTATAACACAATCGGTCTTCAGTTGCTAATTAAGGCCTCTAGATAATGCTTAGTGCGCTATAATGCAAAGTGCGAAGAGTACAACATGCAGTTTTCGACAATTTTTCAACAAGAGTGGAACGTTGCAACCTCCAGTTGACTTCAAGATC
Source organism: Ascaris suum (assembly GCA_013433145.1). NCBI lineage: Eukaryota > Metazoa > Nematoda > Chromadorea > Rhabditida > Ascarididae > Ascaris > Ascaris suum. The sequence continues at coordinate 1,885,046 of CM024184.1, read as the reverse complement.
GATTAGAACACCCCAATTTCGCGAACATCATCTGTTGTAAAAAGAACGTCACGTCCTAGCGTGAGAAAACATTCATGCCGAAAGTTAATATAAATCACATGATATTTTTCACGGGAAACATTTAACTACCAAAGTTTCGACCATTTGGCAAGTGCATCCAGGTCCGTTTGTAAAATATGGAAGTCCTAGTCAGGATCATGCAATGGGGACGATATATTTTAAGATCGTTAGATCATTAGTGAAGAGCATAGTGCTACTTAGAATGTCATCGAAAAAGTCGTTAATGTATATGAGGGACAAAAAAGCATAAAGGACACATCCTTATGGCATACCAATAGGAATTGATTGTGGGGCGATGTAATTATCTCGAATTCTTACTTGAAAACTTCATCAACATAGCAGTGCATCAATCCACTTTAGGAAAGAACCGACAAGGCGATATCTTTAATGATTTAAAGAGTAGATGCTCATAACGCATTATATGAAGTTCCTCTGCATAATGAATGCATAAAATTTCGGACAGAACTCTTATATTCAACGAAAACATCGATACGCCTAAATACGACAAAAACTTATGACCTTATGATCCGACTAGAGATGAAATCGAATTCGGCAAAGTTCAGAAGGTTAATTAGCGTGAAATGATTCATTAGTACATCTCTGATTGCAAATTTACTAACGGAAGACATTAGATCAATCGAGTGATTATTTTCCACTGAGATATTGCCGATGGTTCCCTCAGCAAAGATGAAACAATCGCACATTTCCAAAACGAGGGAAGATCTGAACAGCATAGAAAACATAGAAAAATTGGACAAAGCGACTACGAGATTCCCCTTGTTTCTTTTTTCAGAAACGTTGATAAGAAACCGCTGGTATGAGAGGAGCCGTATTTTGCTTCAATACCTGTTACATAAGTCATTGGTTTATACATGTTATCAATAAATTCCCTGTTAAATCTAAATGATAACACCAATCCTCTACATGATGATTCCACAATCGCATTCACTAACGACGAGGTTCTCGCCCATTACATTATCGTATCCGTGCATACTCCTGACCATGTCCATGGGCATTATGCCTTGCAATTCTTTGTTTTTGCGCGATATTGATATCATTGCTACTGCGGTTGCTTAACAACTCCATTCTCTTCCTCGATCGTAGCAACAACTCTCCTGATCGCATCTCTCAGAGTTTCCCCGAGAAAGAACAAAAACAACCATTTTTCTTTAATTTAAATTCGAGAATTCCTTTGAATCAATTCGACTTTCGATGAAACGAAATCATTAATGCTTTATATTAGTCTTACTGATAGACAGAGGAAAAATGAATTTTTTTTTAAATTCTGATGAATTTATTGTTGATAACTTCAGCAAGGGAAAATAATTTAGAGTAATTGAAATGAACGAATCTTTTATTCTTCTTTTTTTTTTAAATTTGAGATCAGAGATCTTCTACAGAGATTTCAAAAAAAAACTGGAAGTAATGTTATTGACAGTATTTTTCAGTGATGGTGTTAATTAGAGAAATTCAGGAAGGATAATGTTGCAAAAAAAAGTTAAAACACGTTAATTAGTTGACTGTAATTTAGCAATGATACTTCTATAAGCTACTCATTTATTTATCATTCGTTCTCAATGAATTATCAGTGTCGATGAATGGATTTGTGGATTGCGTCCTATCGAGGATTATAGTCTATAAATTCCTATATTTTATAAACCTTTTCATTTTGAAAGAGGACCTCATTTTGATCGTTCTTAAATATCGGCAATTCTTTTATGTTTCAAAAGGATTTAATCATTTATCGGCATATCGATCGTTTTTCACTTTATAAGAAAATTTCGTATCGAATTGAAATAAGAAAGTACTCGATTAAACAACTCAATAACATCCGCTAAACTATTCATTCGATATGCAAATTAGACGATATGGAAAATTATTTCAAAGGGATTATAGATAAATGAAAAAAATTTACAGATTTCGTTTTTTTCCAAGCCATATAATATCACATTATTTTAACTAATGTAATGCGCCATCTTCAGTATCTATTATATTTTTTTTTGGTTTCCTCTCTTCTCTAAATATATATGGGTATAATGTTGACCTCCGTAAAATTTCTCTGTACTGATAAGGCAGTCTTGTGAGATTTTTTTAATGGAATACTAGAAAGCCCATTAAGTGGATTTTTTTTCTAGTTAAGCCTGGAAACTTTCAAAGCTACCTTGATATGAGCATAAATGTTAAGCGAATAAGCGAATATTCAAATGTTAACGTATAGAATGCTAATAACTTTAGAGTACTCTTAATTATATCAGAAAGAATCATCGCAAAGAATTTATCTAATTTATTCTAATTTACTAAATTCGATGAGTAATGTTCATGTGAAAATAAAGCACAATAACGCTCATAGTTGGATAATACGTTGAAAAACGAATCATAGTTTCGGGTTCGTATAATTTTTCAATTCGTGTAGACAAATCTATAAGTGAAAATTTTTTCGCTGCCAATTTTGTTGTTTAGATAGGAGAGAAAGATAACTGCCTCCTCTGTTCAGCCCTTCTCCTAGTCCTGTATACTTTAGTATGGAAGGATAGAGGCAGGGGGGGAGGGGAGGGAGGGGGGGGGGGATTAGGGAGGATTTATTCATCGCATTTTTTTTTAAATTTGAATTTCTCTCGTTCTTCTCACATGTCTATTGCACGAATATACTTCAACCGTTGTTTATTCAACAATTACTCAGCTTTTTTTTTATTGTATAGCCGATTTACGAATGAAGTCATTTTATTGAGTGAAATTACGCAATGTGTTTGTTTCATTTGGTTCATTTCGCATTTGCTAAAGATTTCTTTGTGAATTCGATGAATATTTCATTGGCGATTTATAGTAAACATTCCAATCTTTTTTTCTCGCCATATTGTTGTAAGTTTTTTCTTATATAATTCTTTTTTTTTCATAAAATAATAAATATATTTATTAATTTTTCGAATATTTTTTTAAAAAATTTCAATAATTATTATTAAATGCAAAAATTATATCATTCAATTTCAGATTTTCTATTGCTAAGTCGTTTATTTCTACAAATATTATTCAATTCAGTAGCGAAATAAATTCATATGAATGGTATCAGTGATAATATTATCGTATTACTTACGTCTACTATTGTAAATTTTTAAATTTCCTCATAGTTTATTTTATTTTTACCAAAAAATCACATAATATTTGAATATTTGCAATAAAATGTCGAATTATATCTTTTAAAAAAAACGATGAGAAATTAGTCCTCATGCCTTAATTACAAATGATTAGCGGTTATTAGAGCGCTCTGAAAATTATTTAAAAAAGAATTTTTTTTTTCATCTCATTAAATTTCTCTAAGTATTAATTTTTATAGTTGTTCTCAGAGAATTTTTACTGACTATATTATTCTATTGATAATTTATTTGAGTGGAATTATTTCAGCCTTCTATTATTGGTATTATCGCAAACGTATTTGCCACTTATCTTATATGGTCTAAGAATATTCTTCATAATTCATTCGCAATTCTTTGTGGTGGATTTTCTATCACAAATTGTGCGGTGCTCTTCGTTATTATTACTTGGATGACAAGAGTACTTACTATGTTCGTTCATTTTAAAATTTGCAGTTTATTTTTTTTAATTTTTTAATTCATATAATCAATTTTTAATTGAAATAAATATTCCTTTATTTTTTAATAACGTTTTCTAAAATCTTTGAAAAATACACTCGAATGAAATCATACTATAAATTGAATTGCGGGGATTACTTCTCCTTTTTTTTGCAAAATTATAGCATTTTTTAGCATTCAAATCCTCCGCATTTTTTTAAGGTTGGGGGAGGAGGAAGTTAGAGGAGAGGGGATTCGATGCATAAAGATTCTTGACATAGTTATTGACCCCTAAGATATCAGGTTTTACTGTTCTGGGAAGACAGCGAAAGAAGATGATATGAAGAACCTATAGAAGCTATATTAATCTCTTTTTTTTCACACGCTAATCAACTAGACCGTTGGTCGTGAAATGATTACCTGCTATACTTTCCTAATATTAAAATAAATTCCTCTTGAAATAAACATATGGATTACCTGCTATACTATCGAATTGGATGTAGTATTTTCAGAAGTAGGTAATCCAATGAGTTTTGAGTATTCATGATTTTCGACTTTATAAAATAGATTTAGCATGAACCGATAGATATCAAAAAAAGCTCAACTGGGCATTAAACAAATATAAGATATGTCTTATTTGACTAATTTCTACCCCATCCTGCATCCCTCCATCCTCATTGGCGCACCCTAAGACAGCGGTGAGAATGGAATCCAACGATATCTAATTGAAATAATGATTACAGAACGAATCCATCGATGCAATCATTCTTGTTGGTGTTGAGTGGGCAAATCGCAAATGGAATGTTCTATGCAAGCATTCTGTTAAGCCTCATTATGGCTGCAAATCGTTTTTGTGCAATCACATTTTCTACTATTTATTCTCGTTTATTTACACGTCGATGTGCTATCAAAAGCGTTCTTATTATATGGATAATTTCGCTTTTAATGTGCTCACCTTATTATTTTGGTATCTATTTTTTGCATATAGTTCTATTAATTAATAATAATTGACAATATAGTTTATTAGCACCTGATTAGGTAAATAAATAAATTGTTAACACCTGATGAGATAAATAAATAAATTATTAACACCTGATGAGTTGAATAAAGTTCAATACGACGGATCGCTTTTGTGATATTACTTTGGTACCTACTTTAACAAATAGTTCTATTAACTAAAAATGCCTTTTTGATACAAGAAAAATGGTGATAAGAATCATGCAACTGTTCTTGCGGCCGATTTTAGCTGCATGCAACATCGATATTAAGAGTATTGCTTTACCCGCTAACACTTTCCTATGTATCAATTTGTATTCATCGTGGGAATTTCGAGACGTTTTCCTTTTTTTTTTTGAGGATATGTTCTGTTCAGTCAAATCTGATTCGTTGAGATTCAAGAGGAAGTTTATAACGAACAGATCGATAAAGAAAGAAACAAATAATTTAGGATATTCCACTAATTACAACAAATAGTGAATAATTTTTTGATAGGAATTTTCATAAAAATATCCTCTCATCAAGGAAATAAATATGATCTGAACTCTCTAGAGCTCACAATCTGTCAATCCTCACGATGTCCGAGCCAATGCGATATTTAATTCTTAGAATTAAAATGATCATTTCCGTTGCAAATAAAAAAAAAAATTTTTTTTTTACTTTTCAGATGGTTGTGCATTTTATTTTGATTCGAAAACTTATGCGTGGGGTTTTCGTGATACGAAATGTGGTATATTTGAAGCAAAATATATCGATTATTATTGCAGTCTAATTGTTGTTTTAAGTACTGTTATTATCGATTTATTTACGCTAATAGGGCTTAGAAAATTTAGAAAGGTAAGTCGTTACGCTTTGAGAATTTTTAATTATTTAATTGCCATTAATAGTAAGAAAAAATTCTTTTATTTATGTGAAATTTTAGGCAAAAATGTAAAAATTTAGGTAAAAATAAAAACCTTAACGTTCTCTTCGCTTAACTTTACGCCTTTTCAAAAATTTCCTGATTTTTTTTTGAGACATTTTTATTTTGAAATTAAATTCGTTCAATATAAACTCTTTGATATAAATTTATATTCTTTTATTTGTTGGCATATATTTTTAATGCATAAAATAGCTTAAAGCCTATTCTTTTAACATTGTTTTTTTTTCTCGGAAATGCGATCTTATGTATATATAAAAGTGAAAATATAGAGAAAAATGCAATATGGAACTTAAAATGTTATGTGTAATTGAATTAATTTTTTACAGCAATAAATAAATAAATAAATAAATAAAATAAATAAATAAATAAATAAATATAAATAAATAAATAAATAAATAAATAAATGAATAAATAAATAAATAAATAAATATTATGCATAAACAAAAGATGCATTGTTAGGAGGAAATACTAAGCATTTATTTATTAGGTGAAAATTTTGTAACGATTTTAAAGAGAGACCGTCAAATTTCATAAATAAATTAATAAAGAAAAAAGCTTTTTCTGGAATGGGGGAAGAGTGGGGGGAGGAGGGTGCGGGAAGGAGGAGGGGGGGGGGGGAAATTTGCATTATTTGTGAAGTGCAGTGTTGCTAGTCCGATGTTAAATTGCACTGATTATATCGTATATATCAGTCACTATGGACAGAAGGGAAAAGTATTTTGTTTTTTGGCTTATTTAGGAGTCGTTTTATTTATTGGCATATTTAGTGCTTATTTAATTAATGTTAGACATGAGAAATATTAGCTCGGAAAATATGTTTTATTTAATTATCGACGAATTTAACTGTTCGAATGAATGAGATCGAAAAGTGGTCATCCTATAGTTGATTCGATATGTCATATTTGCTATCCGATTCTTTCTGCAAAATTTGCATAAAAATTTCAATTTTATAATTTTTAATAAAATGGAAATGAAAATCTAATTTTTTTTTCTTTAGTTGAAGATTTATTCAAATAAATTCAAGGTTTTTCTTTTTGAACGTTAATGCAACTCAAGTTTAATAAGCTGAATTGCGAAAAGCAAAGAACAATATCATGGAGGGTATTCGTTTTTTTGTGATTTCGATTACTTTTGAGTAAAAAAAAAACCTATGCTGCAAAATTTTGGAATTTTAATCAGCCCGACCGCCTATAAAAATCTTCCAAAAGAAATTCGGTTCTTTGCCACCCGACTGATGTAAAATTTACCTGAAGTGGTTGCAATAATCTATAGAGGTTTTCAGCCGCGTTGCTAAGAGCTTCATAGAGAACCTTGTCGAACCAGCTTGAAATTTGCTAGCATAGGGCAATCTATATTGTCGATTACACCCTCCAAGCTTCGCAACTCGAACTTCCTTGATTATCAGCTTGGAACTATTAGGCATACAGACAGATATACATATACGTACAGACACGATAACGTCATAACGTGCTTTTTGAAAGTACGAATGTGAAAGCATTTTGTCTTAGAGTTGTCGTTTCTTCTAACTTATTTCATTTTTGACAGTTCATTAACCAACTTTTTATTAAAGATGAGTAAACCGATATCAAACAACTCCAACTGGACCACTCAGCATCGCAAAAAACGTCTTGAAGCAATGTTCTTTTTTCAGGTTCGCGTTTTTTTTTGCGTGCTTCATGCAAATTTTTCACACACACATATATATATATATATATATATATATATATATATATATATATATATATATATATATATATATATATATATATATATATATATATATATATATATATATATATATATATATATATATATATATATATATATATATATATATATATATATATATATATATATATATATATACATCACGGGATCGTTCTATTTGCACATAGAAATAAATATTGGCATATTGGACCATTTTTCTTAAATTTTAAATGATTGCTGAAATTCATTTATCAGAATTGAAGTTTACAAGCTGAATTTTTTAAGATGCAAAGGTTGAATTTTTTTTTGCGCAAAGGGAAGGGGAGGGGAGGAAAAAGGAACGAATTTGTTGCATTCTTGATTTTGTGTAACTAAAATATTGGAGTGTGATTAAATTTCAGTCTTGCCTTTGCACTCTAATTCATGCTTGTGGTCTAACATCGTTTCATATATTCGTTAAAATTTTCAATTCAAAATGGAGTGTATATGTATGTACGACGATTGCTTGGATATCGGCACATACTCTAATCGGGTACTTTATGAGAACTCTTCAAAAATATCATTAATTCTTCATCTCTAACTCACTTTATTTGTTAATTTCCCATCTTTTACACAGCGTTAAATTAACAGCAAATCTGATAACAAAGCAATAGAGCTTGTATAAACGCAAGAAGGCGGTCATAGAAGGAAACATGTGTCATCCACCTTGTGCATCACACCTATCGACCGAGGAAACCAATAAACAATACCTCCTTATTTCATTATTTTTTACTAAAGGCTAATTAATGGATTCAACTCCATGTGCTAAATTTCGAGTATTTTTTTGCATATGCTAAAAGCAGAATTTATTAAAGTTTATGATTAATTCAAAATTTTCGCAGTTTTAATGATAAGATGCCATCATTTAGCAGTGTTTTCAACGATGCCCTCCAAAGACAGGTTAATGATTTTGACGGAAGAAGTTGAAGTTGGGTCTAATGCATAAGCCGAGGGAGGGTTCGGGAAGGGAGAGAAAAGGGAGCTGGGGGGTAGGGAGTAGTGTAGGATTTATTTGCTGCATTCAGCTTAAAGCTCAGTTATAAAATGTGCAAGAACGTTAATATTTACATATTGATTTGCCTGCTCGAATTAGCATATTATTATGCAGACTTTCGATTGTTATATGTATTTTTTGCTCGATAGTTTCAAATTTTTAGGAGATATTTTTCTAAAAGGAGTTTCAAACTATCACTTGAAATTCGAAGCATCTGAAAACACCTGAGAACACCTGAGACACCTAGAAACTATCAGCTTATATCTCTTGCTAATGAATCAAAAATTAATTTCAGTTTCGTATTTGTGGCGTTCAATTGGAGACTTCTTCGCAGTCAACGTCAATCAACACAGAAATCAACTGTTTGTGCAATGAATTGACAAGCTTATAATATGAGAATTCAATTATTCGCAATGCGTAATTATTCGTAGTCAACGTCAATCAACACAGAAATTCACAATTATTCGCGTTATTAATTTCTCTCACTCTAAAATTCTCATGAATTCCTCCTGATGTGCTTTCCCGTAAAGAAAGAAAAAAACGCAAATTGTGCTTATTTTCTCATTTCGGTCAAATAACTATTTTGCCATATATGATCAATTTTGAATGCTATAATAAACGATAGCTGAAATATTTGGCGAAAACGATCTTATACTTATTTGAATACTTTGAACAGCTGTGATATTATCGATTTCATCGTTCCCTCTATCGATGCATCTAGCAACTCTTCCATCGATCACGATTCTGAGCCACCCGCTTTCAAATGACTCCATAGAAATGCCGCAGCGGGTCTTCCCACCTTGTTTGTGGTCTGTCGCGTAGTCGCTTTATGTCTCTTGGGTATTACCCCAGGATTCGCTTAATCCATGGAATTGATCATAAAATTTAATTAATTTTACACTTAATATACTATACTATTCTATAGTGTATCTTAGACGAATCTTATAAAAAACAGTAAAACTTGAAAATAGTGACTGGAAAATTACAATCGCAGATTGATAGATATTACGACGTATAAACCTCGCAATACATGCTAAACTTCGGAAATATGAGCTTTGAAATCAGTGTCAAATCTTAAGTGAAGCCAACTCTCAGAGGAGATGAATTCTAGAATGATGTCGAACCTTGTATGAGGACGCCATTTTCGTTGAGGATTTTTTTTTTTTTTTGTTACTTTATTGATGATTTAAAAACTTCAGTCCTAAATTGACAAGAAATTTTACTGAGACCAAAAGGACTCGTTTCGATGCTCATATTTATTAATCGTATCGAAAATCTCTGGTCTTCTCCTCCTTGTATCGGTCACCTGCAATAATGGTTTTGATGTCAGCGTTTTTTTCTGATTTCCTTCCGGTTGCCAAATCCTTCCGCATTCGTTTCTGTCCACCATTATTTCGTTTCTCCATTCTGATGAATGCATTCGCTTTTAAAGTTGGTTCGGCGTTAATTGCGAAATGCGATGTTAGGTTTGAATCACACCAGGAAGGCAATGAAAATACTAAGCTGAATTTGACCATTCTAAGGCGTGCTGAGAAAATATCCAATCTACTCGGCTTTAATGAGCCACATAAGAACAATTCGTTAATTCCTTCAGTAATTGTTATATTTTAAAAAATATGCACATTGATATTCCTATTTATTCACAAGAGGTCGAGAGAGAGGCAAAATGGAGCAATCGGAGAATATAGGCGGAAAGCACGAGCTCGAATGGGCGAGAAATTTATAAATTATAACTTTATCAAATTAAAATGAATTACTAAGAAACCTAAATTTAACTACTTTCACCGCAACTCGAACACCTTCAAAAAAAAAAAAGAAAATTGAGAAAACAATGAAATTCGTTGATTCCCATAAAGCAATCGTTTTGCTTGATGCATTGAACGTTTTCCGCCAAAGTGTCGGGAACAAATGAATCCTCAGAGGCAATATTTAAGAGATACGAAAAATGTGGACATCAAAGTAAATTTGATGATAACAGAAGCAAATAATATGATTGTCTCGATTATACGATTCATTAGATGACGTCGAAATCTAATCAACTCCTATAATAAAACAAATAGAACATATCAGAATCCACCACTGTTAGTAGAACCTCAAGTCCGTTACTCGACACTCGGACAAGTAGGTCATATCAGAATCCACCACTGATAGTAGAATCTCAAGTCCATTATTATATACCTCGGCAGGTTTGTATCCGTAAAAGCGCATCATAGCAATGCCATTTGTGTATATGTGTGTTTCTCGCAGACGATTTCACCTCAAGAATCAATGCAGCTGAAGACACAAAATTGGAAGAATAAATATCATCGCCTGTTTCGATCAACTTTGAAGAGTGCTGTAGAAACTTGAAGATGCTAAAGTCGAGTGTCGTTTTGCACCGCCTTGTCCTCCCCCTCTCCCTCCTCTCTCCCTCCCCCCCCCTCCAAAAAAATTTTTTTCTGCGAAATTGGCATGACCAGTCAGATTAATTAAAATGTGAACGTATCGTTGCAAATACAATATTACTTGCTGGCAATTATAAAATCGCCTGCTGGGATGAGTGGAATGCAAAACGGTATATACGTAAATTTGTTTCACATACCTCCTCGAATAGGTGTATTAAACAGGTATAGGTGTATATCGTAACGATGACACCTATCCACATATGGCGATGAAGTGAAACTGCTACTTCCTTCAGTCGAACAACATGAAGTCCGCTTAACATCACTATGACTTTCACGGCTTACAGCAAACTGCTGTATACTACCTTAAATGAGTGCAGCACTTTTCCGCACAAAAAGTCTCTTTATTTAGCATTTCGCAATGTCGAGACCGAATAATCTGTTCCACTCTATACCACATATTACCATCATTCCGAGGAACACCACAGATCAGTAGTCCCCCTTGCCCATGCGATAATACTTTCAACACCGAGTTTGATAGTGGACTATTCAAAATTCTATAGCATGTCATTTTCTCCTCCCTTCACTTCATCTGATCCATGGAAGCACTTCGGTGACGTAGGAGAGCTCTAGCACGTTAGCTTCCTCCATACATACTATATACTTATACCTGTGGAATCTCTAATTACGTTAAAATTCCGCAGGTATTTGTAATCGATGATTTCTTAATTGCCAATTAAAAATTCGCATGCAAGAGTTTCCTGTCGCGAAAGCGAAGAAAACGTCGACGATGAATCAGTAGGACTTCCGGTGCCAAGCAGGCGCCGCTAGATCAAGATATTCATCTCAACCGATGAATCGCCCAGTTTCCGGTGACGACCAAGTGCAGCGAAAAGAAGATATTCGTTTCCGATCGCGATTGTAAATTAACATACCTATGACGTTTCGAGGGCTATATAAACAGCCCTCGAAACGGCTAGGGCATCTTCATCATCATCGCATCGCTTATAGTGCGTCACTATCATCGTTCCACTCTTCTCCCTTTACATGGTGGAGTCACCGGCTGAGCCCCTTTGTAAAGGGAGAAGAGTGGAACGATGGTAGTGACACGCTATAAGCGATGCGATGGTGATGAAGATGCCCTAGCCGTTTCGAGGGCTGTTTATTATAGCCCTCGAGACGTCACAGATATGTTCATTTGCAATCACGACCGGAAACGAATATCTTCTTTTCGCTGCACTTGGTCGTCACCGGAAACTGGGCGATTCATCGGTTGAGATGAATATCTTGATCTAGCGGCGCCTGCTTGCCACCGGAAGTCCTATCGATTCATCGTCGATGTTTTCTTCGCTTTCGCGACATTTCCCAAATACTAGTGCTACAATTTGCTCATTTATTAGTTCGTATACAACTTCAACGAGAACAACAAGCATGGCGCACAAAACAATAGACAAATCAAAGTTTCGAATGAACAAGAGTTGACTGATCAATGACGTCATATACAGAAAACACTTCACCCAGCGCCTACGATAAACGACATGCGACATTCCGGTCTGGTAAATATTCTCACCCGTTACCGCCAGAAATGAACGGAAGCAAAATAAAAGCATCGACCAATATATAAGCTACTCACTATAGTTAAGAAGGATGGCGCGAAGATCTGAATAGAATTTTCTTGACATTGTCGAGGGGGTGGTACGATCTGTCAGTTATAAAACGAGGGAGATACAATTTCGACTTCTGAAGAAAACAACGATTATCCAACTCAAGAAGGAGCAGGTGGTAGGTAGAATACGTAAGATGCAGATATGCTACGAATCAATCCTATGCTCGATAGAGGGTTTTGACTGTACGATATCTTCTAGAGCTCTGTGCTATTTTTGTTTATTTTTGGAACCACCTTATAATGTTCGCCGTTGTTTGTGCACGGACCCACCACATGCAAACACCTCTTACGTCCGCACTACAGGAGACTTAACGGCAATAAATGCTTCAAAGAAGATGGACACAAAGGAAAGCAGAGCAAATTTCCATATTCTCTTGTGAATCTTGTATTCTTTGAAGTGTGGTGTTGAAATACTGCTGACGGCGATCTACTTACAACTTCATCTTTCTATACGAATCTTCACCGGATTAGCTGAATACACATAACAACTGGTTCCTATTTTTGTTCAACAAAGCGGAACGCAACAATAAAGGAAAAAGAACCCTTCAGGACTGCACTAAACTGCTACAGCTAGATGGGAAACCTCAAGGACATGAACCAAAAAAAAAAGATTTGAATTCGCCAAACAAAGGAGGGACATGGATAAAAAGAAAAGTGAAAAGAAAGAATTTGTGAGATAGAAGACAATAAACAACGAGCAGATATGTGGGTAACGCACTAATGAAATAACACAGTACAGCACGTCACCATATTTGTTGAAGTTGCTGATTTCGACTGAGTATTGAGCGAACATCCGATGCAAACCGCAATGCATCCAAAAATGGGAGCAATGCCAAAAGACATGTATCTGTTGGATCCGAAAACCATGATCGAATTGGAATCGCGTTCTCTAGAATTAAACAGTGCTCAGAATTAACCAAATATATGATTTATGCCTCTTCGTTCAACTCCTCTCAAAGCAATCCCTAACACAGATAGTAAAAACCTGGAGCTACAGCCAATGTGCCAACTTTTATATCCCAACCTGGAGGTAAAGTGCTGTCACATTTGGTAAAAAAATACCTGGAGGTACAGTCAGCCAATATTATTATGCCCACTATTAAAAAACCGCATCTTGGCAGTTTAGCGATGAAAACATTCAGAATCATTTGCAGGTTCCCATGTACTGCTTACATTATTCGTTTCATAGAATTTCCTTAAAGCTTGGAACAATTCACGGGTGAAAACAGTCGCCAATATCCGCAACATCTCAGGTGCACCTTTATAATTTAAGAAAAAAGTTCTTTTCGATACTTCAGTCCTTCTTTACCTCAGAAATGATCATCTGACGATTGTTCGTGCCAAAGAGTTGTAAACTTCGCTTTCTCCAAAGCAAAGCAATTTTATTCTTTCAGATATTTAAACTATTTAAACGACATCCCTCCCAGTTCCAACATCGATGATGTTATCACCTAACAAATCAATAATCTATCACCTAACAAATCAATAACCTATCACCTAACAAATCAATAATCTATCACCTAACAAATCAATACTTTCAAAGACAACAATAAACCTTAATGAGTGCGCAATCAAACGATAAAGAAATTATTAACCATTAAAACATTGATAAACTAACGAGGAAATTTCCTATATGCACCGGGCGAATTATCAAGAATAAAAATCGATGATAAATCGGCATGAATCGCCGAGAGATCCTTTGTATATCCACCGTAATCCATCGTACAATGCTGTCTATAACAAAAATATTTTATGGCGCATATAGTTGTTCAATGTCTCGCAACGCAAAGCATCGTACCCTCCGACATTATTACACTTGGATACCATCATATCTATTTCCGATGGTTAATTTCATAATTGGGAATCACTTACTAAAAGAACTAAAGCATAAAATCACGATACTTAAAGCACCCGCAATTTCTTACAGTCGGTACGATAGCGAAGTCGACGCATAGAAATGACAAACCGAAAATATCGGCGTTGAAGGATGCCTTTACCATTGTCGAGTTTGTCAGCCACTGAACTGCCATAAATTTCCATCGATGCAGTGAACACCACCAAATCGAACCATTGACTAACCATCGAGAGAAAATAATCGACATGTGGTCGACAATGCACAAAAAAACGTACCGGGTGCCGATCGATGTTCACCTAAGAATAGAGCCTTTAAGCGACTCGCTTCAAACTTAACAACAAATAACCCCAAAAACCCGCAATACCTCAAAAAACTATGAAACGAGGGTGAAATAAGGGATCATAACATCGTTCCTAATGGTATCGACTTAGCCTTCGACGATTTTTTGGCTTAACTTCTACTGTTGGCCCCAAATTTACAACTTCGGGCTCACAACTAGCATGCGTCGTTTAATATATTTATAAATATTTCTTTTCAAATACAGTTTTATACTTACATCATTTAATGTCAAAAGACCACATATACCTGATCATTTGGTACTTTCAAAAATTAAACTGCTTTTGCCTAAAACTATGAAATAATCCACACTGACTATTTAAACCGTTCTTCTGCTTATTGCAGAGAATTCCTTTTCTTTATTAAAATTTTGCTGCTTTTTTTCACCTTGAATGATTTCACTCGATTTTATTTCATTTCATATCGAGTTGTTGTTTTCTTTATCTCCTTTCCTTGAACGCTGATTAGGACGAATCAATGTTTCATCCAAATGCAGTAGAGGATGTTCCACCTCACCACATCTGAGAGGTGTGAAGAAGCAGCACTTCTTCCACCTGAGGACCTCCGTACCTCTCATTGTCAATCAAGGTGGAAAAACAAACTCGAACATCTAGGACAGGGCACCCTGTTATGCAAAATAACAACGAATCAACTGAGAACAGCAGGGACGCTTACGTGGATATGTTGGAGAAAGAGATGAGTGATGAATAGAAAAAGGGACTAACTCTGAGAATAAAATCGGGTGGCGTGCCAGGCTTCACCATTGGTCGTATAATACCGTCGTGATGTGAATGAATTAACGTCTCATCCAAATCCAATACGAGAATCTTCCGCCTCACGACACCTGAAAGGTGTGAATTTCGGCGATCTGAGATAAGCATAACCCGGAATCACGACTGACTTCCAATACCAAAAAAAATTCAAATCAGGGTTAAACCCACTCGCGCCTATGACCAGTCCCGACTTTCAAGTTATTTATTTATAGGTCAGGGTTTACATGTTTATATATGCTTATGAGTGTAATCCGATCCCGGCCGTAATCGGATTTACAGTTAGTATCTGATTTCATTCATATACAAATAAGCACTTACCCCGGACCCTGCGATGATCGACTAAGATTTTATCCAGACTCCATAAATTATACAAGTGCTTGCTTCATTGCGTTTGTTCAATGACTTTTTGCTTGAGCTTTCAGCCTTCCCATAAAATTCGTGAGTAGCAAAGCGGGAAGCTTTTTTTGACTTTACTACGTACTTCAAATTGCTCTCCTTACCACTTCCATCAAAACATCATTTGCAAAATTGGAGAAACAATTCACCTCTAAAACATACAAAACGGTACGAAGAGAGAAAGAAAGCGGTAAAACATGGAACATGAAATGAAGTTTACAAAACGGAATTCACAAGCTTAGGCGATTACCTCTAATCAACATATTGAAAACACATCTTACCCTTTTTGATTAATTTTTTTTCGTATTTCTTTCTAAATAAGTATAAATATTCTCAAAATTGAATAATTAAAAATAAATAAATAACGATAATACTCTAAAACTAACTGAGGCGATGTGCAGATAGCGGCGATAGCGGTACACATTCGTATCGAACCACTTGACGCTTTCGAAACTTCAATAAAACGAAGCAATAATGTCAGAGATTCGATGTAAATGCAATACCGTCAAAAACAAATAATCTCAACCTTCATTTAGGAAAGAGTCACCAAAAAATTTGCATAAATACTTCAGAGATTCACCAAAAAATTTGCATAAACACCCAACGTCCTATATGTCACCAAAAAAAAAAAAAAAAAATTGCATAAACACCCAACGTCGTAATACTTCAGAGAAATTCTACGAGCTAAAACAAAGCTCCTCAAGCAAAGTTCCCTCTCACATAAGGTTCCCTTCCACTATAAAATATTATAAATTCTTTCTACTTTAAAACAAAACCTCTTTCAGCGTTTCATTCGAAGGGATGCATACCAGTATACATCGAAAGTACGACCTCGCAGAACGTTAGGCTAGGTGATTAGCAAACTGAGCATTTGATTACCTCAACGCCATTAGGTATGCAATTGCAAAATCGAATATCTTTATTTCAGAACAACCTCACCCCCCCCCCTTATATCCTTTTCCTTTTTTTCATTCAATAATCATAGAACAAGGTGAATGAAGCGAAACACCTCAAATCCACCACTAATGCAATCAACTAATTCAATCCTGAATAGGTGGAAGAGGTGTTAGCACTATGTGATAATCACGTTTCAATTGAACGGCGCTCAGAGTTTTTGGCAGCACTCACCCCCCCCCCCCCCCTCCCTCCCGTACATGCTGCAATCACAAACCCTCCCCTACCCCACACTCATTTTACTCCTAATATCAGTTACGGTCTTTTCCGTGCTTAATAATAAAGCCATACTTTATTTTAACTTAACTATCCATCTTCAATTAGGCCCTTTTATAGTACGGATTTTACAGCCTTTTCCAGATGATACAGCGTCACACTGTCGTAATGTGAGCGTAACAGTGAGGTTCGCAAGAGAGCATTTAAAAAGCCCTTTGCTATAGCATTAAAAACGCTTTTAAATCATAAAATTTTACACACTCCAATATTTCTATTTTATTTGAGGAAATCATCTGAGCAGCAACTATTTTCCCATTCAATAATGATAAAACTCGTTAATTAAAAAAAACCCCAACAATATATCGATAAAATAATTCATGAGTATCTCCCAAAATTTTGCGGCCCAAGAATCAATAATTATAATAGATTGAAGTAAACTTTCATAGAAAATAAACCAGTAAACCAAAGTGAAATTACCTCTACCTATAAAATTTTTGACGTTTTATTCATACTAAAATATGGTTAAGACCACCCCAAAATATCATTTCAAAGTAAGCAACGTATTGAAAAAAAAAAGTAATAATCTGACTGAGATGAAAAATAAAAATGAACAACGAACATTACGATATTGTTTTCTCGCCGTATAGGAAATACAATTGACCACCGCTGCGATATAAAAGCAGAAGAATGCAAAGAGTGTCTTCATTCCACGTAGTACAGCGTTCTCTTCCATCGTTGAGCACTCTCTCCGTTTTTTCATTCCAAAAAAAACCTATGAGATAAATATAAACAATTCTGCATAATTTTTTATGCAAATTACTGAATATCATTTATGCAAATTTCAATTTTATTTATTTCGACAATTAATAAAAATTATATTCCCCATTTTGAGAAATCCTTTAATTTTATTTAGTAATATATATCACATTCCTAGTTGATAAGTCATAAATATTTTCGAAAATTCTATATCGCTAAAGAATCAATAAATATAGACTAGAATTCAGATCTACTTCAGATTTAAAAGAAACAATGCCAATTGATAGAATTAAAATCAACTAAAGCATTTTTCTATATAAAACGAAAACTTTAGTAGGTCAATATATGTCGTCACGGAAATTTGAAATACAGATTAGATTATCCTACCATTCAACATGAAGCTGATTGGAACGACCTGAAATCACATATTTTGCGTTTTAATTCATTTGGTTGAAATACCTGTAATTGAATTATACCTGTAAGGGGATAGTGGGAGGAGGAGGAATACCTGAACGGATATTGTTGCACCTAGACGAAATAGTGCGAAAAAGGGACCAGCAGGAGAAGAAGGATATTGTTGGTGGCAAAAAATGGACGCAAGAATCTGCTTCATCTTCTCTTTAATAAGGAATGAGCTAATTGATCTCAATCTCTTATCCCACCTCAAGAAGGAGCCGCAAAATTACAGGTGAGCTAGAAAATTTAGGGAAAACTACCCGTGGCATATTGAAGATAGTTTTTTTTTTTAAACGATAAAATATTTGAACAAAAACATGATATAAGCTATGAAAATGTGTTTCTGATCAACATATGCTGCAATAAAAGTGAAGAGGAGAAAATGAGTGGTTAAGCGCGAGAAGAGCGAAAGAAGATGAATTGCACAGAGAGGAAATCTCTTTTAGAAACGAATGCTCTGAGCTCAAATTAGCAGTTAAAGTTTTCAAGAAAAAAAAAGCATAAAAATAGAATAATGCAAAATATTAAACACTAAGAATCATAGGAATTAAAAAATTTAAAATTTGAAAATAATAATAATTTTTTTAAAATCAAATTTCATGAAAAAAATAATTGAAAACTCTATAAAATTACTGAAGAATTTTGCAGTGGGCAGTTTTTCGAAAAGACAACTTAAAAAGACCTCAAAATAAAATGAATATATTAGAATTTTGCATAAGAAACTATTTCTAAAAATACGCTTTCCTAGAATTACACATACGTAAAACTTGACGCCTTATAAAATTTAATTAAAAGAAGTTTGCCCGCAATAAATTGAAATGATTTCCACCCCAATCTATAGCTAAGTGTTAGTTGAATGCTTAGAAGCAACAGCTGAGATAAAGGTTGCTTTTACTGAGTGCAACTGCATTCGCAAACATATTTATCTTACATTCGATGAGTGCAGAGCACAGAACGGCTTCAGTTACAATTAAGTTGAAAAAAAAAACATAAGCAAACAAGATTCTTTTCATATGTTCTCCTACCTCATGCCTCCGCCTCCCTCTCAACCTCCGGATCTAACCCCCCCCCCCCCACTTCATTTCCCCTCCCTCCACCCAGTCGAAAGGAAGGATGCAGATTTGACTCACGGCTGGTAATAGTTAGCAACAAACTAGTAAATAAAAAAACAACATATACCTGGCTGGTCTAAACGGAAACACGAATCGAGAATCAAATAAACGCAAACATAAAATACCGAAATAAGCAAAGCTGCAGACATAGCATAGCGAAAAAAAAATAAAAACATTGCGCTGCAAGATTTGCGCAACATGTCTCTTGAAACGATTATGGGTTTATGGTTTTATGAAACTGCATTTACATCGTTAGCACGTCATTCGAGAAATTACTTACAGAAATTGCTTACAGAAATAGGTAATATTTTTGGTAATTTCGAAAGGAAATGACTTTTTAGCTCTTTAATAGTGGAGGTTTTTTCAAATTTCAGAACGAACATTACAGAAATAGACAGAGTTGCAAAGAAAAAATAAAAGGTGATCAATGATTAAGGTTCGAAAGGTTCGAAAATTAGGTAAGAAGATTAGACACGAGGTAAGTTAGGTAAAAGGTTAAGTAATAAAGGTAAGAAAGCTCGAAATTTATTCATTAAACGGTCAAGTGTTTTAAAAAAAACCTGCAATCCTCATAAATCTAAAAAGTCTGGGAAAATTAGTGTTTTGCACGTAAATTACACGTGGAAAATATTATACGCCTTAAATCTTTTGGAGAGAAATTTCGCAATCAAGTTGAAAAAAAAAAAAAAAAATATACGCTTAATATTTTCTTGGAAAATTACAATAAAGTGAGAATCGTATACCCCTTCATATCGGTTTCTCTCATACCTTGAAGATTATTGTCATGAGATCATTTTCGTAACTGTTATCGTGTATTTAGGATCGAATCATCCACTAGAATAGAAAATAATGTCGTATGAGAAACCGGCTTCAGTTTTCTTGCTTACTTTAGTATGATTATAGGTGGATTCTGCTATCTTCGTTTTTTTTCGTTCTACCTTAAATTTTACCTTAAATCTTGAATGATATCGCCGTCTTTTTCCACCTCTCAAAGCACCTATTTCCTACCTTCATCGCATTCCTTCATCGAAGTATTTTCCATCCCTAATGGTTTTGTTCGCGTTGGTCGAGTTGCTTGACTCTATCACTATTGAATACAGGCCGATACCGTTGTTGACGTTTTCTCGATGATAAGCTCGAGAGTATTTGAGCTCCGGAGCAAGCTATCGGAGCATAAAACCAATAGCCGATGTGAGTTGAACAATTAAAATCGACGTAAACCAAAAGACTATTACATCTATATTTCTATAAAACGAATATGTGCATGGAATCAATTCATAAGCGTTATTTTACATACCAACATATGGGATGCCCAGTGCCAAGGTTATAACGAACACCGTGAAGGAAGGATTCGTGCAATTTATAAGAGATGCATTACACGTGTGATCCGTGCATTTGGAAAGCTGAATACACCTGTATCCTCTTCATATCAACCTTGGCATCAATATTTATCCCTTAATATCAATTTCAGTTGTATTTTAGGTGTTGTCTAGTTTACAAAATATAATTAAAAAATTATAAATTAGCTTTCTCGAAGAGATGAAAAATATAAGCATAACTTTTTCCACTGGTTTGAATGCTTAATGAAGATGGAGGAATTAGTTATAGCAACATCTCTAACCATAAAATTCTCTTATAAAAACGTTCTAGTGGTTGCAAGTTTTTCAAAGAACATTTTCTCTCTCTCTCTCTCTGAACATATTAATTTTTTTTCGATTTTCTTTTTTTTATTTCTAATTAATTTAATTTTGATAAACAGTTTCAAGAGAGTAATTTCCGGCTCTTTTCGAAATCTCGAATGTGTGGCCATCTATTTAGTTGCAGTCTTCTTTTTTTTCAAAGAGGTTATCAATAACATCAAAAAAGGGCTCCTCAATATTTTCGGAGCTTGAAGGAGTCCTCTATTGAAGAGGAATTCTGTAGTTGAAAGGAAACCGTTGTTTAAAAAAAAAAATGATTGGTTTAAATTAATATCATTTAAACGTTATCTCATTATGATGAATTATCGACATTGTTTTGTGAAACCGTTTACAAGAGTGTAATAAGCAACAATATTTATGTGTTTCATAATTGACATCCATCTGCAAGCACTAAAGAAATTTTAATATTCACCTGTGTTACCTGTTCATCGATGCATTTTTCTATACAGGTGAACCATTTATACAAAGAAAGAGCAAAAAGTTTGTTCCTCTCGCGCATCTTTTATTATATTGACTTATAAATTTCATGGCAATTACTAAAGAAATACACATAGAAACATGACATTGCAATAATGCGCATTTTTGAAAATCCATAAAAAATCGTTGAAGAGCAAAAGAAAATTGGCGATGATTTAAAAATAAACTTCGGCACACCTTGACTTTGAAATAGCCTGATATGACGTGCATCTGCAATTACCGAAACACATAGCTAATCTCTTGAAGGTATTTCCTAGACCTGTTAGTTTGCATTCCGATCACCTTATCGGTCTTTGAATCATTCGGTGAAACTATATATATGCATAAATGCTCGTTTATTTTAGTTTGGCCCGTTAAACGGAAATTCCGGTTAGTTTTTACTGTTCGATAATCGACTGCAATTTTTTTCCGGTCACAAGTGGAATTCAATCCTTACTCAAATGCGTTTGATCGGCGATTGACTGATATCATTTCGGTCGATTGCGACGGAATTTCGGAAGCAACTGAATGCTTCCGGATGGTTATCGGTCAAAATAAATTTCCATCAGCCATCACCAATAATTCAACAGTTTTGACATAGTGTTAACAGTTTCATTATACATATTCTTTTAAGCTTGAA
This sequence comes from Ascaris suum, assembly GCA_013433145.1. Taxonomy (NCBI): domain Eukaryota; kingdom Metazoa; phylum Nematoda; class Chromadorea; order Rhabditida; family Ascarididae; genus Ascaris; species Ascaris suum. The sequence goes on along the minus strand of CM024184.1, from coordinate 1,863,065 downwards.
ACATATAAATATAGACTTCATTATAAACATCGAAACATAAACATATAAATAACATATAAATATAGACATATACAAACATATAAATATACAGTTCATTCCAATAGACTTCATTAGTTGGCTTTGTTCGGGAGTCAGAACATTCGTTTTATAATTGTTAATTGAATACGTTTGTCGTTTCTCTGCCTATCATTAAGGCTTGTAAATATTTATGTATATAGCATAGACCAATACCGAACGTAAATTATACAAGAATAGAATATCAAATACACTAGTAAATATTTATATATCGTTGGGTTTCGTTCTTCGTCGAATCGAATTCGATGATTGTTGGCGATAGCAATTCTTCGTTTTATCACATCTCTGCCGCTAATAATTCGATCTTTCGGCCATATTCCCCATTGATATTGCAAGAATACGCTGAAATCTTCCATATATAAATTGATATCTCTAAAATTTTCATGAGCCGATCGTATAGCTAAGCTAAGAAGTTATCTGTACAGGGGTATTGTTGAGTTATCAAAAACGTTCATAACTATGAAGCTGAGAGCGACTATGACTCTCTCAACACGTCGATCCATTAAATAACGATATACACGCCATTTCCTGGAAGGAATAAAGTACCACCTTACCCAAAAGCAGTTCAACAATTCTACCACAAGTGGGCATTCCATGGGTGATATAGACGTGAAAAAATTAGTGGAGGTAAGCAGGTAAGTATGAAAGAATCTGTAATCACCGTTACATGTCTTTATATTTTTGTCGGTGAGTCCACAACCGAGCATTTATGTACCTTCATCAGCTTTCGACTGGTCAGTCACTGGGTCCGTCAATTACTGATCAATCACCGACTGGTCAGTCGGTCAGTCACTGAGTTACAGCGACAAATCAACTTGCGTGATTTTTTTAATAAGATTCTATGTGAGCGGTTG